>JAHWFO010004194.1:562855-624152 GCA_023313115.1 Rhysida immarginata
ACGAATTTGTCTCCGACAAATTGACCGCCCGACCAACTGACACGGTCGACGAATTGACATTCGACTAATTGACCTCCGACAAATTGACCGCGCGACCAACTGACACTCTCAACGAAATGACGCTCGACGAATTTACGCCGACGAACTGACGCTCGACGAATTGACCCTCGACGAACTGACCTGATACCGTTTATTAGATAATTAATAACCTAATGGTCATTTTTATATGCTTATTTGCTTTTTGATTTCATTTTTTGTTTTTAACAAAATCATCCCTCTGTTTCATTAAGAAAACATCAACAGCAAATGAATTTTCTGCTGTTTTAATTATCTCATAGTTTCATTGGCTTTCTTTCCTTCCAAGTGATTTATTCTTTTGTAATCATCTCTGCTCATAGCTTCAGAGTTCTCCGTTTCTTTTTCTGCCACTTCTCTTTCAATAACCACTTCAAATGATTTCATCATCTGATAAAAATTCATTCCCTTTTAATTCAGTTCTTTGAATTGTGATATTGTTTAAAATTGTTGAGTAGAGCAATGTTGATGTGGTCTATCAAATCTTCCAGGTTAAATTTTCGACATAAGACAATAGTTTTCTCATTTATTTCTTTTAAAACCAGTGGTAAGTTTTTCTTCTGGTGCTGCTAGGGCTTTGGTGGAAGAAGTTTAAAATTTAAGTCTGTTTCCTCCAAGAGTAAGCTTTTCATTTTCTATAACATCTAAAAATTATTGGTCACAAATACTTGCTTGCGGCATTTTGATCTGTTGGCCAAAGAGTACTTAAATAATGAATTCTATGGCACTCGCTGTAACAATTCGACAGTCTTCCGCAGAACGAGATTGCCCGAGATCGAGCGCGAGAGGAGTTTCGATCCCGACTGCAGGAGGGGACGAAAATGAGAGAGAGAGAGAGAGAGAGCTTGGCGAATGGGCGTATCTTGGCACAATATAGGGAATGGAGAAGGAGATGCCACGCAGATAATCGACTGTACGAGCGGCTCGAGGCAAGAAACAAAGTTGAAAATGGAAACGATTAGTGTGCCGGAGTACGAAGAAGGTTGGACGAAAAACCGTTCAACCCGACAGCGGGAGAGTGTCTTAAATTCTTCGCAGCCGTTTCCACCGAGAATATTCAACTTCGTCACAACGAGCTACATCCCACAGGGAAATTTGGAAATTTCGTATTGGAACGAAGGGTTTCAGCAGGGGAACTCCGACTACATTTGCAGCCTAGAAAGACTGCGGTTAATTGGTTCCTTTCCGCATGGTCCTACTGCCTTCAGCGTAGACAGCAGGGGTTGCTTCATACGAAGATATTAAATCCGTCAGGCTTCCCGGCTCTCGGAGAACAGTAATCACACAGATTTTCTCTTTACTTCCCTTCGAACTCAAACTGTGTCCCTATAAATGTTTTAATTTGAAGAAGTTGCTTCTCACTTCTTTTTGTCTCAAAGCACGATAAAAATTTCATGCCTTAGCAGTTCTGTTATTTTTTTTAAGTGCTGCTTACCTAAGGAACTGTGCTAGTGTAACGACCATGTTACCATATTTATCTTCTTTATAAGAGTACATTAAGAATTCTAACATTTTTTGGAAAGTAAGACTCCTTGAACTATAGTGGTAGTATTTCACGAACTCTGACTTATTAGTTGGTAAAATATTAAGCTGGTAAACTTGAAGCGCATTGTTTAAACTAACCGTGCAAATTTTTTCATTGAGGGATTGCAGTTACATTCAATATGTTTTGACAGAACAATCAATTGAAATGATTTAAAGGGCAAATAACACAAAAAATTTCGCTATCGAGATAATAAAGAATCAGAAAGAATGTAACATAAAAAAAGAAAACAATAAGTTTTTATGGAAAAAAGTTACAAATTTTTTAAGAAAGAGGCAACAAATAAGCGAAATGGGGGCCCCTCCATTCAATAACGTTAGCTGCGGGGCCAACGATATAACGGGCCCCAGCGCGGAAAAGTCACCTGACCATCTTAGTCCGAGTAACAATGCAATCATCTTTGTTTCCATCTTGGATTTTAACAACAGTATTTTTTCATTTGTTGGAAATAATGAAGGTTGGATTGCCAGACTAAAATGGTCAGGTGGCTTTTCCGCGGTGGGGTGTGACGTCAACTTTGGTAAGCCGAGGCCGACGAGATTAATAGGACCTGTAAATCTCGTCGGGCCTGTGGCTTGTGAATCGCGCCACGGCCTGTAAATCTCGTCGGCCTTGGTTATCAAACCTGACGTCATAAGCAACGCTATTGCGGGAGTTTTTGGCAAAATTCAAAATGAATTTATATTATCGGAAGTTGCCTTTAAATAATGATTTCTTTATTAAAAATGAAAGTAAAAAAATAATAAAATTGATATTTAGTATCAGTAAAGTATTCCAAACTATATGAAATCAACTTCCGGTTTGGTGACATTTGTCACTTGTCCTTTAAAGCTTCAAGTAATGTGTATGCTTGTTGGAGAGCTTTTGTTGACTTAAATTTTTTCGTATTGTGAGGTGATATTGTTTCATTTAAATAAGCTAAGAATTTATTGATAATTCTGTTTATTCATTTATTCATACAAATTAATACTAAAGATATATAATATTTTAAATTTAATATACGTGAAGAATATTGGTTAAATTTTGTGTGCATTATTCAAATAAGTATTCCATTTAGTCACTTTTGAGATTTAAAATTATTACTTCTTTATTTCTGTTTGCGCTTAGAAGTTAAGCATTATTCATTTTTACAATTCTCTATTGTTCTTTCAAAAGCTTGAATAAATATTTCAGTGATTTTTGCTCAAATGTATTGTATTTGTCACTTGGTTATTTTTCGCCCTTCTATTCAATTTAACTTCCACTGCATGAGTCGGACACGTGACACAGTTTTTCCGCTAAAGCCATCTCTCACTGGCTAAGAATTATTTTTGGCTGTTGATTTTCTTGTGCAACTTCATGGCCTTTTTCCTTCAAGACTGGACCCCTAAGAAGTATTTCTCTTTATTGTTCTTGCATGAGCCATAGCTATAATAGTTTAAGAATAACATCACTTTTTGACTTCTTGAGAGCATCCTTTTTCAATTCTATTTGCATGAAAAGATTTCAGGGGTCTCTGCCAATCATTCACTGTACAGTACTTTTCTGACAATCAATTTATTACATATCCATTCTTCATGTTTTCTAATATTTTTAACTTCAATATTTACAAGTTCTATTTCCACTTGTTTGATTTCATCATGTCAAATTAACGTAATTAAAAAATATATTTAATTGACAAAAAAGTTTGTGGAGGACAAGGAAAATGAGTTGTGATAATGGAAGTTGTTAGATGAATACACGTAAGCAACCCTTTATTGTGTCATTGATATATTTTTATAAAATTAATGTAGTTGACCAGTCACATAGCTGATAATTGGACAGTACTTTTTGGAATGGAATGTACAACTCTTTTCTTATATCATGTTTAGTGAACTTAGAATCTTTTAATTGATTCTAATTGACCAAGCATGTTTAAAACATTGACCAGAAAAATCTTTAAACACCTTGACAAAAATATGGCTGGTTAAGTAAAAAATTGTTTTTTCATTAAAATGAACCTAGATTTTAAAATAATTAGTTAATTATAACATCATCAAGATTAATGAATTTTTTTATAGATATGGAATACGTTTTTTGGAGGTCGTTACATCATTCTTCTCATGGGTATTTTCTCCATTTACACTGGTTTTATCTACAATGATTTTTTTTCAAAATCTGCTAATATCTTTGGTTTTTACTGGACACCAGCTTATACGTAAGACTGTTGCTTTTAATTTTAATTATAGTTGCATTTACACACTGTGAATTTCAATATTATGTATTCACTTAACTTTTAGTGAGCAGGAGATGCATGGAGAGAAATCGATGACACTTGATCCCAATAGAACTGATATCTATTATGGACAACCATATCCATTTGGTTTGGATCCTGTTTGGCAGATGTCTATGAATAAATTAAATTTTCTCAATTCATATAAAATGAAGTTATCAGTAATTTTAGGAGTTATTCACATGTTGTTTGGAGTAGCTCTTAGCATATGGAATCATAGGTAAGTAATATATTTATCTACTCAATTGAAAGCAGTATAATTTTTAAAAAGTAAAACATGGCGGATTATTAAAAAAATTGTAGATGTTTGACAAATATCAAATAAGCCTTATTTAACCGCAGTCTTGTTCAAACTTATGTACTTTAATCGTTAAAGTATATAAGTTTGAACAAAACTCCGGTTAAATAAGGCTTATTTGATAATTGTCAAACATCTACAATTTTTTAAAGTATACTATAATTTTTTATAATATAAAGGACCCAGGTCGAAACACCCTCAAACTTTCGTCAACAAACTTGACAGTCGGCATATTGCAGTCGGAAATCATCATTCGTCAGCAATGATATCTGTACAACTCAATGGAGAAAACCAGCGCGAAGCGTAGCCTAAATTACAGCATGTCCAGGATACAATAGTCAATTAATTTCGTGGACGATTTTGTCCTTTCCCATACGATATGATGGTTAGAGGCAGTAAAAATCAGTGAAAATCTATAATTTCTATATATGTTTATCCATATATTAAACATTTTTAAAAAATATTTATTATCGTTGACGCATTTTGTAAAAATAAGGAAAAATAATTAAACAAACAGAAAAATTAGTAAAAAAAAATTTAAAAAGTAATTAATGAAATGAGTTGAATAAGAAATGCCGGCTCGGTGGCCGAGAGCGCTAAGGCGCAGGTCATGTCGCTATCGGATGGGAGAGTCGCGGGTTCACATCCCGCCGAGGACATGGATGTTTATCTTTGTGTTTGTCCCCTGGGCTTGGCGCAATATTCCACCATAAAATCATTTACAAGTTTATGATTGGCTTTGTACATCGATAATCTAACTCATTAATAATAATAATATAGAAAAAAAATATAATAAATTCAATCCGAACGGAAAATTAAACTTAATCATAAAATGATCATTTTTTCATGAAATGAAAATAAAATAACATAAGATAAAAGTTAAAAAATTGTAAAAGAATAACTAAATTAAAAAATAATATAAATTAAAATAAATAAATAAGTAAATAAAATCAATAAAATAGAATAAACATAAAAATAAATACAATTGTTAAAAAATTAAGACTGTATTATAATAATTAACCGTAATATAATGTGGATTTATTTCATTATAAGATGCTTAGACACTGCTTTGCGTCCACAAAAGTAATTGACTAGTTTTCTTGTTAATTTGAATTTCGGCTACGCGTTTTCTCCACAAGATTAGCGATCCAGGAGTTGTATAAATATCATTGTTTGCCATCCATCGGACTATCAGACCGTGAAGCATGATTCATTAGCCCTAAGTACTGACGATTTCGTTTTCGAGTGTTTACCTTAACTGCCGCTAGAAGGACACTTCCGTCCGCCATTACCTCCTGTGGAAAATGCATTAGCGTCAGTGAGGCTATAAAGAAATTCAATCTGATATAGTGAGAATTTTTTGGTAAACACAATGCAAAGTGGCCAAAAGAAGAGACAAAATCCTGTAGGTATACACACACGCACACACATACAAACAACTATTTATTTTTTTCATTATATAATTTCCGAAAGTAGTGAAATGCAGTTTCATCTACGCCCAAGAAATCTACAAGAAAACTGGAATTTAGCAGGAAGTTGGAACTTTGCCAACCCAGGTGGCCTGTACCAGTTTGTGGGCGATAAAGGCAACAGACGCCGGCGTCTGCCAGTGTATGGGACCCTTTATATACTATTTCAAAATTTTTTTACAAGAATAGATGAGAATAATATAATTTTTTTAATCAAATTAATTTTTTTAACATAATTCTTATTAAATCTCGATATTTTAATTTTACTTCATATTAAATTTTAAATGTTGACTTGGAAATCAAGTAAATCAAATAGTTTAAATAAAAACAGAGAAATACCGGGTGATTTAGTCAATTTCTGACCATTTCACTCGAATGACGTGCATTAGGGATAAACAATTGAAAGAATATGAGCGCCATATCGAATTCTAAATAGTTGGAGTTTGTATTGTTGCAACGGCGCTGCATGAAAATCGTATTGTTGAAAAATGGCGCCCGCTATATCAACAGAGCAGAAATGCAAGGTTGTCGAATGGTATTTCGAGACAAAATCACCTGTAACCGTGCAAAGAAAGTTCCGGAAGGAATATAAGTATCGAGACGCAACAGGCAGGCAAGCAATCATGGATTTTGTCAAGCAATTTCGTGCCACTGGATGTGTTAAAGGCAAGAAAAAAGGCGGGAGCGAAGCTCGTGTTCGAACGGCCAAAATTGTCGAAAATGTTCGCACAAGGTTGGTCGATTCCCCTACCAAAAAATCTGTTCGCTGCCTATCCATTGAAGAAGGGCTGTCGTATACCACGACATGGCGAATTTTGAGAAAGGATTTACACCTGTTCCCGTATAAGATCAATGTTTATCAGGAGTTAACAGATACTGGAAGACAGAAGCGACAACAATTTGCGATGGAGTTTGGAGCAGAAATGAAAGCCAATCAGGACATTGTGGACAACTTGTGGGTGTCAGATGAGGCCTTCTTCCATCTGTCAGGTGACGTTAATAAACACAACGTTAGTTTTTGGGGTTCTCAGCACCCTCATGAGATCCATAAGTCACCTCTTCATCCACGAAAGGTTATGGCTTGGTGCGCGATTTCCAAAAGAGGCATCATTGGTCCGTTCTTTTTTGAGGGCATCATAAAGTCACAGGCTTACCTTAACATGTTGGAAACCTTCTTCATCCTCGAGCTGCGTAGGAGGCGTATACCGCTTCGACATCAATGGTTTCAACAGGATGGGGCTAGGCATCATACCACTAATGAAGTGCTAGACTTTCTCAAACAGAAATTCGGAAATCGTGTCATTTCAAACAGGTTTCCAGATCGATTCGCGTGTGGCTTTCTTTGGCCCCCTACGAGTCCTGACCTAAACCCATGTGATTTTTATCTCTGGGGGTTCCTTAAAGACAGTGTGTTCACTACAGCACCAAGAACTCTAGACCAGCTGCGACAAAGCATCGTCGACTGCTGCACCCTTGTGGATGTAGAAATCCTGGATAGAGTTATGAACAACTTCACCATTCGGCTGCGAGCAGTTCAAAACGTTCGTGGTGGCCACATTTAGCATATCATCAAGACTTTTCCACGGGAATAAAAACTCCGAACTGCCTAAAATATCATACTGAAATGCTAAGTTTGTAAACATTAATGGGTCAATAAATCATAGTACTGAAATGGTCAGAAATTGACTGAATCACCCTGTACATTATATTAATACTAGTTTATAAAAAATGCCCTATCGGGAAATGAAAGAAGTTTATAATATGAAACTTGTTTTAGTTTGTCCATGAAAAAAGCACCCAAGCATGGAAAAGGAGAAGACAAGCAGCACTCTACCTGGCAAAAGTTTGTTCTGTTCTGTACTGTTTTTCATATTATCGAGCCCCCTTTTAAACCCCCTGAACCTGTACAATAAAACGTCATATTATTTTGTGCTCAGCTTACAACAGTGATCAATACATAGGACACACTGCCGTTATGCCGTATATGCCCTAAAGCTTCAGAATCCAGTAATGAAGTTAATGCTTCATAATGTTTATTGGGCTAATTTGGCAAATTTGTGTGCATACCATTCATAATGAAAATACAAAGAATTATTTTCCTCATAACACTTCTACTTTTGCGAAATCATGTCAGTTTTAACTTGAACGATTCACTACAGCATGCCAGACACTAATTTTTAGCTTAAAAAATGGAATTTAAATAAAAAAAATTATCCCAGGTGCTTTTGATGCACCATCATGTTAGAAAATTAACTTTCTTTCTAAATTGTAATACTTACTGTAGTCTAAATTGTTTTTGTAAACTAAAATTCATTCAAGGCATACTGTAGCTAATCATTCAAGTTAAGCAACATTTTTGGGAATTGGCACAATATTAAAATAGGGCGAAATAACAAAGGCAATTTACCAGAAAAAATAATAAAGAGAAAAATGTGGATAAAGAGTGAATAATAAAGAGAAAAATGCGGATTATTTCTTCATTCAAGTTAAAGTACTGGTTCACAAAACAAAACTAGTGTACCCACTACCCAGTATGCAAAAGTTTGTTTTCAAAGTCAACGCATTTTTCTGACATTGTTTCAATATAGTATGCTGCTAAACTGACTGAGAGTGTTCCTTCACTTTCTACCTATCTCTTAGCAGCTTGTACAGTAAATGACACCTGGCTATCTGCAAAATTTTGTATATATTACAGTAGTTTTGCATAGCATTGCATGCATAATTGCTCTTCTATGAACATTGAAATTGATTTTTGATGTATGCAAGTATTTCATTGAAGCTGAGCACAAAATAATATGACGTTTTATTGTACAGGTTCAAGGGGTTTGAAATGGGGCTCGATAATATGAAAAAACAGTACAGAACAGAAGAAAGTTTTGCCAGGTAGAGTGCTGCTTATCTTCTCCTTTTCCATGTTTTGGTGCTTTTTCCATGGAAAAACTAAAACAAGTTTCATATTATAAACTTTTTTCATTGCCCTTTAGGGCATTTTTTATAAACTAGTCCTTTCCTTTTTACATAGCTGCATAGCAGCAATATAGATAGGGGGGATACATTTTGATTAAAATGAAATATTTTTTTGCCAAAAGTGGCTAAAATTTTAGAAAATAGCCCATTTGTCATTGTTAATAATTAGAGCAAATTACTTTGCTGTATTGCTACAAATATTCAGGACCTTAAAGCCTCGGCAATGCTTAATGAAAATACAATTTCTCAGAAAGTGACCAAAATTCTAATAGATCATTAACCCTAGAATACTAACCATACGTCTTGGAGACGTAGTTAAAATTTTAAACATCAGTTGCTGCGCTTGACCTTGAAAGAGCGCCCTGTAACTCCAGGTATGCTTCATCAAACATGTATTCTTTCGAATTGTGGTATTTCAGTTGTCCAGCTTGCATATCAACAGCGTGATTGCGTATTTTCGTAAACATAGTGCGTCTGTTAGACGTAGAGTTAGTATTCAACGTAAATTTTTATACGTCCCTTGGACGTAGAGTTAGTATTCAATGCATATTTTTGTACGTCTAATGGACGTAGAGTTAGTATTCAACACGTACTTTTATACATCTCTTGGACGTGTTGTTATGAATGATGGTGCTTATTTATATCCTCTGAGGCGTATTAGTTATTATTAATTACAAGTGCTTATATTAATACAAAATTCTATTGTTATGGATTCAGTAGAAGAAAAAGAAATTGAAAAAATTATTGGAAGTCTAAATATAAATTAGTCTTCAGGAATTGATGGAATTTAGGCAAACAACATTAGAAATAATGGTAAAGGTTTTGTTAACTCATTTATATAATGTAATATTGAAGACAAATAAATGGCCAAAAGAGATAAAAATGTCAAAGATTAGGCCAATCTATAAGAAAGGTAAAAAACAGATTTAAATAATAATCGACCAATTTCATACTTTCTATTATTACAAAATATTTTTAAACATTGGATTAAAAAACACTTGAGGAATTTTGGGAAAAGAACAATACTTTTGGTAAAGAAATATATGGTTATAGAAAAAAGAAGTCAACCCGAAATTTGAAATTACACAAAAATTAAATGAATGCTTTCTTCATGGTCTTAATTCAGCAGTTATTTATTTTTGGATTTAAATAAAGCTTGGGATTTGGTTAATCGTGATATTTTGTTTTTAAAATTAAAACAATATAGTATAAGAGGACAATGTTTAAATTTGTTGAAAGGAATGCATACGAATAGAATGTAAAAACTAAAGATAAATAATCCTGAAAGTTCAGTTTCTGAGATCACAAATGGTATTCCTCAAAGGTCAATATTAAGTTCAATTTTTTTCCAAATTCTAGAAATATCTCTTTTCGTTTGTCTTTTAATACATTTTAGGACTATAAAATTCGTTTTAATACATATATTTTTTTCGAATATTCTTATATCGAACGTTTTTTTAATATTGCTATTTTACAGAGTTGTTAAATAGTTAATGAACAATTTTTATAATAAATGTATTGTTCTAAAGTACTTATTATATAATAAATAAATACAAAAACTCCTTATTTCAATCAATACAACTATACAACTAATCATAACTGCATTTCAATGTGATGTACGTCTGGGAGATGTATAGTTAGTAACAAGGTTATGCTGCTCATGGTTAGTATTCTAGGGTTAAAGGGCAGAATAAGTCAGACTAAAACGAAAGTTGGCAATTTTACAGAATATTACACGTAGATTGTAATAAAAGTTACTCGAACTCTCTCTGACTAATTTCTCAGATGTGACAGAATTTGACATTATGCAAATTTGGGTCCAATTATCTCAGGAACCACTGCAAAGTTTTGAAAACGACTTGTTTCATAGTAATCCTCATGCAAAACTACCCCAGAAAATGTGTATACTTTGTGTCTATCTGCAATACACAGAACTTGAGACGGACCTTACAGTTTCCATAAAAATTCTTTTTGCTACATTAATCCTACAGTTTACCCGATTAGCATAAAAAGTCTTCAAAATATTCTAATCACTTATAGGAACAGGCTCGCTTGGTCGTTTTCTCCAAAGGTCAGGCGTTTGGTGAAAAAAAGTTCCCACTACTTTTTTAAGTTGACATTTTCCTCTATAAATTATAATAAAAAGATAAGTTAAATAATGAAGTAAATCAACTTAATAGTCATTAAATCCATCAACCTAACTAATAATTAAATAATTATATAGCTCATGAACTTAAAGAACATGTAAGGAAAATATTGAAAAATCTAGGATTATTTAAAGAAACACAGTGATATGTGTAAGACTCATTCTTCGAACGTTCCAAGCACCGATTATGTGCGACTGTGTGAAACGAGGAGGTCTCCTGCCGTACCTGGTCACATAAGAGAACAGATTTCCTTTCGGCTTTGATCTGTTCCCATCATAACAGCCAGGTCCAGTCAAGGAGTCCTTTCGTTCTTCTCCAGTAGCCATTGAGGTACCTTCAGACCTGGGGGACTCATCATCCACCACCATATCGACAACTATAGGTTCACTGACCATAGCATTTACTTGACAGGAATACAGAAGTGGTTTGCCATTGCCTTCTTCCGGAGTTTTGAAGGTTTGCTCCTTAAAAGTAGCCCTCCTCTTTAGTCACTCTGCTTTACAGCAGAGAGTTCAGTCCGCACCACGTGGAGGCGAGGTAAGACACTAGGTAATTGGCCCGGCCGGTTTCACACATCTTCACAAATGTTTAGCGTGTGGGTCTCCTTCCAGTTTAAGGTACTCATTACCCTTTACAAAACACAGATAATGAATGGTCCTCTAAACGTTTCAGATTGGCTACACCTCAAAAAACATTTAATAAGGAAGAATCTCAAGCAACGGCTACAATAAACGACACTTAGATTCTCTCAAAACTCTAAGCACTATAAACGAAACTTGAGCATTATAAACGTAATTGTGACTCTATTAACGACTTGTAGTTACTATAAACGACCGTTATTTTTTTTATTCTCTCAAAACTTTTGTCTCCTGAGTAGTCATTATATAACTCTTTTACTTAGATTGGTTAATTGGTATAATCACTTGCTATATAAACCCTGTGTTAACCTGTTACTACATCAGAACATGCTTCTGATCATCTTGTATCACGCTGAGGAAGACGTCTTGGCCGTCGAAATGCGCATCTCTGCAAAAAAAGTCTCGTTGTGGAATCGTGGTTTCTCCGTTTTATTTGGTTGTTGTTGGCCCACAGTTTCTGGCACTTCTTCCTTTTGGTGTGTAGGAGATCTTAACTTACATCTGTTTTTACTCTTTTAGAGTGTAAATTACTTTCTGGTTCACTCTCATATTATTATATTGATAGAATTGGTAATATTTTAAAGTTTTTCGTTAGACTTGAAGTTTAGAGTTTTAATACTTTTGATTTATACATGTGACGTCACGAAGCTTATGACTCGTCCCCTCCCCTTGTCACACGATGTCACACTTTGTTGACCCCCTCCCTCCCCCCTTAACGTGTGATGTAATTAATGGATGGCTCCTAATGAGCAGCTCTAATAATTGAAGATGGCAGGGTTTTTTTTTATTTTCTTTATTTTCTTAAAAATCGGAACTTCGTTTGCAGTTTTTAATTTAATCATATGACCTAAAGAGTTTTGTCACTTCTAATATTATTAGACAATAAACTAGTGTAATAAAACACATTACGAAATATAGGATTGTTTTATTTTTATACAAGTTCTCTCTTTCTTTCTTTCTTCTTTCTTTCTTGCTGTCTGTCTGTCTGTTTCGTTCAAATCTTGTGACCAATTTTTAACCCATTTCCCCTCGTTCAAACGACTCCAAATTCTGCACACTGTTTCATGGAATCCAGTATATGAATCCAGTATGTGAATTTTCAAAAATCGAAGAAACGAATTAAAACTAGGTTTTCATTTATTTTGTGGAAGATGTACAACATTGAAAAAACTTGACATTTTTATCCACAACTTCAAATAGAATTGTTTAAAAATTTAGAAGCAGAGTTTGTAAAACATTGTGAACTGTCGAAACATCTCTCCCGTTATTTGAAACATTATGGAGGCGTCGTGAAAATAGACTCACCGAGTAAAGTAAATGCTACCGTGTAAAGTAAATTTAGAAGAGATTGTTAGATTGTTTTCAATAATACGTGTGAGACACTTTGAAACACTTTAATAAAGTATTGTCTACTGCTAATTAAAAAAATGCAGAGTGCATATCCTCAGCGCAACTTACCACTAAGCTTTTCTGGTGCTAGTATCGCGAAATTCGACATATTTAGCATTTCACAACATTTAACCCACGTAGGACCGTTCAGCAATAAAACAGAAAGTAACAATAAAACTCGTTTTCGTTGCGTACCAGCAATAAAACAGAATGTAACCCTAAATTTTTTTTCTGTCGCTTTCCAAAGATAAACGACGCGATCCCTAAAGTTGGTTTCTTTTTTTTTAACACTAGAGCGGCATTTCTCTTAAGCGGGAGTTCTGATGGAATCCCTAAACACAGTTTCTATTTTTGACCACTATAGTGGCGCTACTTTATGTTGCGGTGTCTATACAGTATTTCAATTTTAAACTTATTAGTTTTACTATTCTATTACCTATAGAAAAAATCCTGGTAAATTGTTTAATTTTTTTAGAATCTTTTGCTATTCGTTTATAGTTCTTTTCTGACTCATTTCTTTGAAACAATTTTTTTATTATAAGATTACTTTATTTTGGTACTGTTGTGATAATATATTATTATTGGTTGTAAAACATTTGTGAGCTTCATTTAAAAAAATTAAGAATCAGTACAAATTAAAAATTTTCATTTGTATTTTACAATTAAGTACGGATAAGAGAAAATAAAAAAGAAAACTTCATTGTGTGTTTATTTTTATGTCCAATAATAATAGACTGCTTTGCAATGAAATTGCCCCACCTTTTCCATATTTAGTGAGGGGGAGGGGGTTCATCTACCTCTAACTAGTAAATGAGTAGATGCATGCTCACGGGACATGAACATTTGGGTTGATACAGGGTGTCCGGGGGCCTGTATAGGCTCGTCAGTTGACATCTGGGCGAGACGTTTCATGCAGTAGGGAGGAAGCCACTGGCTCGTGAATGTACAGTACTGTAATCCGCACAACGGGCTCAATGCCGCGCCGATGACAACGACAACTATTCACACAATTAACGGACTTTGAACGAGGTCAGATTATTGGCCTCTTCGAGGCTGGAGGTTCAACCACATGGATTGCTATCCATCTGTCGCTTTATGCATGGACGGTATGCCGATGTTGGAGGCAATGGCAAAAGGAAGGCACACAGCCCAGATAAGCACGTCAGCTCGTACCGATAGGCGGATACTGCGAACAGCGTTAGCAGACAGAATCATCATCCTGCGGAAACTGAGCGATAACATCACTATTCCCAGTACTGCTCCCGTGTCAATAGCAACAGTGTTACACGCCGTGACAATGTCTGCCAGACGTTCATTGTTGTGTCTTACTTTGACATCTGACACTGCGCGATACAACTGCAATGGTGTCGTGAATGAGTGGGCTGGCAAATGGAATGGCACCCGGTGGTCTTCAGCGAGGAATCCTGCTTTTGTTTGGACACCGACAACAGACTTCGATGGTTGTGGCGCAAACCATTGGATCGTGCCAATGAACAATGCATCCGGTATCGCCATCGTGGACCAACACCCGGGATCATGGTCTCGGGTGGAATCGGCTACGATACCAGAACGCGTTTAGTCACCATCCAAGGCACCCTGACAGCAGCACGATACGTCACAGAGATTCTGCAGCCTGTATTACTGTCCTTTCTGCACACCATACCGGGCACAGGCTTTCAGCAGGATAACCCCAGGCCACACACAATAAACATGAGCCTGGCATGTCTGGATGATGTCAACTGCCTGCCATGGCCCACAAGTTTCCCACAACTATCGCCAATTGAGCACATGTGGGACATGGTGGGATGTCGTTTACGATCACCCCGGAATCTCCATGAACTGACACAGCAGGTTCACCAGGCCTGGGCAGACGTACCCCAAGATGACACTCGCCACCTGTATGATCACTTACACCTGCGGCTAAAACAATGCATTGCCACTAGAGGTGGTGCCACAACCTACTGATGTCGCTTTCCATTGGGACACCCTGTACAAACGAATGCGCGTCTTCGCTACCTAACGTGATAAAGGTGTGTTCAGATGTATCTCTTGCTGTAAACCTACTTTTGGCTCATTCGGATAACTCCTTGTGGGTGGGGTAATTTCATTGCAAAGCAGTGTATAAAAATAATAGGCTATTAAAAAAAAACAATGTTATTTTTTATTTTAGTATTTTAATTTCATTTTTTTCTTTTTTTAATCAGCATAAAAGCTGGCGTTCAATGCTGTTCTCTATGAGAGTTAAGCAGACGCCACTAGCCCTTTACACACGCGCTGCAATGCAAAACTGACCGAGAGTTTTGGATTCTATGAGTGTCGACTCTCTCCATTACTGCTCTCTGGCTGAAATTTCCCAGCCATGCGTTGTTTCAGTTTCGATTTTGCTTATTTTGTGTTGGCTACCATGACAACCGCTGTGGTAGTCAACTGTCTATTCAGATTTTTGGAATTTGTCCAGCGTTGTAAGAGAGTCCTAATATCAAGCTTTACAAATTCTTAACCCTTTTCAAATTTATAGGAATTATTTACTAGATTGAGTAGGATTTACTCTGGTTTTGCTTACAGCAGCCATTTTTAATTTGACATCTATTCTTCTTACAAGGGGGTCAAATTTTCTGAATTAAAAATACGAAAGTAAACCAGAAAGTAATGCACCATATTTTTTTCTCCGTCCCCAACAATGGTACGAAAGTGAAACTTGAGATCTGCATTCTTTGAAGTTTTCAGAGTGCGCGTGCAAAGTTTCCGTTTTTTCCGACACATAGCATACGTGCAGCAATGGCGTCTGTAAATGATGTACGTTACAAGCAGCGTGTCATCATTGAATTTTTCATTGCGGAACAAGAAACTGTTGGAAACATTCACAAACGTTTATGTGCAGTTTATGGAGCATCAGCAGTCGACAGAAGTACAGTTAGTCGCTGGGCACAGAGTGTGAGGCTATCAGAAGGCGGTTCGGTGGAGTTCCAAGATTTGTCGCAGTCACGGCGGCCATCCTCGGCTGTCACACCTGACAAGATGCAGCGTGCTGATGTGCTTATTCATCAGGACCAACGCAGAACGACTCGGCAGTTGGCGCTGGAGCTGTCAATCACCAAAGGAAGTGTGGGTGAAATCATCCGTGCTCTTGATTACACAAAAACGTATTCACAATGGGTTCTGCGCTGTCTTACGTATGAACACAAAGCTCTGAGAAAAAACATTTCTTCTGAGTTGCTGAAGCTGAGGGGGAAGGCTTCTTCTCCCGGATTGTGACAGCTGATGAAACCTGGGTGCAATATTATTAGCCTGAAACAAAAACAACAATCGATGGAATGGCGTCATCTGCACTCTCCACAGAAGAAAAAATTCAAAGCAACTGCTTTTACTGTTAAGGCCATGATCACTGTATTTTGGGACTGTGATGGTGTCATACTCATTGATGTGATGCCGAGAGGCAGCACCATTAATTCTGAGGCATATGTGAACCAAGCTCAAGAAGCACCTCCAGCGACTTGGACGGCGTAACAACCCAGCTGACTGTTTGCTTCAACACGATAATGCTTGCCCTCATACCAGTTTGAAGACGTCGGAACACCTCACGAAACAGGGTTGGACAATGTTACCCCATCCGCCCTACTGCCCTGATGTAGCGCCCTCAGACTTTCACTTGTTTGGGCCATTGAAGAATGCCATTCGTGGAAGACATTTTGAAGATGACGAAGCGATGATTCGCACAGCGAAGCTATGGCTGCATGAACAGAACAAGGACTAGTATCGACAGGGCATACACACACACGTGTGTCTTGCTGGAGAAAGGCCATAGAACGGGATGGATATTATGTGGAAAAATAGGGAGTGTAGAAGAAACATCATTCTTTTGTGTTTATAATAAATAATTGTTGAAGAAAAAAATTGTTGTGCATTACTTTCTGGGCTACTCTCGTTTTTCTTATTTAGACGGTCGTTATTTGTTTTCAAATAGGAAAACCTTTCATTTCTTTTGTCATATTCTGATCCTAATGACGAAATTATCATTCTAATAAATAGCAACTTTAATAAGAATTCTCAATTACAGTTTTCAAATTGTCCCATTGTACGTTTCATTTTTTTTACTCTTGTTAATGGAGTAAGTTGAACTCGACAATTTATGTAATTCATATCCTATAACACGACATTTAAGTAATTCTTAGTTTTACATTACCCATATGAATTTCTTGACTTATTACTTCAGTCAGGAAACCAATATTTTGTCCAGGTAAGTTCAAATATTTCTTAAACAAGGGATTCACTTCCAAGTTAAAGTTGGTAACTATCTTATACAGCAATTGATATAAAGGGGGAAAAAAGAGGGAGAGGAGGCACAAATAGAAAGTTCGCGATGGGGAGTCAATCAATAACAAACTTTCATACCGAGAGGGGAGAGGGATAGGGATTGTTAGTCGGAGAAGGGTATTGCCACCCTACTTAGCCCTCCGACTTTTGCCTTCTGCGAATAATAGCCGCATCCTTTCAGTAAAGTCATTTCACTCGGAGGAACTAAAACCCTCCTACCTTGGTAAAAGATCACTTTCCGTCTCTCGCTCAGGCAACCGTTAAGTCAAAGAAGCATATCATCTAGGCGTCGTTCGTCTTCAAAAGCAATCCTCGAGAAGCTCGGCACCTTTGATGAAGTGGACACACCGGGTCTTCTTCGACGGGGCGAGGGACGTCTTCTTTTCGGGTACGCCACCGTCGAGCTTAATTCCCACGAACCCAAACCCAGATGTGTTAAGGGGAAGACGGGTTAAATCTTGTCGAATACTTTATTCTTGTAGTTGCACACACCAATCTTTACTTCGACATAAGTTCATGGGTGGTTCGAAGGGTTCATTATGGAGGACTGTCTCTTTTGGTTGGAAATTAGGCCTCGTCTTGCCGGTTTTCACTTTGCTTGAGTGTACTGATATCTCGAAAAGTCCAAGTAAAATCGTCATTTTAAACTAACCAGAAATTCTGAAAGTTTTCACAAGATAATCGACAATTCATCATAAATCAATTTATTTTACTTTTTTTATGACAAGGAGAAATCTTTATCATTTTAGCAACAAGTAGTTTTTAATTAAGTAAATAAATCCCTCATATCTTTACAAATATCGTTGTAACCTATAAATAAACTTGCAATTATTTTTAAATTATTTAAATTTTTAGCAGTAGTTTAATAAATACAAAAGTAAATTTTGAAACCCTGAGTAAAGCACATGGCTCCTTTCCAAGCAAATTCTATCTATGCTGTGATTAACTAAATACTAATATACCCTCAAAACCATAAAAATTCGCCTTGATCATAACGTCATAGTCTACCTACTGCTTCCTTCGCATTTTGCTAGCACTGGTAAAGTGGCCCTGTGATAAGCACTCTTGCGAGAAGCAGCCTGGTAAATGCTAGAACTTTCCTTCATCGGGCCTTAAACTGAAGTGTTAACGTTTCTGTTAATGTTAAATCATTATGGTTCTTGATTAATTATAATTATAACTAATGATAAAATTATTTTCTTTCCAAAAATAAATTTTAATGAATTTCTATTTAAAATGTTGACTTTCAGATATTTTAAACAGTCATTGAATATCTATTGTGAATTCATACCACAAGTGATTTTTATGTGTGCCCTATTTGGCTATTTGGTGATTTTGGTGTTTTGGAAATGGACTGCCTACACAGCCGAAACGTCTCGCTGTGCTCCTAGTCTTTTGATTGCCTTAATTAACATGTGTTTGATGAAATATGACCCTAAAGCTACTTGTAGTACAAAAACTTTTTATCCAGGGCAGGTTAGATTTTTTTGTAATCTTCTCTCATAATTTCTATTATTCTTATGCAATTTTAATTCTGTTGCTATTTTTTATTATACTTATCTGAAATTAATGACGTAAATGTTTATATGTATTCTGTAATTTGAAAATTAAAATCACATAAACTGATAAGTCAATTTAAATTTTTATTGTTTTTGTCTTCCCATTTTTATCTTTGTTTGCATCTTGCTTAAACTTTTCTAGTTCTTATACCAAATTGAAACATCAAGTTTCAAATTTATAATATTAGATGTTATATATATTTAAATTCTTGATTTTAGCGTCCCCTTCAGACATTTTTTGTTATTTTGGCTTTGTGTTGCATTCCATGGATGTTGCTTGTGAAACCTTTTTTCCTGAGAAGATGTCATTTGCAAAAGAAGGTAGAGTTGAGAATGTTTTAAGTGATTTATGAATTTGTAACTGTGTGGATATTAAATTAATTACATATTTTTTATTTGTTTATTGCAGTCAGTTGTCCATGTTAATAGCAATAACGTTGAAGCTGGAAATGGACATGCTAATGGTGAAGCTCATGAGGAAGAGGAATTTGATTTTGGAGAAGTTTTTATTCATCAATGTATTCATACAATAGAATACTGTTTGGGCTGCATATCCAACACTGCCTCGTATTTACGACTATGGGCTCTGAGTTTAGCTCATGCACGTAAGCAAATTTGTGCTAGTTTCATTGGACTTCTTTAATATCTAGCTCATTTAAATAAACTTTATTGAAAGGAAGAATTTTAAATAATTACACTTCAGAATTTAATATAGTGAAATTCAAATTCCATTAAATATATGGAGTATAGTCAAGAAAAGTCATGATTCGGATAAATTTTGCCTGAGGAATGTGAAATAACGCACAGTATAGAGTAAAGAGCAACTACATGGTAATCATAGCCTACATTTTACTACAAAAACATTGCAGCAAAGAATATGCATTTGAGGAACTATCACAACCTTTGGTAAATCTACTGTTGTGGCATCTTTTTTTTCTCCTTACAAGATCAATAATTTGACCAGAAAATCCTTACAATAAATGGCAGCTGCAAACAGATTAATCCAAATAATGCAACAATCTAAAACATGTCGTTATTGTTCGTAGATAATTAGTACAGTCGAACCTCGATATAAGGATCCCTGATATAAGGATAATCCGCTTATAAGGATAAAGAGTCACGGTCCCGTATTTCTGTAGTTGATTTCAATGCATTTTAACTCCGCTTAAAAGCATACCGGATAAAAGGATAATCCTCTTATATGGATAAATTTCTATGCTAAAATTTGTGTTGAACTCCACTGGAATGGATAAAATAATTCTAAACGCACTGTGATGCCATTGACAGACACATTTTGTGTAATATGCATACTCTGCTTATAATAGCCACTTTATCATCAATCACCCTCTAAGTCAATGGGCACTGCTAGCTAACATTGTTGAATGGTCAGTAATAGCTCTGCATTTTCTATATAAACTCCGTAAATGGGTCATTCGGAATTCATAATACGTACTCATGGTCAGCCAATAAAGCAAATCCAGAGCTAGATTCATATTCTGGCAAATAACCAAATTATTCTACACACAGGTAGAGCAGAGACGGTAAAAATAAGGTGTCATGATGAGGAAATGGATAGTAAACTGGTGTCTGGTATAGAGGCTAATAACGTGCTGAAGATTCAGCATCATCAACTTAAACTGGAAAAAGTTATCAAATACGTTATATGAAATGTAGATGTAACCTATGACCTTCACAATTCTCAAGAAGACCTAAAAAGATCAATTATTTTCCTGAGAAACTGATTACACTTATAAAATCTAATGTAGCATTAGATAAGCCCATGATTCTGGTTTTGTTATTGAACACAGAACACAGCAAGACTCTAAGAAATGTTACTTGCTTAGGAATATAAAACCATTACAATGTTTTAACTGCTTACAATTTGGTCATATATCTCTGGGGGTGTTGTGAAGACTCTCGCTGTAGCAAATGTTACGACACTGCCCAATTGTGAAAGGACAAGATCCTCCCAAAGTGTATAAGACGCGATGGGCAGCACACATCCAGCTATACAAACTTACCAAAATATCCACCTGACGAGTCCCAACTAATGTCACTCCAGAGACATTCTATGCCTCAGTAGTCTCGCAAATGGATATAAGATTTAAAATGAATGACGTACAAGACATGTACAAACAACTAGGTAGCATATGCCATTTGTATAATGAATTAGGCAAAAAATACTCACAAATGAGTGGAATTCTTATGAGCAAACATTGACATAAATACTGATGACATTATACTTTTACTAACAGAGGTAAGATTCTGTTCCGTAGCTTGTGATTGGCTAATCACCGCCTCAGCATAGCGCATCATGGAGTCTAACCAGACGGGTGCCTTTTCCTGTAACAAAGTATTGATCTCTTTAGGGAATGCTTTCATATAAATTTGAATTAATTGCTGCTTGCTGTAGTCCGTTAAATGATTAGCTAGCGTCCTAAAGCTTTGATTAAAACGGGAAATGTTTTGCTTGATATAAACCGCCTTTGTCAGGATATTATGGATTACCTGCTCAGTGCTGATTTCCCTCTTTTTCCTCGCCGTCCCGGAAATAGAATATTGAGCCTAATTAGCACAGCTAGCATCTCACTGCGTTTACATGCACACTTTCGATCCGGATCGAAAGACAAGTTTCAAGTCAATCCTGCAAAAAGTGGCATGTAAACAGGCTTCAAAACCCCGATCCGGATCGAGTTCAATCCCGTCGAAAGAGGTGGTTTGAAACCAGGGAAGCACCCTCAGGAAAGAGGTCAACCCAATAATAATATCCGGATCGAGTTTAAATTTGCTGTTTGGTTGAAAGAAAAAATATAGAAAATTTTAGCTAAAATAAGTTCTTGGTTGATTTATACCTCAACACAATAAATATCTATAAATAAATAAATGAATAAATTTTAAAATACATTGCATGTTTAAATTTTTTTTTTGTAAACTTTTTTTTCAAAATGTCATTTTTCCTAATTAAAAATTTTCAAATTGTCAATCAAATTGGAGTTTTATATATATATTTTTTTTATCATAATTTAATATTTTTTTTATCAATTTATAATTATCAAATTAAATATTATATTTATATCAAAAATTTCAATTTAACAATTTCTATTTTATTAAATTATAATTTTATAATTTTTATTATTTAATACAATTAAATAAACAATTAAATTGAAGTTTTTGATATAAATCTAAAAATTAATTTGATAAAATCTATTAAAATTATGTTTTGATAAGAATGTATAAAATTATATTTTGATAAAAATAAGTATAAAAAACTTAAACATGCAAATGCATTTTAAAAGTTATTAAGGATTATTATTTTGAGGTGTAAATAAATCAAAAAACTTAATCTAATTAACATAAATAACCTCAACCTTATTATTTATATATAGAAAATTTTAATTGAAAACAAAATTTAAAGTAAAAATCAATAATTACAAAATGTATTGATTGTCAATAAAATTTCTAGGCGAAAATAATGAGAAAATTTAAAAAAATTGAATTTCAGCCGTATTTTAGAGGAAGCCTAATTCAAGTGATAAGGTCGACTGAGCCAACAATGGCGGATTTTGTAGCAGATGACAAAGTTGAGCGTACTTTCCTAATCTAGAGCTTTACCCACAGGGCATCTTATTGGACTCGATCCGGATCGAGTTAGATGCATGTAAACGCGAGGCAATTTTGGATTAACTCAAGTCGATCCGGATCGAAATGTGCATGTAAACGTAGTGAATGAGCTTACTGACTACTGGCCTAAAGTTTTCCGTAGTGCCAAAAGCATAAATGCCATTGAAAAGGTGGAAGGGAATAATAATATAGCTATAAAGTGCCAAAACGTTTTTGAACCCCCTCCTCAGAGAATGCCACGCTAGCCCGGCTGCCCGAACGAAGGTCAAACAAACAAGCGTGCTAAGTAAGCTGCTCGCCCCACTATGATGGGGGAAAAACCAAAATAAAAAAGCAAAAATTTGCCTGAACGCTGAACTTTAAAATATGCCTGAACCACCACCACAGTTGGAATCGAGGTGCCAAAGTAAACACATAACTCTTAACGCACAAGCAAAGGCAAATGTTATGTAATGCTCTTAAAGGAAATTTACTGTTTTTTAAACAATTGCTATGTACAACACGACGCAGGGTTAACTGTTACCCGAAAGGATAACTTATCGTCTTGCCCTCTGCGCAAGCCAACCAGGACTCCCCAGAAATCGCCTGCAACAAGGCGAAAACTTTTTTCTCTTTTTTTTTTGGAACTGGAACTGAGCGAGAACAACCCCGCTGTGAGGGAGATAAGTGCTCTGCTAGCAGAAAGGATCAGTAACTAAGACATCTGCGCATAATGCGCAAATGGTCAGGGACAAGTAAAAACCAAAAAAAAAATTTTTTCTGCACAAGTACTGAGCATTAACTACCCCCAGTCTGGGAAAGAATCACGCTCTGCTACCAGAAGGGATTAATAATATGTCTAAAAGCTGGCACGTATATAATTAAACGCATTGAAAAAGTTATGAATATGTAATGAAATAACAGCAATGTAGTCATATTATTTATTATTATCTTTGATAAAAAGGATAAGTACAAAAATTATACCAAACACAATGGAATCCCACATAAGATAAGATGCATCCAAATAAAAATGAATTGCTGTTCGTTAATCTAGCTAAAACTCAAAAACGACTTGACCAATTTGAATAAATTTTTTTTGTTTTGTTTCCTCTAATACAGGGGTGTTTAAAACAAATAAGAATAAGAAAAACCAACCCCTAAGGGGGGGAAAGGGGGATTGAAAATTTGTTAACACATTAACTGGTGTTGCATTGTATACTTAACACATTAACTAGCGTGGCACTACAATCGTAACACATTTACTGGTGTGGCACTACAAACATAACACATTTACTGGTGTGGCACTACATAATTAACCATATTACCTTCTTTTAGGGAGGGGGTAACGAATTGTAGAGTGTGCTATCCATGTAGCGTGATATCTCCACCATGACCTACCTAAAACCTTCCCAGGGTCCATCGGAATTACCATGAAAAATTTCATCAAGATTGGTCTAGCCATTTTGAGATGCATAGCGAACAGATAGGTTCATGTGTGTTTATTTCTTATATAAATCAATAGTTTAATTCCAATCTTGATGAAATTTGCAAATTTGATCTACAAAGCAAGAAGAAGGTCGCTGTCTACATGAGATTTCGAAAAAATAATATTTATCGATAATAATTCATGGAATTAAACTCAAATTATGGACCAAAATATATATCTCCTGACGAACAATGCAAGGTACAGTTTGTGCAACAATAGACTGCTCTGTTTGTTTCAACAGTAGTGATAGCAACACAGAATTATAAAAATGATATGGCATTAAATACAAAAATTGGAGAAAATATACCAGATTCAGCCAATCAAATAGTTATGTATGTAAGACATGTTCATTAAGACATGTAAATGAATCTCAAGACTGATCATTTTGTAAATTTCATTAACAAAAATATTTTGAGGACACACGACTTACACGTATAAACCGAGGACCACCCTCGTATAAAATATAATATTCTTCGGGCTTTCTAATTTCCTGACCATAATTTAAAGTTTCGCGTAATGGTCGTTAGCATACAGCTTGAAGGGTCTTCCTCCTCTAAGAATCAGTGAGAAGGCGTCGGAAATTTTAACATTACATATAATTCCTGTCCTTTGTGCTTTTCTTAGAATTGATAGTTGTTAGAATGTCACATTTTCTTGAAAATCTTTAAAAATGAGCAGTTAATGGAAATAATAGAGAGTTAGCAGACTATTGAGAACAGTAGAAAGCAGCCCCTTCAGACGGTGCTGTATCGATTTTTCCAGCACACTGCTTCAAATAAACATGTGGTGTGTGACCCTGTGCCTGTCGATGCAAATGTGTCAACAGAAGAAACTGCGACTGCCAGATCACACGAAGTGATGAATGCACCAATTTTGCTTCAAGACTCTAGAGAGCAGAATGTGAATTGCAACAGTTTACCAATTAGAAAAATTGAAAGAAAAATTCCGCGACCTGGATTCCAACCAGGAACCCCGACTTCGTGGCGGACGCCTCTATCAATTGGGCTATCACAGACACTTGAAGAGCCATGTTGTCACTAAGTGTCTTAAAGACAAGCAAGTTGTCAAGAAGAAATGCCCAATGGGAGGTTGGCACATATCGTGAATTTCTCCTATTCAAAACCATCAGAAAGTTTGATGAACACACAATAAGAAATATAGAAATTAAACTGGAGCTAACTCCAAACATCAGGTAAAGACTACTTGGTTGACTTTAAGACACTTAGTGATAGCATGGCTGTTCAGGTGTCTGGGATAGCCCAATTAGTAGAGGCGTCGACCATGACAGTCGAGGTTCCTGGTTCGAATCCAAGTCGCAGAATTTTTCTATCCATTTTTCTAATTAATATCATTTACCTGATGCTTGGAGTTTGCTGCAGTTTAATTTCTTTATTTCCTAACAGTTTATCAATTGTTGGAATTGCAGAATACACAGACAAACGATCATGTACACCTAACGCCACCCAAGAAGAGAATTGTGGAATTTTTAAATAAACAAATGAATTTTTAAAGGTTAGGTCACACATAATAGAAGAATGTAGCCATAGCCAGGGCTGAAAAAACGTCCGATGAAACTATTGTTTCATTTTCATTCTATTTCCTCCCATTTTATTCCACACATTGTTTCTCTTGCACTATGGTAAACTCCCTCAGCTATACACAACATTCCAACACGAACCGGGGAGAACTGTTACAGGGCCATCCATTAGGAACATTTAAAAAAAAAACTTTCGGTTTTTCTGTATGTATTTTTACTGTTTTAATGTGTTAACTTTTACTGTATGTTCCCATTCAGATATTGCAAACTTTCATCAAAAAGAGCCCGAGCAACGTCGGGTATATCAGGTAGTGAGTTATATAATAAATACAAAACCGCATTGTCAGGTGGAATACAATGGAATACAGACCCTCTGAGCTGAATCACAATGGCTCGTCTGGCAACGTAATGCCATAATCATAGAAGGGAAGTAGTGAAACTCCCTTATGCTTATACATTGGCATAGAAGAAAATAATTTTTTATTACTGAAGATTTAATGCTCTCTGAAGCCAGTTGTTGTATACATTTCTTTATTAGAGTTAAAAGTAAACTAAAAACAATGTTTTATAACATTTTTGTAGAAAAACATGCAACCAAACATTAAAATGTGCAGTCACTCCAAATTGTCCATGCGGGAATTTTGTGAAACTGTGGCGCTGCTGCAGTTTTGGCTCCAATCACAGGAACTGTTTATTGCAATTTGGGTCGTTTATTTAATTTGATTTAAAAGATATTGTAGAACAAATATTATTTATTTTTTCTTTGTTATGTCGTTAAATAAATTGTTATTGCAAGTAAGTATATTTTAAAGAATAAAAAAATCAAATAGATGCATAATCATTCTCATATTATGATTATGTTACACAAAATGTTTCTTAAAGTTTATAATTAATTTATTAAAAAGAAATATACACAGCGTGGTAAGATTCTGTAAAAATAACTGACTTTTTGGATAGAGTGAAAGTGATAATAGGGGCTTAGAAGACGTTTCATATACAGGAGTATATAGAGGGGGGGAGGGAAGAAAAATGTAGGGAGGGAAAGCCAAAGACACACAAAGAAGCTGTAGAAAACCCCTTGACAAATTAGAGAATAGTTGGAGGGAGAGGGGATGGGGGAAAGGAAATGAAAGAATGGTGCCTTTGCAAAGGTTAATGTCATTATAGGGAATTGAATTTCATGAGAAAATGACTCAAATTACTATCTTTCTCTTTTGTTATGGAAGTTGTTATGAAGAATATAAAGACTAACGTTTTGTAAAGAGTGGCCACGAGAATTTAAGTGTTTAGCCACTATGTTTTGTTCACCCTGTATTTTGCATTAAATCCAGACTAGTTTTTATTTTCTAGCTAGAGAATTCAGGAGAGATGTTTGTAATGCAGTGAAAAGAAAAACAAATAAAAAATTTGCAAAATTGCTCTCTTAATATTTGAACTCTTTCTCTGATTGTACTTGAACTGTTATTTATTTTTAAGAGTATAATTCCGTCTTAAATTTATTATTAGTAAAAGGTAATAAAGTTTAATAAAAACACAATTGAAATTTTATTTTTGATATGTTGTCATTCATTTTAGATTTTATCATTTTGTAAATAACAGTTAACAGGAAAATAAGCTTGGAGCCAATACAGCAGTGGCACCATCATGTGGTGGAACATAGAGAACTATAGAGTTTCACTCACTAGTTCCCTTCTATGATTATGGTAATGCATTCCAAAGAATTGAGCTCTATCATCGAGCTTGATATGGCTTAATAATTAAACTGCACCAAACGGCACTGGTGAAGAAGATTCTGCTGGAAGGGAATCTTCAGGAATCCTGGAATAGGCTTCTTAAGATCAAAAGAATAGGGCTGCAGAAACGGGACTCACTCTCCCCGAAAAGCAGCTTCGCAACGCGTTTATTGACAGAGGGCGCAGAGATAGCTCTGCAATAAACAAACAAAAGGATTTGGCGCGGAAGAGAAAGCGCATAACATAAATCTGAGAGACTAGACAGTAATGGAAGAGAGCCAGCTTACCTCTGAAATCAGTAAAAGGCGCCTAAGTCTTCTAGGCAGAAAGTTTATAATCCCCACGGCATGGCCAAGGTCCACGTCGTGCTTCGGGATTCGGACGTGTCATCCTTTGGACGGCGGAATGGCGGTCCTGTTGAATTGGGCAGTCCTCGAATCATTACCAAGGTGCGGGTCGCTCCATACTGCTGCCACAATGCTTGAGGCCACAGCGCTCGGGAAATATACGCTGGCCTCGCTCGAGTGTTGTCCAATAAGGTGCTCACTGGCAAACGTCGTGGTGCTCGGGTGTGCGACACTGCTGGACTCCGCTCTTGGTTGCCACGAAGTTGTCGGGCGAGATTCCTCTCTCGCACCGGCGCTGTCAAGTTCTCCTCCTCTAAAACAGGGTGAGAAAAGGAAGTCTATTATGCTGTTTGCACTCCAAGCACGCGTCGCTTGTATCAGAGTTCTTTGGGCCGAGAGATGACAGAGAATTTGAGGCACCCACGCTGGTCATTGTTCCTGAACGTTCAAATATTATAGTCTCTGCATATTCCCAGCATCGAACACCTCGCTGACCAGGTGGGTTCTTAGATATGAATGATTTATTTGACCCGTCGCGCGTTGCTGGCTCATGCTTTCTGTCTCTTGAAAATTCTTTCTTCTCCCAAGTCTCAAATCTCGGGCTTTTGTGCGCCCACTTATGACTTCCATCATATCGCTTTTTGCCTCACCATTTATTGCCACAGTGACGAGCATTAGTTTCATTATCATTAAAATAATATTACTGTTGACGTTGTTGACAATAGATGGTGAATTCTTAATAGGATTTTTCCATTGCGCCTCACGTTGACGGGAGCTCCGATCACCCGCGCTATTTTTCACAAATTCTTGTGACAATTGGTTTGTTTTGGGTTTTTTTAGACAGTGCAAATAGCACTTAGGTAGCTTTAGTGTAATGTGTCCTGCGAAAAATGTAAAACCTTATTTCTATTATAAAAAACCTTATTTCTATTATAAAAAAGAAACTCAAGCAAGCATTGCTGAAAAATTTGGTGTAGACGAAAATCCCAACTCCGGATAAAAGGGTACTCTGCTTATAAGGCTATTTTTTCCAGTCCCGAGGATATCTTATAGCAAGTTTCGATTGTATAAAGTTATGTCATTTTTTCCAGTTAATTATTTGCACAGCAAAACGGTTGAAATATTTTTTGCTTTGTGCTCTGCATTACCCTGTTTCTTTGCACAGTTTGATTATAAAATACGTTCGCCTATTCAGAGACCTCTAGAGCCCAATTTAATGAACCGATTTCGATACAAATTGAAATGGGTGCTATTCACACCATGGGGAACAGAATTCCAGAGAGAAAAAATTAGTGCAAATTTTCATGACCATTAGTGAAGATGTGGCGTTGTGGAATGAGAAACGGAGATTTTAAAACTAGTTTTACTATTTAAACAAGCAGCCAAGGTTTTTGTTTGATTAGGCATGTGTTCGTTCTCAATATCGGCCTTATTAGCAAAAAGTTGATGCAAACTAGAAAGTCAACATACTCAGAATGAAAGGGATTGATCAATTCATTACATTATGTTTAGTGAAAAGCTTTCACGAAACAAAAAGTGCACTGTTGGTAAAGTTGTTTTACTAGAATGATAGCAACAGTCCAGCTGCATTGCGAGCATATTGTCCTCCAAAAGAATGCGAAAAGGACCCATGTCAGATATTGGGTTGCGAAAAATGATAAAGAAATTTGAATCGACTGGCGATTTGGCTGTCACATCAGGAAGAGTACGACGCAAGATAGCAGACGAAGTTGTTGAGGACATGGCTGATGCAGTGGTGTACAGAGCTTGTTCTTCTCAACATTCTGCATCAAGTGCTCGAGCAACAGCATATAAATTGTCCATCCCATGGTTCACGGTGTGAAAGGTCTTGCTGTCCACTCTGCATTGGTACCCATAAAGGTTCATCTGGCACAACAGCTAAAGCCTCAAGATCCCACTTAATGTACTAACTTTGCTTATTGCTTTCTGGCGAAGATGATGGTTGATGACCTGTGGCCGTGGAACATTCTATGGTCAGACAAAGCACATCTCACCCCAGAAAGAGTGGTGAACACGTAGAACTGCCGCGTATGGGGTGCCCGACTCCCCCATGTCGTGATTGAAAAACCATTGCATTCTGAATACGTGACTGTTTGGTATGGATTCACTGCTGATTTATTCTAGGCCCCTTTTTCTTTGAGGAAGTGACACAATGAGGTCCGAAAAGATGTTCTGTGACATGTGCACGCTATAGTGAACTTCTTGCACAGCATATGATTCCTGCCTTGCGAGAACGACGATGCTTGGAAACCACTGTCTTCAATGCAAGATGGAGCACCTCCTCATATCGGTAGACAAGTGAAGGAACTGCTTCGTGCCAACTTTGGAGATGATCATGTGATCTTTAGAAGTTATCCAGATGCGTGGCCTCCACCTTCTCCGGATTTGAACCCGTGCGAGTTATGGCTCTACGGATATTTGGAAGATCGGATCTATCAACAAAGCGCACAGACTGTGCCTGAAGTGAAAGCCAGCATTACATGAAATGTGTCAGATATTCTCCGGGAAACCCTTCATGCAACAATTGATCATGCTATGCTACGCTTCCAACATGTCATGGATGCAGTGGGAGGACATATTGAACATATGCTGTAATCAAAGAAAAACCATGCGCGCTTGTTTAAAACAATAAAACTAGTTTTAAAATCTCCATTTTTCACTCCACAGTGCCATATTTTCACATGGTGGTTAAAATTTGCACTAATTTTTTTCTTTCTGGAATTCCCTCCCCCATTGTCTGAGTAGCTTGCATTTCAATTTGTATAACAATTGGTGTGTTAGATTGGGCAAACTTATTTTGTAACCACCCTGTGACCACCGGACATTTGTATGCAAATTAGCTATGATTTCATGCTGAAGTTGCTAGAGGGCCAGATAATTATAAATTGGGAAGCAGGCTTTTTATCACGACAGTAGAAGTGATTTTTTTCTGAAGATATGGGTAAACGACGCAGTTTTAAAAGCCTTTGAACGTAAGATGATTGTTGGCACTCGAAGCCATGGAGCGAGCATAAGCAAAACAGATGCATTGGTTAAATCGTATTCAAGAGTAGCTCTTGTTTTAAAGAGCAGCAAGTGTTTAAAGACTGGACAGTCAGCCGAAAACCTGGGTCTGAACATTCGAGTTGTGGCCGCCAGCGACCAGTCAATGTTCGGGCAGAACGGAGAGTGGCATGACAGATACAAGACAACAGAAGCGCGACAGTGCATCATTTTACTGCAGATCTTAATCAGGGATCCTCTCCAAAGATCTCTGAACGCATTGTTTGCCGAACACTGCATAGTATGGAATATGGAAGCTGAAAGTCTATTCAAACCCCATTGCTGTCTGCAGTTAACAAGATAAAACGTCTCCAATTCGCACAGGGACACAAAGATTGGACAGTTGTGCATTGAAAAAAGTTGTGGTCCGATGAATCACGTTTCCAGTTGCATCATGCAGATGGCAGGTGATTTGGGGGAAAACAGATGAAAGCATGGACAACATATGAGTACAACCCTTCAAGCTGGTTTGTGTTATGGTTTGGAGCATGTTTCCCTGGCATTATTTGGGCCCTTTAGTTCGTGTGGACCAAATCTAAATAGCACATCATCCCTAAGAATGGAGATAGCTTCCTCCAATAAGACAATACGCTATGCCATGGTGCTTGTATTGTGCAGGAGTGGTTTCAAGAACATAAGGGAGACTTTACTTTGCTTACATGGCCCCTACAATCACCAAATTTCAATCCAATTGAGCGTTTTTGGGACGAGGTTGAAAGAACCATCAGTGCTATTCATCCGGCAGTGCTATTCATCCGGCATGGTGTCAGATTCCTCGCATCACCTTTCATCATCTCGTAGAATCAATGCCAAGAAGAATCGCCGCAGTATTGAAGGCAAAAGGTGGTTCAATGAAGTACTGATGGGGTGGTCGTAATATTCTGGCCACTCAGTGTATATGCAGGGATCCAACATGTGTCATTGTTCATGATGAACATAATAGGTTAGTGTGTCTTTTGAGCTCTGTGAAGATTGGCTAATTTTATAAATATATTATTTATATAAATATAACTTAAGTTTTTTTAAAAAAATTGGAGGGTGGGTGCATTAAAGGTCGTATTAGATTAACGTATTTTAAAAAAGCAACCAAAACAACTGCTCTCGCCTGTGAATTAGAGGTTTCGGTTCCACCTACGTTAGCAATATCATATTTAAGCTGCGAATAGCAAATAGAAATTTCCAGATGTGAAAAAAAATTCATTTTCTTAAACCGTTTAAAATGTTGACCAGGACATCCTAGTTCAATTGCTTATTTTTGCCATTTCTGGATAGTGCGAGATATTGCGAGACCAGACGAGACCAGAAAAAGATATTAAACTCTTTTTCCAAAAAATTTCCTTTTCTAAAACTTTTTAACAAAAATGCCTTTCAAAAAATAGAGGTCTTATTAGATTGGAGGGCATGTTATATTCGGGTATATGCGGTGTATATTATAGACCTAAAGGGGTAAGGAAACTCTGCATCTATGCCTTCAGTCCGTTTTATAGCTTCTAATGCATTTTGAAACACGCTGGATGATGTAAATCAGTTAATGGTTTGATAAATAATCATTGTGTAATAATTTTTATTAATTAATGAAAACGTTCACAAACTCAACAGGAAAAATTTGAAAATCATAGAAGTCTGATGGCGAAGGATTGAAAGTGTAGGACATTACTCTCGGAATCCCACTGTCTTCTTGTTGTCAACGTAACTTTTATTATTTTCAATTCGACAAGAAGAAAAACTGCAGGGTAGTTTTTCTGGTATAAGCGAGAAGAGAGTGGGATTCCAAATTCTTCAGAGCTTGCCGTCCTAGAGTTTCAATACTCCGCCAGTTTTTTATGCCGAATTCTCTCAAATTCCTTCTCAAAGTCTTACGTTTTAGCTTGGGTATCCATTTTTGTATGTTAAAATAAGCTCATGGTTTAATGTGTCACTCTATTACAGATGACCAGTTCTTAAGTTAATTATTTCCCAGTAATCATTTTCTTAGGAGTTAATAGCTACCCCCTCTCCCTATTAAATTGTATTATTAATAAAATTTAATGCCTTCTCTTATTTACAGAATTATCTGAAGTCTTGTGGACAATGGTTATGAATATAGGATTGTCACAACCTTTTGGTTATGGAGGAGTGATTTTATTTATAATTTTTGCAGTTTGGTCTATTTTAACGGTGGCAATTCTGCTTGTTATGGAAGGTCTGTCTGCATTTCTTCATGCTCTCAGATTGCATTGGTAAGATAATTCACTTTTTATTTTTGCATGGTTACATAATTTATGTCATTTTTTAAAATTTTTATGTAATTTTTTCTCTCTTCAGGGTTGAATTCCAAAACAAATTCTATATAGGTTCTGGTTATATATTTGTTCCATTCTCCTTTGATGCCATTTTAGAAGCAAAATCAGCAGCTGAAGATTAGGCAATAAGGCGCATTGAATTTTAAAATATTTAATAATTCTACAAATTATTTTAAATTTACCTTTAAGATTAATGTCTTTTAAATACATTAAATAAGATGTATAAAAATTCACTTATATATCTGCCAATGATCTTGAAGTTGAAATATATTTATTTAAAGATAAGTTGAATAATGTTTTTGTAATTTTATTAATTATATATAAACAATGCAAGCAGATTTAGTGTTATCTTATTGCAGATATAAGATGTTCAAATAATCAACACTTAATAAAATTATACAAGCTGAAAATTCCTTAACGACTGCTACCTAATTGCTAACCATTATGCATTGTGTAGCAAAAAGGTACGGCCAAACTTTCAGGAAAAATTCTTCACATGTAGAGGAGAAAATACATTATATGGACATAAGATTGGAAGCGCGGAATTTCCATGTTACAACTCATTTTCTACAACTCTTCATTAATTACATTAATCACGGGAAATACACAGCAACAGAACATACCAGCCATATCATATGAAACTCTTATATGAAATGTTCAAAATGCCCTCCACTAGCATTGGATTCCTGCAACAACCTAGGCCCTCTCAAACAGTTTTACAGGCGTTATTGATGTACTCACCAGATCATCGATGTTAACCGGAGTAGCGTACCCAATACTTTTCATATAACCTCACAGATAAAAGATTCCAGTGGATTAAGGTCAGGAGACTGGGCAAGCCAATGCCTGGACCTCGATGCTTGATCCACCGTCGTGAGAAGGTGTCGTCTAAAAACTCCTATACACGTCACACTGATGACATGAATGAAAAAACGAGTGACATCTATATATCGGGTGTGTCTGAACGGTCTATGCAAACTTGGAGAGGAGATAGTATAGCTGATTCTAAGCAAAAAAGTTCATATGAATGTGGGTCCGAATTTGAACGGTAACTGAGATATGAACAGAAATAAAAATGCTACCACCAAGATCAACAAGTTAATAACTCAGCTTCTCTAAGGCCTAGGATAATGAAATTTGGAGGAGTAATAGGGTACATAAAACTGTGTATACATTTAAATTTGATCAAATTCTAACTAGTAGTTTTCTCAAAATCGTAACCCACACTCAGCTGCGAGTACTACCTAGCACATGTTACGATCTTGACTGCGTAACGCGGAAACTACTCCTTGGAAGTCGATCATATTTTAACGGTAAACATAGTTTTGTGTACCCTATTACGTCTCCAAATTTCATTAGCCTAGGCATTAGATAACCTGCGTTATTAACTTGTTGATCTTGGTGGTAGTATTTTAATTTCTGTTCATATCCCAGTTATCATTCAAATTCGGACCCACGTTTATATGTAATTTTTTGCTTAGAATCACCCATACTATCATGGAAAATGCCCATGAAAAATATTTTTTGCTACCCATTTTATTTAGTTTTTTTCTGTAACGAAAAATGATCATCGGCATTCTGAAACGGAAAAGCTTTGTTATAAAGTAATTATGCACTGCTTTGTCTAAGTTTAATACTACAAGACAAGAATAATCAAGTTAAGAGTTATCACTAGAGCACTATATATATATATAAGGTATACGCATTCTGCCATTTTTGGTCATTATTTCTATAGCAATGTATTGGAAGTTTCTAAATATTTGAGTGTGTTGCTAAAATATATAAAATAAATAAGTCACGACATTAAAAGTTTCAAGTGTTTTTCCATCAAGGGATAAGTTTGACAGCAAAGGAAGAGGGGAGTCGTGGACGCGACGTTTCATAACGCGCATTTTCTGGAACAAAATATATTGCTCAATTTCGCGTTCAGCGCTTCCGCGAAGTGGCTTAGCGACCATTTTCAATGAGCCTGTTATAATTCATGAAGAGCGACAGTCTGGAGAAGGTTTTGTTAGTAGATGGTGGATAAAGAGGAGGTCGCCTCACTGCTCGATTCGAGCTCCAAAGCGAAGCATTTCGAATGCACATATTCAGCTGGGAATCAAAGACGTGAATTTGAAGGATGCTGAATGGCCATGGAATAATAGCGGTGTTAATGAAAGAGGAGTTTCGCTGTCTGGTTGCACCCATCGTTATCCATCTGAAATTCTAAGCGACCCACTCGTGAAATATAAAGAACTTGAGAAATCTCAAACGATAAATTGATTGCCAGAAAATTCTTCAATTATTTTTAGAGCCAGCTTTCTTAAGTAAAGAGAGAATGTACTACGCATATTTCCATTGGGCGTTTATTGCTATATCCAGGAAAGCAAAGGAGTTGACGTGGCATTCAGGGAGAATTAATTCTACACATATTGTCTAATAAAACTGATAACTCTCTTTTCCATAAGTGAGCTGTGAAAAAATGCTTTTATAAGCCGCTGGGACTCTAAGTTTCGCATAGTTTATATGTAAACTGAAGAAAAGTAGCACAATGGAGTTTCGTTATTTTATTTAAACTAAAAGAAATTAACGCAACAGAGTTGGCTGTTTAAAATTGTTTTATTATTGCACTTGGATATTTAAATATACCTACTGAAGGGGTAAATTGTTTATTGACATCCCCAACATGAGTAGGTTAATTATTATGAGTGAAATTACCTGAATTTATGACTCTTATATACCTTAAATACTGTATTTAGCGCCGGACCTGAAATATTGGCCCGTCTGCATTAAACGCCTGTGGGCCTAGCAAATTTTTACAAATAAGCGTTAGAACTTCAATAACTACCCGGGCGATTATTTTAGTTCAGTTCGTTGATTTTTTTCTCTTGCTTTTTCCCTTCAAACTACCACTGCTAAACCGGAAATCAGATACCCGCATGATTGTCTTGTAATTTCTTGCTTTTAATTTTGGATTCAGTCAAGTAACATAGCCGATGAAAAATGAAAACTTCACAGTTATAGCATCAATTTTAAACTCGCGGCAGTAAAGTATGATGAAAACCGTTCTACAGAGGCTACAGCCAAACAGTTTAGCATTGATCCTAAATGCATTCGGGAATGGGAAACACAGCAGGATACTTTAGAAAAGATGAAGAAGGGCGAGAATTTTGCATAATAGTTTCCATCACATTTACGCAGAATTTTATAAGCGCCGGACCTGTAATACTGGCCCGCCTGCATTAAGGGCCTGGGGGTCCGCTGAATTTTTGCAAATAAGCGCCTGGGCGCTTAATACAGTATTTACGGTAGTATTAAATCATCAAAATTAGTAGTCACTTTATGAAATCCCATTATATTTGTGGGCATATTTTTATTTGAAGTCTTTTAGTGCTATTCAGTTTGTCGGAGTTGTGGAGTTGTAGTTGGCTCATAGTATCAGCTTTTCTACATCGAAGTTCAAAGGGGACAAATCAGCCTCTGAAGTCTTCGACCCACTCCTAATTTTTTAAGTGTTTTTGAAGTGCATAGAGCACGAATTTCTCTACTGCAGAGCAACGGATTTGGAGCGAATTGTGTTCAGTCACTAGTCCACTGCCAATCTTCTGCAAATTTAAAGTTTTATTGTTTAATTTAAATCAGAATAAATTATTTATTTTCTATTACTTGAAGGATTCCTATCTCTGCCTAATCCACACATAATAGGTGGGGGTGTGCCTGGAAACAGAATGTAATTGACATTAGGGCCTTTGGGTTTGCCCGCCCAACCCATCCATAGCGAATGGTACTTCGTCAATATAGTTGTATCAATTGTATGATAGTGTGCATTTCATATGAGAACTCAAGTTGGTACGAATAAAAGACATCATTGTAAGTTGATCTTTTTTCTGGTTATTATTATTAATGGAAAATATGAGGCATGGAAAGGAATAAGCAGTCCAAGTTGGAAAAATAAATAATGGACAGTCTAAAAAAAACTAGATTCAAAGACGATAATAAATATTTTAACCAGTGCTATTTGGCACTTAAATCGCAGTTAACAGCTTGCTCCGAGGAGCAGAAAATGAAGTTGTATTGCAGAGCATTTGAAGAGCATTGGGGATTGAAAAGAGATAAGCAGCAAGAAACTGGTTTATTGGGTTTAATGGAAAATACAGCGCATCTAGTAATGGATAAAGAGGATATACCTAGTAATATAGAAACTGAATTACAATCTGGGGGCTTCACCAAATAGGGTGCACCAGTGCTTTTCCCAAAGCAAGAACAAGAGAATTAAATGGACCAAAAAGCAGATATTCTGTCGATGGATGATCTCACAATTGAAACTGGAGCATAATATTCTCAAAGACATTATAGTAGCCTATGAAAAAGATAATTGGATACGAATAATAAAAAAGAAGCCGTGCTACATAATCATTCTTTGTGTAGATAAGAACGGAAGAAAACTATTATTACCTAAAATTGTTAGCATAGTCGAAAAAGTTATTGAATATTTCACAATAATCTAATGTCCGGACACTTAAGAGTGAATAAAACTCTAAGGAAAGTCAAAGAATCATATTTCTGGACAAAAATGGAGCAGGACATTAAAGATTATGGTAATACTTGCGTCTTATGCTAACAGAATAAAGATCTGAGAACTTTGCCCTTCGGGGACCTGGAATCTCTAGAAGTGCCTCTGAACAGATGGCACACAATTACTATCGACTTCATTCTTTCTTTACCTGAAGCTGAAAAGGGTTATTCAGCCAATGGTAATGGACAAGCTATTCCAGCGAATTAGGTTATTGCCCTGTGCCATTAATATTTCAGCAGAAGAAACCGCGAAAATCTTGGTTGAACAAGTGTTTAAAGTACATGGATTTTCTAGAATGATAAGCTCAGACAAGGATGTTAGATTTGCATCAGCACTATGGAAGGCCATTTTCAGACTATTCCACACCATATTAAAGTTTGCAAGTGCCCACTATCCAGAATCTGATGGTCAATATGAGCATTCAAACCAGACCTTTATACAGGTGCTGTGTAATTACAATAATACTGTGATCTGGGTTGGGGGGCACAAATCCCTCCATCAATAGGTTACTGGGAGCTAACAGAGTTAAATAACAGTGGTTACTTTCAAAAATTAAGAAACATTCTATCTAAAGTCAGAACGAAGATAAGAAGAGCCAACTGAGCATATAAAAAGCATTATAAGAAGAAGCATATAGCGTTTTGAATGAAAATTGGACATCTGGTGCTCGTTAAAGCATCCCGAATGAAACTGCAAAGAGGGGCTATAGGAAAAAGCTCTATAGCCAATTTGTGAGACCCTTTCATATAAAAAGGATTATCAGAAAGGTGTCGACGTTGTTTGACATCCCAATAAGATGAGGAGGTAGGAATAAAATATTCCACTGCTTGTTCCTGAGACGACTCATCAAGAGGAAGAAGAAGAAACATGAGATAGACCAGGACCAATACCAGATCCGAAGTTTCAAGATGTGTACAGAGTGGACAAAATTTAGGATCTGAAAGGCAAGCAACCTCATAAGAAATTTTTAATCAAGTGGACAGGATAACCCCAGGCCCATTGGGAGCCTGAAGCCAATCTCCATTGTTGTATGGGCTTAATTAAAGAGTTCTTTGAGCAGCAAACGAAAGGAAGCCAGGTTAGGTGCGATGTCATTAGTTCTCCATCTTCATTGAGATCAGGGCAGGCGAGCATGTCAGGTGATCATCTGTCAAGGAATAAGGATGACAGTGAAGGGAGAGTTGAGTCGCGGACTTGGTTTCAGAACACACATTTTCTGGAACAAATAATATTGCTCACATCTTCCGCGAAGTGGTTTAGCCAGTACTGTTAACGAGCTTGGAAGAACTCATGAAGAGTGACAGTCAGGAAAGGTTTTCTTAGGAGATGGCAGAAAAAGATATCACCTCGCTCCTCAATTCGAGCTCCAAAGTGAAGCATTTCAAATGCACATATTCAGCCAGAAATCCTAGACGTGAATTTGGAGGATGCCGAATTGCATTGGAATAATACTGACGTTAATGAAAGAGGAGTTCTGCTGCTTGGTTTCAGTTGCACACACTGTTCTCCATCTCAAATTCTAAGCGACCCAAATTTAATGAACTTGACGAATCTTAAAATGTAAATTTATTGCCTGGAAATTCTTTAACTCCCGTTAGCAATGTTCCATATTTTTCAGTAAGGAGTTCTAACCGAGAAGTATTGCCTCAACGTAGTGCCATGTTATCTTGTAATCGAAATGGAGAGAGTCCAGATGGAAAAAACGTTTCATGGAATACACGTTGAGAAATGGCTATAAACGATAACAACGATATTATATTTCAAATCTCAATTACAGTTAGTTCCAGTGGACTTTGTTTGAATACTGTAAATTGGCTCATCTTATTAGTATTGGAGAGTAATGATATATCTATTTGATATTTTTTGAAGCTAGCTTTCTTCAGCTATGAGAGAACGTACTAGGCATATTTCCATCGGGCTATATTGATATATCTAGGAAAGCATAAGAGTTTTCAAGGTATTAAGGGAGAATTAATTCTACGTATATTGTCTAAATGGAACTCATAATTCTCTTATGCTTAAAGTGTAGCTTCTACAAGTGAGCTGTGAAAAAAGCTTTTATAAGCCGCTGGTATTCTAAGGCCCGTGTACTTTATATGTAAGCTAAGGAAAAGTAACACGATGGAGTTTAGTTTTTTATTTAAACTAAAAGTAATTAACGCAACAGAGTTGGCTGTTTTAAATTATTTTATTACTGCACTTTGGATATTTAGATATACCCACTGAAGGGATATATTGCTTATGACATCCACAACATGAGTAGGTTAATTATATAGTGAAATTACTTGAATTTATGACTCTTATATAGTATTAAATCATCAGATTTTAATTATATTTGTGGAGTTATTTTTATTTGATACCTTTTGGTGGTTTTCGTATTCATCAAAGTTGTGGAGTTGTATTTTGCCCATTGCATCAGCTTTTCTACATCAAAGTTCTTCAGGGTAGAAGCCAGTCTCTGAAGTCTTCGATCCACTCCTAATTCTTTGAGTATGTTTGAATTACCATACAGCACGGATTTCTCTACTACGGAGCAACGAGTTTGGAGCAAATTGTGTTCAGTCACCATTCCAATGTCAACCTTCTGTAAATTTAATGTTTAATTGTTTAATTAACTATTTATCATTGTTTTCTCTGCTGACAAGGTGTTCAGCTTTGTAAATCATTGATTTAATTTACACCAGAATAAACTTTATTTCTCTTACTTGAAGGATTCTTATCTCTGCCTAATCACCCACCTGCTAAAAATGCTTAAAATATTCAATTATTAAATTAATTGTATACAATTATTTTTTAATTTATCCACAAATAGAGTTCGATACGAAATTTTTTTTAAGTTTTTGTAAAAGCTAAAAGTAGAGCTTTTTAGTCATTTCCTCTGTATATGTACAAAGTAAAGCAATAACGAATAGTACATGTATTTCTATTCATTGTGTAAAGGCAAGGGTTTTTCTACTACAGCTTGGAAAATCCCGTGTTAAGAAATTCTATCGCTCACTATAGATTAATATAGGCTTTTTACTTAGTGACTGCACTTTTGCTCAGTTTTAAGTAAGTTTTTTTCCCCACAGTCCATGAAAAATGAGAACTTGTTTCATGGCGAACTGCAAAACGGGTTATAATTCATATGATCCGAATATCTTATCTTTAAAAAAGGGTGGTCAATTAATGGCAAAGCACTTATTCCTAGAAGGAATATTGCACCTAACCCAAAAAAGGAAAAATGAGAGGACCTACGGGAAACCAGCCAGGCTTAAAAAGCATGTCAAGTCACCTACAGGGTCTAGATGAATGTCCTCAAGAAAGATCATGCTGGAGGAGAGAAAATGAAAATGTGCCAAGTTTCATAGTCAAAGAGAATATGATGCGCTGTTTCTTCCACCAAACCGCACTTCGTACATAGCAGCTTTTCCCGAATGATTCCCATTCTATGTAAATGTTTACAGAGTAAAGCATGCGGGGTAAGGAAGCCTATGATAGTCCGTAATTTGTTTCTATTAAGCTTAAAATGGCAGACATTATATTAGGAGAAGCTCTCTTAATCATTAGCCTGGCATGTCTCTGGTCGGTGGTTTGTTCCCATCTTTCCATCATCTTATGGTGAAAGATGATATTTATCTCCTGAACTACAGTTTGTTTAGAAATAACGTAGAAAGGTTCAGGGCCAATCGGAATTGATTTGGCTCCCTGTCTACTGTATTAGCTACTTCGGTAGCGACAACATTTTTATCTCCCAGAACCCACAGCAAGGTAATGCTGTCGTGAAAAGTCAGGACTTGCAGGAGCCACTGGCAACCCAGGGTAAGTTTTGAAATTACCATAGAAGACATAATGGCAGTAGCTAAGTATGAAGAATCGTCTACGTACATAAGGTTTATCTATACATAGTTGCAGAGAGTAGATAATAACCAGCATCACCATCTGGAAAACCATGACCCAAAACCCAGCTGCCAAAAGCGGAGAATATTGGGACTGCCACAGTAAACACCAAGTAATGAGGAAAACCATCAGTATATCAAATGATGGCCCCCTTAGGAAAATGCTAACTCACCCCAATATGCACTGCCATGGGGTCAATAATGCCCTCACTCGAGGGCTCAGGGAGGTTCCAAGCAACCATAATAAAGGAAGGCATCTGGAGAATGTGACTAGTTAATGTCTGGCTAAAGAAGGTATGGGATTTCGCTCCAGGGAACTCAACCCATAGCCCTTAATTACAAGGTTGATATGAACTTTCCCTGGCCACACCTTTGATAAAAATATCCAATGGAGTCCAAGAAATTACAGGGTGATTGTCTTGCTAGAGGCCCCAAACTTTCACCTATTAAATTGAAAGTTACATACATTTTGACTTTAAATATTGCATAAAAATGCCTTGAGCAGTGTGTAGCTGTAGCGCACCCCTCGCAGTAGGTTTAAACTTGTTCAGTGACCTTCAATAATATTTTTCATAAACAACACATAAAATCAGTCGCTTATCTTGGCTGAACATCACCGCATGAGCAACATATACCCAATCGAGCAGCGTGTGTTCCTGGTTCGTAAATATTGGCAAACGGGTTATATAAAAGCATGTCAACGAACATTTCAAGTTCAGTTTTGTGTGTGGCACGTTCCCTCAAAGTCCTGTATACAGAAACTGGTGAAAAAGATGGGGACAACGGGAAGTCTACTCCAACAGCAATCAGGGGGACAGAAAGTGTCTGCAGAAACCATAGAGGATGTACAGTAGCGATTACTGGCATCACCATCAAAAGCACTGTGGAGACTTTCCCAAGAAATTAATGTCCCATAATCCACATGTCAGAAAGCAGCAAAAAAAACAAAACTACACTCCTACCATGTATCATATGTTCAAGAATTGCAAACGAAGGGTAATGAAAAACGTGTGCAGTATTTTTGTGGTTTCAGAATTTCATTCATAAAACCTAACCTGGGATTTTAAACATCACTTAGTTAATGGATGAAGCATGGTTTCATCTGAGATGTTATGTAAACTCGCAAAACATGCAGATATGGGCCCAAGAAAACCCACTTGCATTACATGAGGTACCTTTGCATTCTCAAAAAATTGGACTGTTGTGGCGAAATATAGGACCCTTGTTTTTTGAACAAACAGTTATCACAGCAGTCCATATGACAATATTTACTGAATTTGTCAACCATTTAACAGATGCGGAACTTAGGAATGGATATTTCCAACAAGACAGGGCAACATGGCACACTACACATACCATCATGAGAGAAATTGAAAGTTATTTGAAGATCGAATCATCTCAAAAAATCTTTGGCCACCCAGATCTCTAGACCTTACACCATCCGACTTCTTTGTCTGGGGTTTATTGAAGGGAAAGTGTGCACAAATTAACGACGCTCAATCACAGCCCTAAAAGAAGCTATACATTAAGAGATTGAAGCCATTATGGACAATACTTTATGAAACGTGTTCCTTAATTTACAGAGACATGTACAAGTGTGTTTGGATGTGGGTGGATGCCATTTTCAATATCGGTTATGAGCAAGTTCAGCTGCACACTGTTCATGGCGTTTGCATGCAACATTTCAAGTCAAAATGTAAGTAACTTTCTAGTTTATACGTAAAAGTTCTAGGCTTCTAGCTAGAGAATCACCCTCGTATAATTTCTGAGGCTTTGGTTGATGTAGTAGAGACAGCACCCATAATACCCAAATACGCCAATCTCTGAAGAGAAGCTAGCTTGGTTCTGATGGTCTGCTGTTCAGACTTTGCCACCAAAACGAATACGTTAAAATTGGTCTAATAGCCGTGACATATAGCCAGTAGACCTTTTTGGAGTCAGACGCCAGGATTTACCAAGGGCTCTATGACAATGAGATAGTCCAACTTTATCGTGATTGATTTTGTGATCAAGATGTTGGTTTCAAGTCAACCAACAATCCAGGATTACCCGTAAGCATTTGACTTCATTTTACTTAGTGATCTTTTCACCAAACAAAGTTGGTATTTGATCCAAACAAAATGGTTTCTATACGACCAGTAAAAGGAACAAGAATGATCTTTGAGAGATTAAGCATTTATTCCGCTTGTTACACCAAGATTGGATTTTATGCAAAGCAGTTTGCAAAAGATCCAAAATAGTGGACTTATCGATCCCAGAATGTCATCTGCATAACCTTGGGCATAAACGCATAAAGTTAAGAAATGAAATAAGATTGTCAACCACCCAGGTTCCATAGCAGGGGGGAGAGAATACCTCTCTGTGGGCAGACCCTGGCGGGTCGAGCAACAATTTCCTCACCCAATAAATTGGATACAATATTCCTGTCCACTGGGAAGACATGAATTCAGTTTCGAATCTGTGGAGAAATAGCTTTAGCACTTAAAAGCTTTAGCATTAGAGTTGTAGGAAGTGTTATCAAATGCTCTCTCAATATTGAGAAAACCAGGTAGAGCAAGCTCTTTATAGTACAGTTTTGTCAATTCTAACCACCCAATGGCGCAAAACTACCTCTGTGGATTTGCTAGATTGATAAACAAATTGATTAACGTGAAAAGAACCATTGATCCCACTGTCTTCTCTAATTTGCCCATCAATAATCTTCTCAAAGCTTAAGCATAAAGGAAAATAAACTGATGAGTCGAAAACGTTGGGCTTGGTCATAGCACTCTTACTGGATTTCGATATGGAGATTACCTTGACCATCCTCCAAAGATTGGGAATATAATCTAAGGCTAAGAAGCTACCCTAAAAATTAGGCAAAGAACCGGTGAGATCAAATCCAATACCTGTTGAAGTAAAACAAGAATGATCTCATCTGGTCCAGGTGATTTAAGCCGATTAAAGGATCTAATTGGCCATATGACCCTGGAAGGAGTAATCACTTTTCCGGCCATGGTCCAATCTGCCTGCGCGGTCCTGACCAGAGTATCACGATACACTGAATCCAACGGACTAATGAGCCCAGCGCCCGGAAAGTGAGTAGTAATTAAGGTCTCAAGGACCTCTTTACTGCTACTGGTGAAATCACCGTTTGCTTTTTAAGAGTGCCAACCATAATTGGTCTATCACATTTCAAAAATTTATATAGCCTAGCTCCTTCCTCAGTTTTTTGGACTTATTCACAGAACTTTCTCCATGAAATATGTTTAGCCATTCCAACAGCTTTATTGTAATCAGCAAGGGCAGATTTATAAAAGTGCCACGCATTAGCCTGTTTTGCCTTCCTACAAACATTTTTTATTTTTTGTCTCCGTTGAGAAAGATCATGTTTCCACCAAATACAATTGGATTTGCATGTCTCCGTCATCAGGGAACAATTATTATGATATGATTGAACTAGAGCCTGCTGCAAACCATTTACACAAAGCTCCAGGTCAAAGGTATCATTAATTCTGGTAGGAACACTGGAAATCGCGGAACGTACATCCTCGCTATATTGAGCCCAAATGATCCAATTAGGATCCCTAAAAATTCTATCCCTGACTACACCAGTAATGAAAGAGACATGGATGTGTTGATGATCTGCCAAAGGTAGTTTCCCGTAATCATGCCACCTTCTGCAGTAATGAAGGTTGCTTTATTGCCTTAATTAAAAATGTTTAGGTTGTTCTCTAGAATAAAATCAAAAAGAAATTTACTTCTGAGATTTGTTAGTGTTGGCATCACATCCAAAAACGATCTCCAAATTGTCAGAAGTTGAAGCTTCCCGTATTTTTTTTACATCATCATTTATGGATGATGCCTCCTCAGATGGAAGATACCCTGAGACAAATATAATGATACGAGCTATACCTTTCAAGCAAAGGGTAATTTTCGCCACTGCCAGGTCTCTGGAACACAGATGATACATGCGTAGTGCAATAATAATATTTTTAATCAATAGAAGGCTCGGGGAGATAAATAAGTAAAATCATATATTAGCTTATCTCCGCAGTTGGACAAACCTCCAATAAATGCGCAGTTGGACAAATCTCAGCATAAAATTCAGGGCTCCTGAATCAGAGCAATGTCTATGTCCTCAGCCAAGAAGATGCTGCTTAGGTTGGCAACAGCCAGTTTTTATGCTGAAAATTTGCTTGGAGGCACCTCAGCGTCTAACTTGTCAAGTCTCCCAAAAATGTTGGCTGAATCTGAGACAGGCCAATTCCTGTTTTTCAGAATCCATGCATCCACACAATGGTTACTCCGTGATCATCAAGTTAGAGGTTAAGGATGCCCCATTCTGTAGGTGACATATCCTTATTCTGGATGTCAATCCTATTTAGGATTTCCATTCCAGGCTATTTTTTGAACAATACTGGGAGTTTTAAGATAATCTTAGTGGTTTTTACAATTGTCTTCGCCTCGCCAACTAAGAGAATCTCACCTTCCCAGTGAATGATACTACTGATTGGGTGTATGTTGCTCATGCGTATCCCAGACAGCACACAATAAGATTATAGCTCTGCCTCCAATTGTCAGTATTTGAATTGGGAAAGCCACCAACTGCTGCTTATTGAGCTGCTTGTCTGGATAGCTCACCAGAATTACTGGTTCGTTAGAGCTTCGTGAATATTCCCAGTTTTGAGTTTTTGCCAAAGCTTCTTATCCTCTGATGAAAGAGTGTTTCTCGCTGACCTAGGACTTTTGGTCGAGTTGTGCACCTCTTTAACAGGAGGTTGAGGGCCAACCCTGGGTTTCACAGCCTTGGCGCCTTCCAGCCTTTTCTCCCTGGACTTACGGCATCTGGCAGAATCAAAGAGTGGTTTTGACTTGGATTTGCTGCAGCCCTAGCCCAAGGCCTCCTGCTCTAAAGCAGGTGGTGCCTCAACTTTGGGAGCAGCAATCTTGCCAGAGTCAGTTGACTCAACTGAGATCATATCAACCTCGATGACATCAGTTGTAGTTCCTCTTTCCCCGAAGAGTTCCCAGGTGAGAATACAGAAATATTACTATCCATACAATGGTTAGTTAATGCAGGATTGATGGTCCATCTCAGGAGTACCTACATGCTGGTACAGTGCTAAAACTGAATGTCACCAGGTAGACAGGAGGCTCCGTTAAAGACACTATAACCGACGCACCCAGTAACCACTCAAGCCCTGCGATCCAAATATTAAAGTATTCAGAGCTCCAAGCGATCCATTTAGAAGGGAAGCATGGACAAGAAGCATTCCATGATCGGATCATGTGTTGACAATGAAGCATTACATTTATGACGATCTCTCATGAAATAGTAGAAAAAGCTTTGTTATTTTTCGTTCATAAATGGTTACATTGTGTGACAGTGCTAGCACTGATGCTGACCCATCATGGCATGGCCATCGCAGCATCCTCTCTTTCCACACTCTGAACCGTAACTCTCTCTTTCCTAAGTATTGCAATATGACTTTTTCATTTGCTCACCTCCTTCCTGTTTCTCTCTCTCACTCGTGTCTCAAGTTTAAAAGAGAGGGGTGTAACGATTTTTCCATCTCTTATTTCCATCATTTTTCTCGCACAGCTTACCCTTTTTATTTTCCTTGAATAAAATATTTATTCATGAACTTACAACTAGAGTTTTCTGTATAATAATTTAAATGTCAATTTGTTGAATAACTATATAATTAAATCCATTTATAAAAATTATTATCAATTTATTGTGAAGTTCCCCAGAATATCACAAAAGAATGATTAAAGATGATTAAATTGAACACTATTATTATTAAACAATTTTTATGTTAATTTATTTTATTAAGATTCCCCAAACTTCATATAATTTAAGCAATTTTGGGAGATCTTAACTATATATTATAAAATTGTTTTATAATAATTGTCTTTAATTATATTTAATGATAATGATTAAAATTAATTATTTATAAAAGCTTAAAATGTTGAGGTGAGAATAAAATAAAGCAATCAATTGAATGGAAATTATTTCAGCGATTTTTATTACCAATCCCTTCATAGCTGGCGAGAAAGACAGGCCTGGGCCAACCCTTCCTAGAGAGAAGGCTTGCAGACAAAAGGTGTATATATTGTTCCCCGCACCATTTTTTGAAGGAAAAGTGATTTCTGTGATAACTCAGGAAACTTTTATTTGTAAATTATTAAATGATCCTTTTGGACCGAAAATTTTTGTAATAAATCGGAGATGTTTTTTGGTTTATACCATTTACTTCATTTTCATAAATATATTGTAATGGAGTGCATTTTGGTATGATCCGTTATAGCAATCGGAAACGAAAAGGATCGTGTAATTAAATGAATTCTTCGAGACAAATTACTCATAACCATGGAGAAACAATCTTCGAATTTCGTTTTAAGAAATGACACAATTTCACACCATCTTGGTTGATCCCTCCTAGGACTGGTGGAAGGGAAGAAAATAATTTATTGACTAAACAAGTAAACAATGGGTGGAAGCAAACATTTTTTAACACACACACCACTCAAGGCACAAAAAAAGATAAATAACTACTGAGCAACAGAAAAAGATAAACACTAAAATTGGAGAATTGTCAATTGGTAGTTCTAAGAAAATTAAGTAACAACAGTAGAAATATAAACGCAAGTTCAATGGCAATGTTTGGTTGACAAATTAATTAGATAAAGTCTAGTTTAGGCCGGAATAAAGTCTAAGTTGTGTTTAATCAACTATTATGGTATACATCATTAATATTATCTGCCATTGTTCAGTAATATACACTTCTTTACGTTAATCATTGTGAAACTTTCATATAGTAATTTCAGGGTAAAAAGTCAGAATTAAGAGGACGACAATGGCCATCAAGGCCCAGGTAAGTTCGGAAAGAGTAGTATCTTTGGTTTTATTCTCGTTTTCAATTATCTGTGTCTCAGTTTATTCTATTATATCTTCTTTTATGTCTTATTGTTCTAAAATTGAATAATTCATTGGGTAATCGAAAGTCTGTTCTTTTTTCAATAGGGCATGGTTACACTTTGAATAAGTTGAACTTATGGAGGGATTGGAAGTGGTGAAGGGCTTAGTTGAAGAAACCAGCAGTCTCGATTAACAAGGGCAGGGGGTGACTGTGATTGGGGGGGAGGGACTCAGTCGACTAAAGCATTCATACTGGGAAAGGGTGGGGACAGGTTAGTAGAGCGGACCCACCCACTACCCGCGGCGATTGGTGGCACAATGCCATATCCCTCAAGGTAGAATGACTCGCTGACAATGAAAACGTCGTCATCAGCGCAAGATGTAATTACAATTGACCACAAAGCTTTAGGTTTTCACTTTTAAACATTGGAAGTCGAAGGAGTTTTAAATAAAGGGGTCATATTGCTTAAAGAAAATATCTCCACAAACTCGCTTTATCACGGGTTTTTATATTCTCCCTTTTCTTCCTCTCACTCACTCTTTTATTAACGCTGGGTAAGTATTAATCTGTATCCTCTTCATTAATTATTTAATCACTCTATCTTCCTTGTATTATTCTACGTTTTTCTAAAGTTTAAGTTCTACACCTGTTTAAGTAAATGGAACCTCAGGTAAATTTCTAAACTGATTCAACTTCTGTTACTGTCTTTTCACCAGTGACACTTGTTAAAACCATATCGACAGGGCCCCCAAGAGGAAATAAGAAAGTTCGTATTACATAATTTCTTCTTATTTTCGAAGGTCATTATGACGATTCCTGGGATTCCAACTAAGGGGTCTGGCTTTCATCTTCCAGGATCGGAGAGTTTAGCTTTGTAATTCAGCATTTTGATTAATCGTACGGTTTATTCGCCAATTTCAATATTCAATAAACAAAAGAGCACCAAAAGTTTACTTAACTTTGTTTCCAATCCAGAAGCAGCAGGTCCTTGCTGTGCGAAATTCCTCGATGGCAGGATTTAGTTGGCTCTGCCCATCATAGTTTAACAGAAAACAGATGACAGTGGGGGAGCGAATATCCAACGCAACCATCGATGCAATTATAGCGTGAACTCATCCGTTGAAGACAAATGAAACATCCTCTTTTTTCTGGAATGGCGGACGATCCGCCTAACCTTATGGCTGCCTGTCCATTCCAAAAGCAAAATTCTTTTTTTTGTTTTGTTTATATCTCAACAATCTCTTGATGTTAAAGATTTTGTAACAAAACTCCCACTGCGAGGCATTATTACCTAAACAGGGGGCTACAGCAATAGAAATAAATGTCATAACAGGAAAAGGCAAATTGTCCATCGTCAAGAATTAATTTCTTTAAGTTTTAATCACGCAAATAAAATTCGATCATAACAGGCCAGAGGGAAACGTTATAATATTTAAATTTTTTGGAAAAATTAATAGAAATCGTTAAATAATGTCACAGAAATGAAATACGTAGTTTCAAAATTTTTTTCAGAAGTTATACATGAAATTTCACGAAAAATGAAAATAGTCATAATTTAGATGGTTTTATTCATGACAGAACGGTGAGGAAGTTTTTAAAATACGTTTGTAAGTTGTTTCTATGAACTTTCATTTGAATTTATGTCAAAATGTAATTTGAGCTCGCTAACTTAAACACGTCATTTGATGCTATCATGTGTGTTACCCAAGTGACTAGCTCCCTCTATTATGATCAAAGGCGCGAAGTTCAATTTTCCTTTGTTCTCTCAAATGTGGTTGATGATGTAATGGAATGGCGCAGCCTAAAGTCGTGTAGTGACGGGGGGAGGATGATTGCTATAGCTCGGTTTTTTATTGAAATGCTATAATATTTTCTAATTCCATTTAAAAATAATTAAGACCTTGAAAGAAGGAGTATCATTTGCTGTGGTTTGAATTGGTGGTTCCTGTTCTGGACTGCAGTATTGTGTAATGGAGGTGTCAGTGTGCGCAAAATATGAAAATTTTCTCTTTTTATGCTCCAGTGGTTTGAGTAACTCTAAATGTCTTTTTTATTACACTCTGATAAATATTTCTGCCTATTGCTAGAAAATAAATGTAATGTTTGAAATGTACAAGCAGTTTGAGATATGTAGCTGCATAAGATAATTTTATAAGATCAGATATACATCGCTATTTTGTCGAGTTGCAACGCTCTTTATTTTGAGAGCAGCATGTTATATACATTATTTTATTATACTTCTAATGTTTGCGTGTGCCTAACATTAAACAGATAATTTAAAGGAAGGTTTCTAAATTATATTAAAAAAATTGGCTATAAAGTGTCAAAATCATTTGGAATCAGGGAGTTTCCAAAGGCTCTATACGCTCTCTGCTTTTATTTAATTTGCTCATAAATGACCTTCTAAATGCACTCTCTGATACCTTTTCTATCTTCTATGCAGATGGTTCAACTTTATTTTCCAGCCCTAATATAAACCAGCTTCTTTTATATGTTAACAACACTCTTAATACTTTGTTTCTTTGTCTTGTTTTTTTACCAACACAATAAACGTAATATTCCCGCTCTACCACTGATCCTATATGACAACAATATCATCACTATGTTGAAATCATTCAAATACCTGGGTCTGTTAATAACTCATAACCTCAATTGTAACTTGCATACTGAAACGTTAGTCACGAAACTCAATAAGAGACTAGGGCTGATCTCCAGACTACGCTATTTGCCTAATAATATTCTACTATTGCTTTATTTTACTCAGATACACTGAACTTTATGCTAAGGTATAATTTTCTGGGGTTCAACCATCTGTTACATCTTTACAAGACTTTTAAAACTTCAAAAACGATTTTTAAGGGTACTGAATAAAACACCGAAAACCGTTTCTATTTCATATTTGTTTCCATCTTTTCATATATTTACAATTTATCTAGGCTGCAACTAGGTACATTTATTTATAAAATGCTAAATGGGACTCTAAAGGTATCTCCTGTTCTTGAAATCAAAACTAATAGTGATAACCACCCATAGCTTACCAGACAAGCCGTGAATATTCGCCTTCCCCTTGAAAAGCTCGAGTATCATCATAGGAGCGTATCTTATAGGGGCTTAAAGATCTTGTCGCAATTACCATTAGAAATTCGCACTCAGTCAACATATAGTGTTTTCAAAATGCTGTTAAAGCAGTTCATTTTTGCAATCTAGTTGCTAAACAATAATCTTGGTAAATATTGCAGCGCCCTATATATTATTATAATATTAACTTTGGCCAACATACAACCCCCTGACAAATGTATTAGGCCACTACTAATATTAATGGAGGGTTCGGAAGAAAACATTTTATTTGCACAACGCATTGGAAATGGAAAATAAAACAAAAACATTACAAGAATGTACATTTGTTCTAGTACATGTACTGCAACTTGCAGCTTACAAAACAAATATGGATCTGTATAATATGTATATATAAATGAATTGCTGTTCGTTAGTCTCGCTAAAACTCAAAAACAACTTGACCGATTTGAATAATATTTTTTTGTTTTGTTCCCTCTAATACAGGGGTGGTTTAAAAAAAATAAGAATAAGGAAACCCAACCCCTAAGGGAGGGGGATTGAAAATTTGTTACCACATTAGCTGGTGTTGCATTGTATACTTAACACATTTACTGGTGTAGCACTACAAGCATAACACATTTACTGGTGTGGCACTACATAATTAACCATATTAGCCTCTTTTAGGCAAGGGGTATGAATGAATGAACTGTAAGAGGTGGTTTACATGAAACCAACATCGTTATACTAGAAACCAAAGTGGTTAAGAGGAAACATGAGCGCTGCGACTCTCTGAGTCTATTGTACAATCCCCAGTAACGACTGCTACGGGAAACAATAGCAGCCGGGACCGAAGGCTTAACGTGCCTTCCAAAGCATGGGGGGCAATGGACATTTCCAGGTGGTCACCCAACCTGTGATTAACCGCGCCCAAGGTTGCTTAACTCCACCATTACATTAAGCAAGGCGAGACAACTGGGCTACAGCTGCCCCCATAGTGAGGAGGGTAATGAATTTTGGAGTGTGCTATCCATGTAGCGTGATATCTCCACTATGACCTTCCCAGGGTCCATCGGAATTCCCAGGAAAAATTTCATCAACATTGGTCTAGCCATTATGAGATGCATAGTGAACGGATAGGTCCATGTGTGTTTCTTTCTTATAAAAATCTATAGTTTAATTCCAATCTTGATGAAATTTGCAAAATTTGATCTTCAAAGCAAGAAGAAGGTCACTGTCTACATGAAATTTTGAAAAAATAATATTTATCGATAATAATTCATGGTTTAAATTAAAATTATGAACCAAAAATATATCTCCTGACAAACAATGCAAGGTAAAGTTTGTGCAACAATAGACTGCTCTGTTTGTTTCAACAGTAGTGATAGCAACACGAAATTCTAAAAATGATATGGTAATAAATAAAAAAATTGGAGAAAATATACCTGATTGAATAGTTATGTATGTAAGACATGTTCATTAACACATATAAATGAATCTGAAGACTGATCATTTTGTAAATTTCATTAACAAAAATATTTTGAGGACAAACGACTTACATGCATAAATCGTGGACCACCTTCTTATAAAATATAATATTCTTCAGGCTTTCTGATTTCCTGGCCATAATTTAAAGTTTCAAGTAATGATCGTCAGCATACAGCTGGAAGGGTCTTCCTCCTCTGAGAATCAGTGAGAATTTTAACAATACATAAAATTCCTGTTCTTTGTGCTTTTCTTAGAATTGATAGTTGTTAGAATGTAACATTTTCTTGAAAAGCTTTAAAAATGAGCATTAAATGGAAATAATGGAGAGTTAGCAGACTACTGGGAATAACAGCGGAAAGGCGGAGAGAAAGCAGCCCCTTAACTTGGTGCTGTATCAATTTTTCTAGCACACTGCTTCAATAAACAAGTCGTGACTGACCCTGTGGCCGCGATGCAAATATGTCAACAGAAGAAACTTCGACTGCCAGATCACACCAAGTGATGAATGCACCAGTTTTGCTGCAAGACCTCGAGAGCAGAGTGTGAATTGCAACAGTTTACCAATTAGAAAAATTGATGGAAAAATTCTGCGACCTGGTTTCGAACCAGGAACCCCAGCTGTCATGGTCGATGCCTCTATCAATTGGCCTATCACAGACACTTGAACAGCCTTGTTGTCACTAAGTGTCTTAAAGACAACCAAGTTGTCAAGAAGGAATGCCCAATGGGAGGTGGGTACCCAGTTCACAGATCGTGAATTTCTCCTATCCAAACCATCAGAAAGTTTGATGAACACACAATAAGAAATAACGAAATTAAACTGGAGCAAACACCAAACATTAGTAAAGACTACTTGCTTGTCTTTAAAACACTTGGTGATAGCATGGCTCTTCAGGTATCTGCGATAGCACAATTAGTAGAGGCGTCGACCATTCGGTTCCTGGTTTGAATGTAAGTCGCAGAATTTTTCTATCGATTTTTCTAATTAATATCATTTCAAGGCCTCAGGATAAATCCCCCTGCACCTCTTAGAAAATAGGCTCCGAGGGAAAAGGGATAAATCCCGAGAACCGTATCTCCGACGTTGAGTCCGATGGCGTCATCAGTAAAAACTTTCTGATATACCACCAACTGTGACTCTATGACGTTCATATGGAGCACGGTGACATTTAATGTTACTCTCTCGTAAATTTAATGATTAAGTTCATGAACAACTAAAGTCCGCTCGTACCTGGAGACTACGTGGCGAAGAACGCTGGTTTTGCTTTCCTCCGATGGGGACGATCCATTAGACGTCGGCGGTGCACCAAAAGACGGCAAACTTCCCTCGCTCTCTCCTTGAGTGGCGACGGGGCTTGTCATGCTGCACAGCTCCGTCAAAACCCGGTCAATGGCTCTCGTTAGTCGATGCTGCCATTCCGCGTCATTTAAACCTAAAGTGAACACGGGTCCTTGCTCGCTCTCTGCGTAGCGAAAGTCGGAGTCCTCTCCCTCGCCGGCTGCTATCACTTGGTCGCTGTGACGATGTTCTCCAGAAGAAGCTTCCGTCGCTCTCGTCTCTAGCATCCGATAACGCTCGCCATCTCTCCTACGATGTCGACTCCGTTTGAACGGTCGCACTTCAGGTTCGAATTTTTCCACAACGGGGAGGCCATCTCGATTCCTCGACCTTCCATGTTGCTGCCAAAATTGTGTCTGTCTCCTTTTTTCCGTATCCACTCGTGTCGCTTTCGGAGTGGCTCTTTGATGACCACGTAACGTCGCCGCGTCATCAGCCTCTTTCGGTTTCGCGGATCGCGCTCTCTCATGAAATCCATGTGACACATTCCAATGACAGATATAAAGGAGATCAGACGCGTGTCTGTGTCACTTCAGACACTTGTGGACGTGTGTGATACAGTAGAGTACGTAAAAAGCATGCCTTGAAGGCGACTGCGATGTGAATATGGGCAGCTAACCCAATTCGAACGAGGACGTGTAGTGGGCCTTCGAGAGGGCGGATTTTCGTTCCGTGCTATTGCAGAACGCATGGGTCAAGACGTTGTCACTGTGTACAACTGTTGCAGTAATAGTACAGGGAAGGCAAGATTACCAAGAGACCATGATCCGGACGACCCCCAGCCACTGGAGACAGGGTTGACCGGCACATCTGTAGGATGGCTGTGGCAAATCGGACAGCATCTGCAGCGGACAAACGGGCTGTTGTGGCACCCAACGTCACTCCACGCACAATTCGGAACCGTCTCCTGGCCAGGAACCTCCACTCCAGGCGCCCTGTGGCATGTTTGCTTCTTACCCCTCAACACCGTGCAGCACGTCTTCAGTGGTGTCAAGCCAGAGCGACTTGGAGGTCAGAATAAAGGTCTGTGGTCTTCACGGATGAAAGTCGTTTCTGTCTGAGTCAGAGTGATGGTCAAACAAGGGTCAGGAGGAGGAGTGGGGAAGTCCTGTTACTGAGCTGTATCCGTCGTTGGCATACTGGCCCCACCCCTGGCGTTACAGTATGGGCAGCGATTTCCTACGACAGCAAGACCCCCCTGGTGGTTGTCCCAGTCACCATGATGGCAAATGTTTACATTCGGATGGTTGTTGAACCCATTGTGCTGCCATTCATGGCTGGTATGCCAGGGTGGCTGTTCCAACAGGATACCGCTCAACTCCACACTGCCGCTGCAACCCAACATGCCCTTCAGGGTGTCCACATCCTACCATGGCCAGCACGATCACCTGATCTGTTGCCCATCGAGAACGTCTGGGACATTGTCGGACGCCGTGTTAGGGCTTCCATAACCAGCAACAACTGTTGCTGATCTGACCATCCATTTACAGCCATGGAATGCCATACCACAAATGACATTTGGCATCTCTACGACCGTATGCATGCACGTGTGCAGGCCTGCATAGACCAGCATGGCAACTACAGCGGGTACTAAAGTCCGTGCTTTTCACCATGTACAGGGTGGCGCGACGCCCCCTATAAGTTGTAACCTTGAAACTTGAATCAATTGAATAAATACCATAGCTGAATATACTGTCCAAATTTCATTCATTTAGCACAAGTCCTTTGTGGTGTTGGCATTTTTTTCTGCCAGTGTAATTTCCTGACCATAATTTAAAGTTTCGCATAATGGTCGTCAGCATGCAGCTGGAAGGGTCTGCCTCCTCTGAGAATCAGTGAGAAGGCGTCGGAAATTTTAACAATACATATAATCATAATTTTAGCAGACTACTGGGAATAACAGCGGAAAGGCGGCAGAGAAAGCAGCCCCTTAACTTGGTGCTGTGTCAATTTTTCTAGCACACTGCTTCAATAAACAAGTCGTGAGTGACCCTGTGGCCGCGATGCAAATATGTCAACAGAAGAAGCTGCGACTGCCAGATCACACCAAGTGATGAATGCACCAGTTTTGCTTCAAGACCCTCGAGAGCAGAGTGTGAATTGCAACAGTTTACCAATTAGAAAAATTGATGGAAAAATTCCACGACCTGGATTCGAACCAGAAACCCCGACTGTCGTGGTCGACGCTTCTATCAATTGGGCTATCACAGACACTTGAACAGCCATGCTATCACTAAGTGTTTTAAAGACAACCAAGTTGTCAAGAAGGAATGCCCAACGAGAGGTGGGCACTCGGTTCATAGATTGTGAATTTCTCCTACCCAAACCATCAGAAAGTTTGATGAACACACAATAAGAAATATAGAAATTAAACTGGAGCTAACTCCAAACATCAGGTAAAGACTACTTGGTTGTCTTTAAGACACTTAGTGATAGCATGGCTGTTCAGGTGTCTGGGATAGCCCAATTAGTAGAGGCGTCGACCATTCGGTTCCTGGTTCGAATCCAAGACGCAGAATTTTTCTATCAATTTTTCTAATTAATATCATTTACCTGATGCTTGGAGTTTGCTGCAGTTTAATTTCTTTATTTTAACAGTTTATCAATTGTTGGAATTGCAGAATACACAGACAAACGATCATGTACACCTATCGCCACCCAAGAAGAGAATTGTGGAATTTTTAAATAAACAAATGAATTTTTAAAGGTTAGGTCACACATAATAGAAGAATGCAGCCATAGCCAGGGCTGAAAAAACGTCCGATGAAACTATTGTTTCATTTTCATTCTATTTCCTCCCATTTTATTCCACACATTGTTTCTCTTGCACTATGGTAAACTCCCTCAGCTATACACAACATTCCAACACGAACCGGGGAGAACTGTTACAGGGCCATCCATTAGGAACATTTAAAAAAAAAACTTTCGGTTTTTCTGTATGAATTTTTACTGTTTTAATGTGTTCATTTTTACTGTATATTCCCATTCAGATATTGCAAACTTTCATCAAAAAAGAGTCCGAGCCACGCCGGGTATATCAGCTAGTAAATTGATGAAAAACAATACTCATGGACAAAAGTATTAAACCACCTCATTTTGAGGATAAAACTATTAGACCATACTCAAAATTTAGAATTATATCACCTGTCTTATAATGAGTCAGAATCGATATGTCAATCAGATTGTACTGATATGTAAAGTAGCTTTTTTTTCTAAAAAAAATATTTCTGTTAATCACTTATTCGTAATAATTTTCTCACAAAACATGGGTCGTGGCAAAGAACTGTTGAAGGACATAAAAAAAAGAATTGTTGAACTGGGAAAGGAAAGCTATTCACAGAGACATATTGCAGGCCTTCTTGGTGTCAGTTAAACTGCTGTACTGTACACTTTGAATAAGTTTAAAGCAACAGAGGATATTCAAAACATGTATCGTTATGGACGTCCACGTGCAACCACCATGGCTGAAGATAGAAAACTGAGAAATATCTGCAAAAAAATGCGCAGTGCTTCATCATCAGTGATTGCAAATGAATGGCAAACCTATGGAGTGCACGTTTCAAGCAAAACAAAAATCTGTCGTCTAAATGAGATCGGATACGGAAAACCAAGACCAAACCTCTCATCACACCATGGCAAGCCAAAATTAGACTTCATTGGGCTAACCAACAACAAACTTGGACTGTTCAGGACTGGGAATCAGTGATTTTTTTCAGATGAAAGTAGATGTTGTATTGGCTATGGTGACAAAATTGGTGATAAAGTTTGGAGACTACCTAATGAAAAGTTTCACCCAGATTGCCTCAAGAGAAGAGTTAAGTTTTCTGCTGGAATCATGATCTGGGGATGTATGACAGCAAGTGGCCCAGAAAATATGTGCGTGATGAAAGGAACTGTTAATGCAAAAGCTTACCAAGAAATTTTGGAATACCATTTGCTGTCAACAGTGGAGGAAAAGTTTGGTGATAATGCATGCATATTTTAGGATGACAACGCTCCTTGTCACTGGTCCATGTCAGTGAAAGCTTGGAAATTGAAGAATGGCATTACAAGCTTGGACTGGCCTCGCAACAGTCCGGATCTCAATCTATTGAGAATCTGTAGGGTTTACTTAAGAAAAATGTTGCAAAAGAACGAGCAACCACAATTGAACAGTTGAAGTGTGTAATTATGAAATGCTGGAAGGAAATTATTGCAAAAATGTGCTCAAAATTGGTACATCAAATGCCTAATAGAATACATGCAGTAATTAAGCAAAAGGTGGTCCTACCAAGTATTAAAGTGTTCGTTTTTTCACCTGGTCTAATAGTTTTGTCCTCAAAATGAGGTAGTTTAATACTTTTGTCCATGAGTGTTATTTTTCATCAATTTATTATACAGATTCATATTTGTTTTGTAAGCTGCAAGTTGCAGCATGTACTAGAAAAAATGTACATTCTTGTAATAGTTTTGTTTTATTTTCCATTTCCAATGCGTTGTGCAAATAAAATATTTTCTTCCGAACCCTCCATTAATATTAGTAGTGGTCTAATACTTTTGTCAGGGGATTGTAGTAGTTAAGTTAGGTTAGGTTAGCAGTAGGACACATGTTTTATACTTGTATTTAACTAACTTAAATTAAATAAATAACTAAATAAATAAAAGTTTTAACGTTATTGAGGTTAAGATTTCGAGCTGTGTGCATCTCATACTAACTCTGATACAGAGGCAAATATGGCTTTTCGCAATCCAAGAAAGTTAAGGGGCCAAATTTAGGGCTTATTATTGGTAGAATTACGGTTATCAATAGCCGCTTAGGATAGATTGTTGCTCGGACCCCGATGGTCATGTGACTTTTGAGTACCCTGGCTTGCCTCGGTGCGGAAGAGTCATCTGACTATAATAGGTGTGACCATCCGAGTAACAACGTAATCTTCATTGTTTCCATCTTGGATTTTAACAATCAATATTTTTTTCATTTGTTGGAAACATTGAAGCTTGACTTGTTGGCCGGAATACTATGATCAGGTGACTTTTCCGCGCCAGGGCCTCTCTTTCTTTTTGGCTACAGAATCCTTTGTTATGACGTTTCATCGAGCGTTTGTAACAATGAGGTATATTAAGACTGACTTCGAAACCAGCTGCCATACTTGGAGCAAATTGAAGCTCCACCGTCCAGAAGTGTCATGGCCAAAAGTGAGTGATGGAGATACAAAACAAATGGCTAAACATAAGGGTAGCTGAATAATAATTCTGTCACACGCCGGTCACGAAGTGATAAGTTTATCTTTTCGTAAACTTTGTATTTTAAGTATTTTATTATATTTTATAAACAGTTTTTCGGTCATGATTTCAATTTCGTTTCGATCATCTTTCAGTTATGTATTTTTACTTCAGTCATGTATTTTTAATTATATGCTTGTGGAAATGATTCCTGGTTCTTTTTTGTGTCTATTTATACAATTCTACATGGAATTTGAGGAACAATTTTGAATTAATTATTCCTCAGCCCCAAAATCATCAAAAAAAAAGCAGCCAGACAGCTAACTACTCCACAACTCACTCCTGCCCGGAACTGTCATGGCTTCAATTGGCACTTTGGTGTTAACCACGGTCTATAGATATTCATGGTCATCGAGCTTCGGCCATTTTCCATTGTTTCGAGAAGCTAAGGAAAACAGATCACGCCAGGTGCCGCATAGATCGCATCAGGGCCGACCGTGACCTGCAATAGAGGTTTTTCATTGAAACTGAAAATGAAAGTAAAGTTTCTGGCTGTCAATAGGGCGGCGGTGCAGGCGTTTTTGGGCCGATGTACATACAGCGCCACTTTTCAATAGAGTTCCCGCCCTATTGGGAGCTAGAAACTTTAGCTTCATTTTAACAATGGAGCTCGATGACCATGAATATCTATAGACCGTGGTGTTAACAATAGGATTATATAGGACTTTATTATACATCTTTAGTTGTAAACAATGAGCTATCAAGACGACGGAGTTTTTGCTGTAAACAAGGGTTTCCGAAAAAGTTTTTTGAGCAAATGGTCACTCGTTAAGAGATATCCAAAATTATTCTAAAATGGATGGAACAAGAGCTAACCATGGAAGAAGTATAAATATTTGTCGTACTGAAGATAGATAATTCGTTTTGAATTTGATTCAAAGCCATTTAAATCTTATTAATAGCTCACTCGAAATAATTTCTGGAATTAATATATTATGCAGCATTGCTTCCCTGCACGCAAAACTTGCTCGTTTCGAAGATTTTGATGATTTCCGAACGTAAGTTTCTCGTGAAGAAACACTTATTTCAAGACTGCTTCTGGGACACTGTGTAAATGTATTTAAATAAAGTGCTTTCTTTTTAAATGAACCACTCCCGGAACTTTTTGATGGATCTCGTATAAAGAAGTGTTTGTGCATTTCTTCTTATAGAAATATACATTTTTATTCCGATCTTGATGAAACTTTGCACACTTGGTCTTCGAAGCAAGAAAAAAGTTATTGTCTACATGAGATTTTGAAAAACAATAATAATCAATAATCAAAATGATGGCAAGATATACTAATAGGAAGTATCTCACCAATAGTATGAACAGACTAACAATGTACAGAGTCCAACAAAAAAGTGTATGACAGAGTCCGACACACGTTGCTAGATGTCATCTATAATTCTTTTCGTAAAAGCAAAATCCACAGTTACATCCTAAAATTATTACATGCACTGACTGAAGATGATCCCGATAAAAGTATCATCTTTGATAACAGTATGCTAGGAAAACGCATAGGAGCACTTGTTCGCCATATTCAAAAGTATCTCAATGCTTATGATAATCACTTTGAAATCTGTCGTAATTGTGGAAGTCAAAGAGGGCTTATATTCATTGCTTGATGTGTATATGAATTCAGGTTACAACACATATAGCTTTTCCTTTTGCTGAAGTGTGTATATATTTTTTTGTCAGCGTCCATTATTGAAAATTTTGCTGCACGACCGTAAATCGCAGCAAATTTTTTATAATCTGCTCTCATTGCTAACAAATTGAGCAAAAAAATAAGGTTTGGGTTCACTGTCACAAACGCTGAGTGCTTAGCAGCACTCATGAAATAATTAAAAGTAACGCATTATTGAGAAATGAGAAAAATTGAGGAGAAAGCATATGACACAAAATAAAGGAATAGAGAAAGAAGGAGCAAAGCAAAGAAAGCGAAAGTTAAAAAACGGAATGGGATGTTAAAAAAGAAGGCCAAATGAGAGAGAGATAATACAGCGAGAGAGCAGAAAGAGTTGTGTCATGATTTCATTGGGTGTTTAAAGGAAAAGAGAGAGAGAGAGAGAGAGAGAGAGAGAAAGAGAGAGAGAGACAAGAAATGCGGGATTAGAGAGAGAGAGAGAGAG
>JAHWFO010004194.1:626063-641368 GCA_023313115.1 Rhysida immarginata
AGAATTCCTGTTATTCAGGCTTTTCTTAGAAAAGAGAGTTCTTAGTACTTAACAATTTCTTGAAAATCTTTAAAAATGATGAGTAACTGGAGATAATGGAGAGTTAGCAGACTATTGAGAAAGAGTGGAAAGACGACAGTTAGCTCCGTGATGTATCGAGCAAATGGGAAGCAAGTAAATAGAAGAATCGGCGAGCGCTAGACTGCACAAAGTGATGAATGGCCAAGTTTTGCTTCAACACATCGAGAGAAGAGTGGAAATTGCAACAACACTAAGTATACATCTGAGGTAAGATTACGTGAGTAAGAAATTATTGGAGAGGTCCAGCCATTGTGAGCCTTTTTTTCGAATTTTCATTAAGAATTTTTACTGTATTAATTCTAAGCATTTTCATGGGTTTATTTTTAAGATATTGCAAAATTTAATTTAATTTTTGGAGATTGTTCTGTTTACATCCAAGTGGAATTATCCCGGGCAACGCCGGGTACCTTTGCTAGTCCCCTATATGTATAAAGAAGGATGCTTGTGGGTGGGTGGGTCTGTCTGTCTGTACGTTTTTTATACAAATCTACAGTTTTATTCCGATCTTGATGAAATTTCGCATACATGACCTTCAAAGCACGAGGAAGGTCACTGTCTACCTCAGATTTCGGAAAAATAATAATTATCGATAAAAAATCGATATTCATGGTTATGGCAAGGCATAATAATGAGAAATATCTCATGACCAACAATGCAAGGCAAAGTTGGTACAACAATAGGTATCAACAATGGTATCAGCACGCAATTCACAAACACACGGCATGAACCAACAATATATATCTCATGACCAACAATGAAAGGAAAAGTTTGTGCAAGTGTAATTATCCCGGGCAACGCCGGGTACCTCTTCTAGTTTTATAATAATAACGACTTCTGATAAGCTAATAGGAATTTTAGACTTTGATTGATAATATTCTTTTTACAACATTGTTAAAGATTTCTGTATTCCAAATTAACAGGAGAGATTAAAAATATTTTTTTCAATGCCAACTCTGCCGCTTGTAATAATTTACCTCACTTTTATTAATCACTTGACTGTGAGAATGAGGCTGGCTTGGCACTACAGCGTCTTATGGCGGAAAATGGCATAAAAATTTATAAAAATATAAATCGCTTCCACAAATCGAAAAAAATATATAAATATTTTTTAGATATATCGTTTCTTAGGCAACCAGGGCATCTGTGTGCAAAATATGGTGGGGTTGCCTAAGTGTCGTACTTGTGAGAGTGAAGCTGGCTAGAGGAATTAGTAAGCTAGGAATCTCAATAAGCAATGCAGTCAGCGAATCGCAGTGCAGTGTTAAGCAGTGCAGTTTCGATAAGTATAAATTATAATTTTGGGAATTTTTCAAGGATAAAAAGAATATGGCAGCAGAACAAAAAGTAGTGGAGCAAATTCCATTTTGAGTATTTGCAGGAAAAGCAGATAGGGTTGCAAGTCTAGTTAGAAAACAGTACTAAGTTCGTAAGTAAAAGAAGTGTTAATGCATATCAGTCTAAGGCAAGGATGGGAAAAGGTAAAGATCTAAAGGAATTTAAAGAGGGGCTTAAGAGGCTAAAATTTAAACTGGATAATTGCCAACCCATAAAGGTTTTTAACGAAAACGTGAGAAAAATTTTTGTTTATATACAAGGCTGGTCTAACAAGGGAATCCCTCGAACATGTATGTCACAGATTTCCACCAAATTAAAATATGTTATTCATCTGAAGCTACTATAGATGCTTGCAAAATAAGAGAGCGCGAAATTTTGTTTCTTTCAAAATAAACCGCGAAAATGAAAAAATTTGAGCATACATAACCATACAAGGACTCCATTGTTAAAGCGGATAGGCTATGTGGGGTTCCCTTGTAAGTATGATCAAATAAAAATCTATACCAACATGTTTGAACAGGGTATCAGGGACCAAATAAAGAAGGGTAAATTAGACAATATCGACCAGGCATGTATGAGGGTCGTACAAATGAAAACGAAAATTATTTATTTTATCCAAAGTGTATACAGGAATTTAAAAATACTCTCCAAATACGTTAATGCATTTATCCCACTGTATAATGAGGCATGTAATTCCTTTATGAAAGAAGTCTTTTGATTGCGTGTGGAACCATTCCAAAACCTCTTCCTTCACTTCATCGTCAGGCTGAAACCTGCAGCCTTTCAGATGTTTATTGAGATCCCCAAACACGTGAAAGTCACATAGGGATAAATCAAGGCTGTAAAGTGGTTGCTGCATTGCTTCCCAGTTGAACTTTTTGATGAGGTCTACCGTCGTTTTTTTCCCCACACAAATTTTCGTTTTCATTTGTACGATCCTTATAATAGAATTAGTACAGATATTAATCGAGAAAAGGAAAGAGTGTAAGTTTAAGGAAGGAAATTCAGTAGTATTTAAAACTGTAGATGAAAGAAATAAAAAAAAGCTGCAGAGAGAGATGAATTAATAGCAGCAAACAGTAGAAAAAAGAACCGTTTAGTAGAAGGCGGTCTGTGGTTTAAAAAAGGAAAAAGGTTAATTATTCCTAAATCATTGATCAATAAGCTGTTAGAAAGAAATCACGACCAATAACAATTTAAGTGGACATTTGGGATTTCACAAGACATATTTTAAAGTTAAGCAAAGTTATTTATTTATTTATTTATTTATTTTTGGCCGGAAATGCATAAAAAACTTTACAGAATATGTGAAGAATTGCAAAGAAAATAAAGCCCTCAGAACGTGACCTTATGGAGTGCTGAAATCGCTGGAAATACCCACAGATCGGTGGGAGATCGCATGCATTGACTTTGTAATGCCCTTTACCTGTTACCAGAAAAGGATTTAATGCATTACTTAATGTAAAAGATAAGTTGATCAAAAGGGTAAGTTTATTTTCGTGTAAAACGAGCATATCGGCAGAAGAAACGTCAGTTATACTGTTTAATAAGGTGTTTAAAGTACATGGTTTTCCGAAAGCCATTGTTTCTGATCGGGATGTGCGGTTTAGTTCCGATATTTGAAGGAAACATGTAAGCTGTTGAAAATTGTTCTGCGGAAGTCCAGCAGGTGACACCCTCAAACCTATGGACAGTTAGAAAGATCCAATTAATCCGTAATACAAATAATCTGCAATTATGTAAACCAGGAAAAAGATGACTGAGACAAATATTTAACAGCTGTGAAAATAGCGTTAAATAGTTCTGTATCTGAAGCAATGGGATAGATGCCATTTATGTTGGACTTAGGGAGGGAAATAAAATTACCTTAAAGTCCTAATACAGCAGACCAAAAAAAGAGACTCTTCGTACAATTCAAGGATAAATAGAAAAAAATAATAGAAACAGCTAAAAATAATATTAAGGCAGCAAATAAATATTATAGGCGTCAATTTAACAAAAGGCATACTCAATGGTGTCCAGAAATAGGTGATAAGGTACAGGCCAATCGCATTTTGAGGCTTAAAGGGCGCGTGGGAAAAAATTCTATTCAAGATTCGTGGGACCATTTTCAGTAATGAAAGTGATTCGAGGAGTAACAGTTAAGTTATGAATTCCCTCAAAATTAAAAGTGAAAGCTACAGTGTTTCATGTCTCATTTTTAAGAAGGTATTTTGAGTGGAAAAAAAGAACAATAGGAGATAAGTGCCAAGGCCTATATTTGATCCCCAATATGAAGAGGTTTTTGCTTAAATGGGTGGGCTATTCCAAGCTATTATGGGAGCCCGAAAGCAACCTCCATGGTTGTCAAGGATTAATCACCAGGTTCTTTGAGAAGCAGCGACAGATGGGCACAAAGCAGAAAACCCCAATTCCGAATAGTAGTGAAAAGGTGTCTAGGCCCTCAAAAGTGTCACAAATCCTCAGTTCTTGTGATAGGGCCCTGGACATTGTGTCACAAATGCTGGGTGGTGAAATTGTTAGCAGCACTCATGAAATACTTAAAAATAATGCAGTAGTGAGAAATGAGAAAAATCGAGAGGGAAAGCAAACGACATAAAATAAAGAAATAGAGAAAGAGGAAACAAAGCAGAGAAAGCAAAAGTTACAAAACAGAAATGGGATATTAAAAAGAAGGCAGAGAAGAGAGCGAGAGAGCAGAAAGAGTTGTGCCATTATTTCATTTGGTGTGAAAAGAAAAAGTGAGAGAGAGATGAGAAATGTGGGATTAGAGAGAGAGAGAGAGAGAGAGAGAGAGAGAGGGGTTGACCGCTTGGATTTGGAAGAGTAAGAACAGGGAAGGTTTGCAAAGCAATACACAGATAGTAGTGAGCAAGGCAGGAGAAACGACGTCGTTGATAATGCAAAAAAAGAAAATTCCTGCAACGATCTTCACAGGCTTTCTGAGAATTGGCATCAATAGTGGCAAAGGAGTATAGAACGGGAGGAGGTAGGCGAAACAAATATTTGCTTAAATACCTCGGAAAAGACCTGCACGCGCAGCTACGACGTCAAATGCATACATAATGAGGAAATGTCAGTATACCGGAGTTACCGCTGAAATGGTTTGCTCGTTGAGTCAATAGTTGGCGTACAGCAATTTGATAAAATGACCGGTGTTATCGAGAAATATGTCAATGTCTTCCTTTGTAATTTGTGGAACGCGACCAGGACGATTACACGGTGGAGTGAGGTTTTTGCATGATGGCGCACGACCGTACACTTCAAACAAGACGAAATCCTGGCTGGAAGCGAGAAGGTGGGAAATCCTAGAGCACCTCCCCCCTACAGTCCGGACCTCGCCCTGTCCGATTTCCACCTTTACAGTCCTCTGAAGAATTTTTTATTCGGCAAACCATTCCCTAACCAAGAAACATTGCAAGCTGAAGTTCGACAATATCTCGTTAATTTGGGACAAGAAACGTACCGTGAAGGAATGTTTAAGCTGGTGAAGTGCTGGGACATATGCTTAAATGTTCATGTTGAAAAATAAACAAAACTTTGTTGTATACATGGCATTTGTATCCACATTTGTTTCTTTGAATATGTCCTGGATAATTTGACCTGTATCTTTATTATCGCACCTCCGTCGTTATAAAGATTTCTAGTAAGATACTAGGAATTTCAGACTTTGTTTCATAATATTCTTGTTTATAACGCTGTTGACGATTTCTGTATTGCAAATTAGAAGACAGATTAAAAAATTTTTTTTCGATGCCAACCCTGCCACTTGTAATAATTTACCTCACTCTAATTAATCACTTGACAATCACCCTGTAAAAATAATGCTTGAAATGCGTGATAGCTGTAGCATATGATTACGAGGCTTCTTTCACTTTCCTGTGTTCATTTGTATGAGAAAAACCCGTATATTCATGGAGATATAAAGGTTTCTTTAAAAAATTTAAATTTTTTGATAAGTTTTTTGTTTATAACATGCAGGGTTCTCAACCCAATGCAATGCCATTTTCAGGAAAATTGACAAATACAGTAGGGAGACCATCCTGCAATCAGAATATAAAAATATTAAATAATTGATGAACTATGAGCATTTTTACTAAATAATATTTAACAGCGAATGCGCTAGCATCACGAAAATGTCTTCGCATAATTTATTAGCCAAATGTATAGAGCTATTCTTATAAAAAGCTGAAGCAAATATCGTGAAATCTCAGACAGATATCATCGATAGAATGAGTTGAATTTCAGTTGCTCTCAAAATTAAACAAAACGATAAGGTGTTTTCTCCAAATTTTTATTTTCGGACCGGATACCAGAGGTGAATTCAGGAAGGTAGCCGGCTCGCTTTGGCTAGAGGTATTGCCTCCTAGCCATCACGAGATACACTGAGATCTAGCCGTAGCGTATTTGAACGATCTAGGCCCACTGCTAGACTAGGGCCTAGCCATCGAAGATCGAAATCGAAGAGAAACAATGAAGGGATGAAAAAAGGGTGAAAAAATGGAAAAGAATAAAAAATTTCTGCTATATTTTGATTAATTTCTGCTGCAAGCTTTAATTGTTCATTAATTCAATAATAAAATCAACAACAAGTTAAATATCTCAAAATAAACGTTAAACATTTTATTAGTCATACAGAAATAAGAAAATATTCAATATTACAATCTCTCTTTGACTTAGCCGTAAATATCTCTCGCTGCTGTGTAAAATAAATTTATTTCCGTTGATAATGAATCGTGTTTCGATCATAGTTTCAGGAACGTTTGCGTCAGCGGGCGCAGCTATCTTAAAAATGACCAACGAAGCCAACTTTTGAGAAGCTCGCTTAAAAACCTAGCCGGCTACGGACGGGCGTAGCTAGCCAAGCCTAGCGAACGCGTTCAGGGAAAAGGCTAGGCTAGCCCACCTAGCCGTAGCGAGCCGGCTACCTTCCTGAATTCACCTCAGTATCCAATTTTTCTCCTTAAGCTGACATGAAGTCAATATACCAGCATAAAGAGAAGTTAGTATAGGTGTCAGTTCAAAAATAAAAATTTGGAGATAACCTCTTATGGTTTGTGTATTTTTGAGAGCAACTGAAATTCAACTCATTCTATTGGCTGTGTCTTTTCTAATTGTCATGATATCTGCTTGGGCTTTTTATAAGTAACTAGTTGTTACCCGCGGCTTCGCCCGCCCGCGCCATCTTGAGGGGAATTACAAAGCAAAAGCAGATAATTTTAAATGAAAACCCTAGAAAGTGGGGAAGGGGGGGGGGTCGTAGGGGGCTGATTTTTGGCGATAGAGCAGGTCCTTTATTGATAAGCCTGCCCTGAAAATTTCAAGTCGCTAGCTCAAACCGTCTAGGAGGATATAGAATCACAGATAAATAAATAAATACACGCAAGAGTTTTAGTATATAGATGGTCACTCAGAGCTGGCTTGTTCTGCTAAAGCCCACTAGGGCACGGCCTTCCCTAAAAACATCATTAAACATTTCAAGAAAAATATTTTTTAATAAACATAAATCAAATAAAACTTGAAACGAATAAAATAAGCCATGAGTATATAAATTTCTCATCTTATAAAAATTGAGTATATACGGTATTTTTTGTTCAGTTTGTTGCTGGTGCCCTATTTTCCTTCACTGAAGTTGAAATATAGGGTGGATACAAAAATGACCCAGCCCCCTTTTTATATTCGTAAAAGAAGCAGGTATACCAATTTTGATGGATCCAATGAATAGGAAATTGTGGGTGACCTATCCCATGGTGCACTTTTCATCATCCCAAATGTGCAAATTAGGACTCATTCACACCTTATCTTAAAAACCGTAACAGATAAACGAAAAACCCAATTGAAGACTGGTTCAGCATGGAATTTCGAAAAAATCCGAAAATAAAGATTTCCAAAATCCGGTGAACTGATCACCAACAATCACAATCCAAAGCAAATCATGTTAACCATTTCAAGAATAGTGTAGCTTGCTATCCTGGAATTGTTCTGTATGCTTGCACATGCCTTTTATTTGCTTTTTCTCATTAAAGTGAATGTTATTATGGTAAGTTTTGGTAATTTCTTGATTTGCATGTTGAACATTCAAATGTCTTTGTGAAGTGCTTAGGGAGGTAACTAATAAGTTCAACATGTGATTGTTGGTGATCCGTTTATTAGGAGCTTTGGCCTAAGAGCTACTTATAAGAATGCGCACTTGGTCTGTACGTTTATCCGGCCGGCCGGCCGCCGTTTGCACGATAACTTGAAAACGGATTAACTTTTTTAAATTCTGTTTTCAGAAATTTGACCATCAAATTCTTAGCTCGGCCGTATCAACTTTTCAGAATTTTTCGTGGAACCCTTCAAGTCGAATTCACGTGCTAAAACAGTGAGTGTAAAGAATACCAAGCTAATGGCATGTCATATAACAATCGATTTATCAAGAAGGAATACATTGTTACTTTCTGTTCATCTTTTAAGCATTACTGACATCGGCGCGCGCACGTGAAATCGCTTTGTCGACGCACGATTGCTCAAGTGTTCATAATCTATACATGTATTATTCAGTAGCGAAAGAATGGAGCTACTTATTGTTTTTATAATGTCTTAACAGTGTACCACTTCATAATTTCTACATTTTTTGAGGTAGAAGGTTTAAATTCGGAATGTAACTTCCTATGGGCATGTCCATCTGCACTATTTAGCTTGGTTTTGATTGGTACACTGGGGTCGGAATTACGGGGTGGGATTCAGAGAGGACAACATATCTATGTGCATATAGGCGTGAAATTCAGTATCCAGATTCCTCTAGGCAAGATATACATTACTATGAAGTTTAGGCCCTGGTGTTCCATTGGGGTCGGATTTGCGGGGGTGGTAGTCACGTGGTCTTTAAAACTATGCCAACATATGGCTTTTGATATATCATACGTTTGGAAATGATGAGAAAGGAAAGAAAATACGAGGTTTTTTACATTTTCTACCTATTACGTTCTAGAAAATTAATTTTTGATTAAAAACTTGGCGAGAGGTAAAAAGTGCAGACAAAGGGGTAAAAATAGATGACTTCAGGATCTGCTACTTGCCTTACCCTACTCGGAGGAGAAGGAGGGGGGAATAATTTTTTAATAAATGTATAAATATATTTCTCCTTCACTGCTAAAGCTCCTACTTGGAATGTTTACAAGATTTTATTGGATTTTGGAAATTTTGTTTTGTTCGGAATTCCTTGCTGAACAAGTCTTCAATTGGATTTTTTCGTGTATCTGTTACGGTTTTTAAAATAAGATTTAAATGTGTCCTAATTTGCATACTTGGTCACCCAGAACTTCCTATTCATTGGATTCATCAAAATTGACATATCTGCTTTGGTTACGAAAATAAAAGGGGGGTGCGGTCATTTTTGTATCCACCCTGTATGAGAGGTGTAACATGCTCTTTACATCCTATAATTTCAGGATAATTCGTCAAGTATATTTCTAGACATTCAAAAAAGCCTCTAAAGTCAAAGGTGTTCATTTTATTTTGTATATAACATTCATTAAGACATAGTGAAGATGCCGTCTTACCTCTGCGAGGGTGAATCAAAAAGTAATTTACACTCAGCACCATCCGTAACATCATTCGCCGTTTTTAAGGATGTTGCCTGTATGTCTGTAATTGCAAAGTGGCATGATCCCACGTGTTCACGCGTTTACTGCGTACGCAAGAGTATTGTTGCCATTGGTGCAGCTAATGGTTGTACACTCTAAGGTGGAGATTCGCGGAATAATCCATTTTTGTGAGCAAAAGGCTTAAATTGCACTGAAATCTGAGAAAAGCGATAAAGGAAAAACGGCGGGGGAAATTGAGTAAGGAGATCATTCTCCTACACGACAATGCCACACCGCACACAGCTTGCATTACTCAGGAACTGCTGTCAACGTTTACTTGGGAGGTGTGGCAGCTTTCACCATACAGATTCGACTTAACCCCATGCGACTATCATTTGTTCGGGAAAATGAAATGTGACCTAGGAGGAAAACAATTACGCACTGATGACGACGTCAAAGACGCAGTGTTGACATGGTTCAGAAACGCTGAAGTGGATTTTTATCGCAGCAACATGGAAAGTTAATTTCACGTTCAGACAGGTGTTTAGAATTGTTGGGTGATTATGTAGAAAAGTGAAATAAATGGTGCGCGTTTCCTCAGAATGTGTGTATGTGATCTTAACTTACTGCTTCAGAGTGTAACTTACCTTTTGGTTCACCCTCGTATAAAACAAAATGGAATTCGTGACATTGCATAAACTCATTTTACTTGGCTTTTCTTAGAATTGATATTTATTAGAACTTAACATTCTTGAAAATCTGCTAAAATGAGCAGCAATTGGCGATTATTGAGAAACTGTAAAATGAAAGACCTTCGGCTTTAGAGACCATACATTATGAAAGAACGTATTTGGCAAAAGCTTTTTGGTAGATTTGAATTAACATTATATCATAAGTCATAACGGTTTAGATATTGTGTTGTTTAGATTCCCGTCATCGACGAGAGAAAGTGGTCCGTTTAGAGGTGGTTTCAATATGGAGGTTCCTAAACTCACAATGTTGCTTATCTGTTTTTGAAAACAAACAGATCTGCTTTTTTAATAAAGTTGTCTGCGTCAAAAGCTTTAGAATTTATTTCCGCAGGAATTGTACTTGCTGCAATTATCTTTTTATTTTTTGAAAGAAAATTGATTATATTATTATAACCAATAATATAAAGTTTACTGAAGACCCTGGTAAATTTTGTACGGATCCGTTATTGTTTTTGAATTGTTCAACGAATAATATGTGTAAATTGATAACATAATTTATGATTTATAATTTCCAATTAGAATTTCAAATTTAAAAGTCGTTTAATTCAATAAAGTTATTCTTAATCCGCTGGATATTACTCTCACGTCGATTACTTATGTAGATAATAATCAAACGTTGTATACTCCAGATGAATCACACACAGTTACCAAACTCTGATGACTTCCTTTTCAGATAGTGACAAACTCTCCAGTTGTATAGGATGGCAAAAGTTGAAAATAAAGTAAAGTGTTGTAAAATAAAATAAAATAAAATAAAATAAAATAAAATAAAATAAAATAGAATAATATAGTACAATTTTATTTTGAGATTTGGCTGTGAAAATTATGTACAGATAGATTTTAGTGTATGATGATGAGAGCCGTGATGGCCTCGAAAACATGTTAAGGCAAAATAAGATGTAAATCAGTGTATTATAATTTTTTCATGTATTCCTTGGAGTTCCTCATTGTGGGTGATATAAAAATTTCCACCGTATTCAAGATCCATGGTGAAAGGTGACAAGTAAAGTTGTTCAGGACATCTTCGGGAACCATGTTGGAGTGAACTTTACAACAGGATTGGATTCTTCTCTACACAGCGAGGTAGCCAAGGTACATTGAAATTTTTGTAAAAATATTTTATTTGTAGATAGCACTAATTTTTAAAGTGGTATATTAATGTAAAAAATTATAGGACAGTGATTATGTCAAAATAAATGGTTGTTTCAAGTTATAAAGTTGTTTTAAAAAAAAATAGTTTCCTTTAATTATGTACGACTCAGACAGTGATTATGATGGTATAAAGATAAATAAATGAAATGATTGTGTAATGTTGCGACTATCCCTCCTAAGATGGATGCCGTCTAAATTAAAATAAAAATAGGACTCGTGATATGCATTTGGAGTTTTATTTACAAATATTAATAGAAATTGAACAAACAAAAAAAAACACATAAATAAAAATATCTGAATTCAATTCATTCAGTTGAACTATACCAGAAGTTCTGAATCCTATCTATACCTGGAGCCTTCCAATTGTGAGTATTTGTAATGACTAGTGAGAGTTCATCTGCTGTTATGTCGGTATAAGGCATGCTCAGTAGTGTGGATGCTAATTGCTCCTCCATGATCCAGCTAGCTTTTAGATGTCAGATTAATGACAGTGGAGATACTTAGCACAACACTAAACAATAAATTCCCAATTAACAGTCTACAAACAAGTGTTAAACCGCACTAACCAGAAACACCCTGCCAAGCTGCAACCTAGTCACAAACAAGCACCCAAATCCAACATCGTGCTAAATACCTAGGGACAGATCCCATCAGTGGTTGAATCCCTCCAAGTCTGTTATCAAAACGTTGAGTCGATTCAATACCCGGACGGTTGTCATAAAAACTACAAAAAAGATAGTTTCACAGAATTGAAGTTTTGACAATTTCAAAATTTTGCATTTTACTGATAATCCAAGAATGCTTTTTGTCTGATTTTGTGAATCATAATAGACACTTTGCTATTTTTCGTTACGAGATTTCAAAAACTACGATACCGAAATAAACTAAAATTAAATCTCGTTCTCGTCAAATTTTATTTTTTGTTTTCGTGATATAGGTTGCGTGCACCACGAACGAAACGAGAATTTATTTTATTCCGAGTTCCCATAATTCCTTGCGTTTGTTGACCCTCCCACTCCCATTTATTCCCATTAGTCCTTGCGAAAACATGCCATCGTTAAGTAAACGGGACAGTAAGTACACCCTGCAATTTCCTGCGTAAATTCTAGCTGCCTTTGGGCATCCGGAGTCAAACAAAAAATTTCTTCATCCATGTCTGCTTGTAATATTTTACTCGACTAGTTATTTTCTTTCAGCTGTGCCGATAGGTAGCGTTGTCCAAGATCAGATGCGCAAAACACTGCGCACTAATCTTGTGCCCACGAAAATTTCAGAAAATCTCGTAACGAGATTGAATTACGAGAACGAAAAAGATTATATTTACGAGAAATATTTTAATTCTCGTAATTTATTTTTTTCTCGTATTTTTTGAAATCTCGTAACGAAAAGTCGCAAAGTGTCTAATGTGATTTACAACTGTATACACTCCATTTTTTCTGGGCATTTTGAGGCACTAGAAAATATGAAATTAAAAAGTTTTTATTCTTCAATTATACACTATAATTAGGTAAGGTCATGTTATATATCAAGTTACAGCACAGTCGAGGAATTAAAAATTACCCTTATAAGCGCAGTTTACAAAAACTCGGTTATTCGGGAAAATTATCTCAAAACAACAGTAAATATTATGGAAAATTAAAAGTACATCACATAAAAATAAACGAGGCCTTTCGGTCATTTTATTCAAAGACCTTCTTCAGGTATAAACTTTTTGAGAGTGATAACTGATTCTTTCTATCAGTAAACAATATAAATTTAAATAGTTATATTGTTGAGAAGCATTGTTACATCATCTGATTGCTTACACCCGTAAAGTGAAATATTTAAAATGTTATAGTAGATAAGGACTCGATCGGGTCGCATATATAATGAGGTAGGCGACCCGAATTCAACCAATCAGCGTGCAGTATTCACGTCACGTAACCCCCCCCCCCCTTTGTGACGTCACAGGCGGCCATTTTTGGGTCACGTGATGGGTTTTACCCGTGACGTCACAGCTGATAAGATTTTTAAAATTTATCTTTTTCATTTTTAATCTTTTACCTGACATTTTTCTAATTTTTGGGTGTTGTCATTTCAGGTGTGGTCTTTATTTCTGGTGGTGGTGGTCCTAATTTTAGGTGGTGGCCCTCTGTTTTGGTTGTTGGTCCTTTTTTTGGGTGTGGTCCTTTTTTTGGGCATTGGTCCTTTGTTGTTTGGGTGGTGGTCCTTGTTTTGGGTGTGGTCACTCATCTGACTGCGGCCGTCTCCTTGGTTAATCACGTGATTGTGACCATGTTCTGATGCCTTAAAGCTGGTGATGATAAAATTAAGTTCTTGTTCTTAGTTGTGCACAGGATTTGGGGCTTCACTGCAAAAGGGGCTTTTTGTGATTTTTATCTCACAATTTAAGTTAGTCAGGGTTTGGTATATATACCTACTAAAGTGATGCGTGTTATACATACTGCCACCTCAAGTTGTTTTTACCTAATTACTAATTATCATTTTGTTTCTACCACAACCAAATTTTTCCCGTATTACTTTATACTCTCTTCTAAATAACTACTTCTGTTTCAAGGCACTCAGTTTGTTTAAGTTTCAATTAATTTTTAAAAATTGTTTTCCATTGTCTCGTTTGAATGGTTGTTTGTTTGCTCCCACAGCCTGTTGCAGTGTTTGATAGGTGTCTGAATTCGCATATACATGCTTATAAATACAACTAGGTCACAACCTGATGAAAGGGTCATATTCACTAAGTTTTTAGCTTATTTTAAAGCTGGGTTGTTTGAAATTTGTTTTATTTTCATTTTTGCCTCTCTCACTGATTGCCTTTGCTCGCATGAAGGGTTGCGCTTTCTTCTCAGGGTTGAACGTGGTTGAAATGTTAAATAAAAATACAAATTTCATATTTCTCAATGTAGCTGAGGCATACTTGACAAATTTGCACAACTTTGGCTCACAGAGGTTGATAAACGCATTGTTTGATTCCCCAACCTCGCGATATTCAGTCACACACCTCCTATCTCTCTCTCTCTTTCTCCCTCCTCCTACATAACCAATAAAAGTTTGCAAAATGTTGTTTAAAATTGTATTCTAAAAATTGTTTTCGCTCTCTCTCTCTCTCTCTCTCATACAGTATACAACTTTTCTGTTCACTTATGGTATTAGGATAACAGAGTGATATGCTTGATACACTTTGTGCTAAAAGTCTGTATTCAATATAAGGCTATGGTCACATGCGATGATTTAACATTACCCGTCACAAGTCGTTAAGTTCTCAAAGTCGCGCGCTTGTTGGTTTGTTTTACAGTTTGAATTTTATAATTTTTACTTAATAAAGGCTGTATGTGGACTGTGCTTTCGTTTTACGTCACTCTACAATTCACGAGCTGATGACGTTCGCGTATGCGAGCATCGTGATTCCGGAGTAGGCACTCACGTCCACGTTGCTTCTCAAGCATGCTTTCTCAATGACGTGTCCTCGATGGCTTGTTTTTCTGTCTAATTACACTGATTTTTACTTTTAAAGGTTTGTCATGGGGGGGGGGGGTGTATGTTCGTTTCAAAGCCTTTTTACGATGTGTTGCAAGGTCATAGATGAAGCGCCTGTGTGTGCTCAAGCGTGGGTGGTGGTTGCTGCCAGGCCACGGAACGGACGCTGGGGCGTTGTTGTTCAACGCGTTCGTTCATGGTTACATTGTTCACGTGTTTGTGTTTGCTAAAAACACTGTCTTCAGCCAAAGATATATGTGATATGTTTTTCTGTATTTTGTTAGGGTTACCCTGCTCTTTCATCGTTTTGTTCTTGTTTTATCTCCTAATTAAATTCTCTCCCGCTAACATATTTGCATACAATTGAAGTCGAGGTGTTCGCACAAGGCCCAATAGCGGTGTATAGCGACGTCAGTCGCTACTTTCACCGCGCAGGCTAATTCAAGCTAAAAATCTACGTATCTGACAATTCAGGGTATTTGAAATACGTTTGTTTGTGCTGCATTGACGTTTTCATATTACTTTCAGAGTTGTTTCATCAAATTAAAATCTGTCGTATTAACAAAACAAAAAAAAAATGTACGTACTTGTTATCACACAATTCTGCGGGCTAGGCTTAGCATGTTCGCGAGGAGTACAGCACCGTTTGACACTACGGTCATTGGTCAAGCTATTCTGGGCTAAAAATCTTTGCATAGGTATGCGATATACGTTTTGCTTATGATGCAATGGTGTTCCCCCCATTCGTTTCGTGCTTTTCCGACTAAATTAAAGCCTGTCCTATTTATAAAAGTGTACATAATTCTTATCCCACAGGCCGTACGATGCCTAGTGTATCTGAGACGTGAACAGCGGTGACAACAGCTGTAATTAAGGCTCACGCTAATCTAAGCTAAAAGTCCTTGTCTCTTCCATAGGGTTGTAGCATTTTGCTAATGGAAAATGC
>JAHWFO010004194.1:651368-664014 GCA_023313115.1 Rhysida immarginata
GGGGGTGGGTGACTGAATATCGCGAGGTTGGGGAATCAAACAACACGTTTATCAACCTCTGTGAGCCAAAGTTGTGCAAATTTGTCAAGTATGCCTCAGCTACATTGAGAAATGTGAAATTTGTATTTTTATTTAACATTTCAACCAGGTTCAACCCCGAGAAGAAGAAACAACCCTTCATGCGAGCAAAGGCAATCAGTGAGAGAGGCAAAAATGAAAATAAAACAAATTTCAAACAGCCCAGCTTTAAAATAAGCTAAAAACTTAGTGAATATGACCCTTTCATCAGATTGTGTGACCTAGTTGTATTTATAAGCAAGTATATGCGAATTCAGACACATGTCAAACACTGCAACAGGCTGTGGGAGCAAACAACCATTCAAACGAGACAATGGAATACAATTTTTAAAAATTAATTGAAACTTAAAAAACAAAGTGAGCGCCTTGAAACAGAAGTAGTTTAATTAGAAGAGAGTGTAAAGTAATACGGGGAAAATTTGGTTGTGGTAGAAACAAAATCATAATTAGTAATTAGGTAAAAACAACTTGAGGTGGCAATATATAAAATGCACATCACTTTAGTAGGTATATATACCAAACCCTGAGTAACTTAAATTGTGAGATAAAAATTACAAAAAGCCCCTTTTGCAGTGAAGCCCCAAACCCTGTGCACAACTAAGAATAAGAACTTAATTTTATTATCATCAGCCATAAGACATCAGAACATGGTCACAATCACGTGATATAATCAAAATATAACTTGAATTATACATGAATTTCAAATGGTAACTACAAAATGATAAAAACATTATCATTTATTTATACAATATCCTTTAAAATAAACTGTTTATTCTTAGAATTCAGTAAAAATAAAAATGGAATACATGTTATTTCTAAAAAAAAAAAGAACTTACAATAAATTTATGTTATTCATTCAACCTCATAGCATGGAAACAGTTATCAATTTGGACTATTTTTTCACGAATTTCATAAAAATCTAAGCATTAAAACATATACATAATAACAAGTAGGGTTTAAGGAATAAATTTATGTAAAGTAAACTGTCTTACCTTCGAAAATATGTATCCACCGACGCGTGAAAGGCACAATCCCATAGAGAAAGCATGGGGAACAGTAATAAACTGAAAGCGAGGCCAGCCTACGGAGACCAAGTGATAATTCCGCGCCGGGGCTCGTACTTTTAGTTGGCTATGCTTAAAGCTTATTGTTTAGACGTCGGCCATATTGGAAGTGCCCAATCGTGTATAGATCAACTATTTCATACTTACAAATTTCATAAATTTCTTGCTATAAGAGACAAGAAGTCATTCTTGTTGGTGAGTTGCCCGTAAAATCTCGCAAGGATGGGATTTTTAAAGTGATATATATTTAATATTTTGTGCCTTTCTCTCCGAACTCACGCATCTCACTTTACTGTATGATAGTGCTTGAAATTGTAGTGCTCTGCTGGATTTATTTACATTGACTTTAATATACGAAATTCGTGATGTGGTCATATTTTTCAATAGCCTTTGTGTTATTTTTTATTACACTAGAGCATTTCACTTAAAAGGAGTCGCAGTCTGATGATACTCCATTTAATAGAGGCAGTACGCAATGATAACGTTTAATGAGAAAAGTTTATTGAGCGTAGGACAAATACATGTAAATACCCATGCCCTAAGTCGGGGCTTGAACCCATAGCCCAGCGATCAAAAAGTTGGCATATTACCTATTTCCCCGCCCGAGCAGACGGTTTTATATATTGTTTTATTACTGTACATTTAATACAATAAAATGTTGTTTTTCTGATGCATTGTAGAAAAGTTATTTTGTAATTTCTTAATAAAACTAAAATGATACAAAACAATTAAAAATGATGAGGTAATATTCCAAACATCCATCACACAAAACACAAATTAAATTTTTACCAAAACCTCTTTCCTTTAAGGAAATAAAATACATAGTGAATGTGTATAGTTTACAGAAGTATTCAGAGCAGTCTTTGCACAACAATGTGAATGTGTCCTTGAATAAATACGAGGGTTAAATCCATTTTAAAAAACTGGAATTTTTTTTCAAGAAGGTCTATAAATGAAAATAAACGAAACTTTATTGAATGCATTTTTATGAAATATTTATGATTTAATAATTCTTGAGTACCCCCCCCCCCCCAAGTTTTTTTAATCTGTGTTTTAAATCTGAAATTACTGATTTCTTTTTCTATTTTAGAAAAGGGGAGGGGTCTTTTTAATTTCCTTTCTATAATTAATTTACCGAGTTAATTAACTGGCGATCGCGTTGGCCATAAAATTTTTTGATGTTATAATTTAAACTTATAATGCATTTAAAGATAATCTACACATTTAATAATCAATTCTATTATTTATTTATTTGTTTATTTATTATTACTACACATTTTCATAATTGTCGTGCATCCAGTTTAATATGACTATAAATTTAAATGATAAATGAAAAATTAAGCCAAAGCCTACAATCAACTATGGTTTAATTGGTCAGAGCGTCGGGGCGATCCCAGGCTGTGGGATTTTCTTTTTCTTTCCTAATTTCATTTATTATTTATTTAAGTCTTTAACATCTGTATATTTACATTTTAACATCTGAGGTATGGCGTTTAAATAATCCGTTCAGACCACTCATCAGCTATTCATTAATAAATTTGATATAGAATAAAAAAATTATTTGAATATAAAATTGAAAGGTTGAATGGTGTTGTTGCCTTAGGGCTGAAATAACTGAAAATTATCCAAAATATAAACGAGTTAAAAATGATGTTGTAAGTGTTAGTTTTTGAAAAGAATACTGCTTCGTGTATTGTTTCCATATTTTATTTTAGAACAAAGTAACTATGGCAACATAACAATGAAGCAATTTAGGAGATTACAACAATAGAATATTTATAGTTGTTGATAGCTTAAGTTAGAATCACGGTCTATCGGGTTTGAATCTAATAACAGAATTTATGCTTATCACAACAAATGAAATAGGTTATACAATAAATATGAAAGAGAAAGATATAGCGAATATAGGAAAGAAGGCATAAGAATTTTGGAAAAAAATAAAAGATGAAAATTGAACATAGGGTGGTAAGACTCTGAAAAAAAGAAAGGAAGAGATAAAAGAAAAGGAACAAAGGAGGGGATGTCAGATGCAAATATCTTTAAAAGTAGGAAAGAAAAAAAAATTCCACAGCCTGGGATCGAACAAGGAACCAGGTAATCGCGCCAATGCTGTGTTCAAGCCATTGTTAACTATAGGCACTTAATTTTGGCCTAATTTATCATTTAAATTTGATGCCATATTAATCCGCATGCACAAAAATAATGAAGATATGAGTAGCAGTAATAATAATAAATAAATAAATAAATAATAGGATTGGTTATTAAATGTGTAGGTTGTTTTTAAATGCATTATAAAAATATTTGATGGCCAATGCGATCGCCAATTAATTAATTCTGTAAATTAATATTAGAAAAAAACTAAAAGGACCCCTCCCCCCTCCAAATAAGGGGGCAAAAAAACTTCAGTAATAATTCGATAAAAATGATATATAAATTGGAATAATCAGAATAAATTAAGGCTTTATTTGTGGATTATGTCCTCTTTTGTGCTTTTAATCTGGAGGTGTTGTACCTGGGGGTTTTAGGATGTTTTCCTCCTATGCATTTTAAGAGTGGGGGCTTTTGCTGGATCCCTAATTTTGTAGGTCGTCCAAAATAGACTACGATAATATCCTTCTCCTATACTATCCATTTGGAACTACATTTTTATGTGAGAATATATTTTTATTTTAAAGTATTTTGAATTAATTACTTTCTAAAACAGTCTTTTATTACGAGTATCTTTATATGTGAAAAGAAATAATTATCTATATTAAGATATATTATTTCAATAACTGCTTAACGGGACAACACAATACAGCATTTAGAATGTTTTAGCGAAAAAGAATGTAATATTCTTCTCGTACCATGTCGGTTAAAAGCAGTGGCGGATTTAAGGGGGCGGGGCTACTGATAACGTGCATGTGATGAGGTTGTTGCTGTGCTATTAGTCGTACGCGGTCAGTCTGTGCTAATTGAACATCTTAAGGCTTTTTAAGGCTTTCATTTTCGGCATATTGTGCAATTTTTACTCTGTCAAAGGCACTTCGACAACTTACTAAGGCACCATTGTTTACTGATCACATTGATTTTAGTTAATGGCAGTAAACAGATTACGGAGGTTGATTCATGCCCTTTATTCCTGTGACATTTACCAGGTGACTGTCCTCAATGGTTCCCAAAGTGAGATGGGTCTGACAGCTAAGTGCTATCACATAAACTCTCATTGATGCCATAGAATAAACCTTCTCAGGGTAATTGTTGCTGAATTCGTCTGATAATTCTCAATCAGTAGAAACTTATTTTTCATGCATCGGTTATACAGGAGCAGAAGATATCAGTATCCACTGGGTTTGGAATGTGGAGGGGGTGTCCCAACACTTTTTATACCTGGCCACACCCACAGGTGTGTTCTAGTTTCACCAGGTTTGGAATGTGGAGGGGGTGTCCCATCCAATTTACACCTGGCCACACACACAGGTGTAACACCAGAACCACTACACCAGAACCACTGGGTTTGGAATGTGGAGGAGGTGTCCCATTGTTTTTTCACCTGGCCACACCCAAAAGGTGATAGTAATCCACATTCCAAACCCGGTTGCTCTCAGTGGTGCTACTAACATGACTGCTGTCAGCACAGGTGTACTCTTAGTGCAATGGGACTGTTAATGTTTTAATTACCTTTAATTAATGTGGGTTAATTAATTAATTTTTATTTACCTTTGATTTTCCTTGATTTAGGTATCTCCATTGTGGTGGGGCTTCTCTTTGATTACCTTTTGATTGAGTTTCCATTCCTGGGCGTGTCACGCACCTGGCTGATGACATCTTGATTAATCACGTGATTGCAGCCATGTTCCGATGTCCTGAGGCTGAATATAATATTAATTTCCTTTGTTCTTCCAGGCAGTGAAGCATCCCTGTCCTGAAGATTGTCTTGAAGTGAAGCATCAATACCAGTATGACAGGCAACGTGGGTCCTGATGCTCTGAGCAAAAACCTACTTATAAGATTTTGTCTCACAAGTGACCACGCCTTGATTCGCTTATAAAGGCCATCAGGAAGGATGCGTTTGACATACTGTCACCTCATTTTGATTGTCAAATTACTAATTAACTATTGTTTTTCATGCAACCAAAATTTTTTCCAAGCCCTTTTACACTTTCTTCTAAATAAAACTACTTCTGTTTCAAGGTGTAATTTTTTTTTTACTGTTAAAACTACTTTTGTTTTTTAATTTACTGTTAATTGGTGCATTGTTTCAATTGACTACTGACAACTTGCACACAAAGTTTTAGAGGGCTGACAATTGACATCACAAACTTTATAAATACATTATTCTCGCTAAGAATGTTTAATTTTCTTCTACTCTCTGATTTTTTGCGTTCTTGTTGCTCACTTTGTTTTAAATAATATTGTATCTGTAGGTTTACTCTTTTTAAGTGCAATGTTGGCAACATTCTATACGAGATTTAAGTTTAATTTGGTTAAAAATTCACATAGACTTTTCACTATTACTTGACTGTGTACCCTACACTGGTCAGTGGGTTGAGCATCAGGTTTTCATTCACTGCTTGAGTGGAGCTCTGAGTTCATTTCTCTGTGACTCTAGTGCCCACATTTTTTCGTCCAATTTCCGTTTTTAAGCCATTGTACACATGATGTTAAGGTCAATCCTCGTTTTCCTTTTTCTTTTTACCTGCATTTTTTACTGTTTATGATGTCATTAAATGTTGCTTGTGCCTTTTGTTTCCAGACTGTCCTGCGTTTGACCAATATTTTCCTGGCATTTTTCTGCCACTCTTGACTCTTTACACGTTTTCTCTAATCTGGTTTCTTATGATTCATTGAGTTTTATTTTTTATATTGGTTCTCTCTCTCTCTCTCTCTCTCTCTCTCTCTGGCTTGATGCTAAACTCTTTACTGATCAAAACATTTTTGCACAATGACGTCCAAATTAATTCAACACAGTTTACATGTTAAAATGGCTGTTTTAAATTATGAATTTGGGTTTATCAAATACGACATATACTTTCAAGTTCACTTAACTTGATTGGATAAGTGTTTACAACCAACATTGTTTAAGGTCTGTTGCTAATGTATTCACCCTCAATTGCGTTGATTGATATTTTTTTCAATCATTTGAGGTTGAATTCGGGGGACTGTGCTCAATCAGAGTTTTTCATTCTTTTACAACTGATTTGCTGAGGTCTTTAAACCAAATTTAATGCATTTCAACGTTGTTAATATGTATATGATGAGGTTGTTGCTGTGCAATGATTGCGTGGGTTATCTGATTTTCTAAACTTCACAATCCCAACATGTACATGTTGAATTTTAAGGCTTTCATTTTCCGTATATTGTGTGATTTTTTCTCTACAAAAAGTACGTCAACAACTTACTATGGCCACCTTGTTTATTGTTCGCACTGATTTTTGTTAATGTCAGTAAACAGTGAATATAGGTCGTTTTGCATGCTTTTTCCCTGCATGGTTTTTCAGATAATCATCATCTTTGTGTCCGATGTGGGATAGGGCTTATTGCTAAGGGTTTTCACATATGCTCTCATTGATGTCACTGAATAAACCTTTTCAGGGTATTATAGCTGAATTTGTCTGATTATACTCAAGCAGTACAAGTTTTTCATTCACCAGTTTTTCAGGCTCTTTAATGTGACTTTTAAATGTTGTTCTATGATGTTATGACAGCCGAGGTGTCTATTGTCGCAGTACTCACACGCAGACTTGCGAGGCTGCTAACATGTCAGTGGGTTGATACCAGAGTGTTTTCACATATGTTCGGAAATTGTTATTGAATTGTCTATGATCATACATTCATTATTTTTACATTTTAACATTAATTTTAAATGCTTTTCCAGGGTGCTAAAATGAAGAGGTCCTCAATTATCACGTCCACGTTCAAACAACCGTTGGGCTTGTTACCATGCCAGAGAGCAGTGAAAAGCTTTTTATTTGTTCTCAACGTAGCTAATTGTTCAAATATGTTGAATGTAGTTCGTTGTTACCCTGTGATTGTGAGTGCCTATGTACTAATATTTTCTGTACATATCGACTGTAACAGGTTAACTGCCAGTGTTAAAAAAGGGTAATTTCCCAAAATGTACTGAAAACAGTTGTTAGTTGAAAACAGTTGTTAATTTTTCAATTCAACTATTCTTTTTACCTTTGACACGTGGCTTACGATTTTTTATCTTCTTTGTTTTGTTGTTATTTCAACTGAAAATGTGAAGGTGTATGCAGTGGGTTCCTATTAACAATTTTATACGTTACTGTTTTCAGATTGCTTGGGTGAGATTTAATGCATTCGGTATGAAAGTGTAGGCGGTCTGTACTAACAACGTTTGCGCTAATCCAAACAAAAAAAATCTTCATGTCTTCCAGTTAGGGTATATGAAATACGTTTCCCCATCGTTTTTTACCTCGTTAAAAGTGTTTCCTTTTCGGCAAATGCGTATGCAAGGATCTCACATAAATTAGGCATGACATTGACCGAGTTGGATGTCATCTAAGGCGGCATCTGTTAAGTTAAACGTTCGCACTAACCCACGCTAAAAAATCTTTGTGATTTCCAATCAGTCTACGTGAAATACGTTTCTCCATTTGTTTCACTGATTTTTCCTATTGTTAAAAGTGTTTCCTTTTCGGCAAATCCAGACACAAGATTATCACGTAATTCAAATAAAACTTTCGCCATGATGACAGCCGCCTAAGTAGCCAGGTGTTACAATAAGCGTTCGCGCTAAAAATTCTTTGTGATTTCCAGACTGGCTATGTGAAATATGTTTCTCCATTTGATTCACTGTTTTTTTACTTCATTAAATGTGTTTTTAACCCACAAAAGATTTTTATTGTGGGTTAGTGCGAATGTTTATCGTAACAGCTGGCGATTTAGGTCACGGTCAACATGGAAAATGATATATTTGAATTATGTGATATCCTTGTGTAGGTATTTGCCAAATAGGAAACACTTTTATCAAAGTGAAAAACCAGTGAATGTATAGGTGCTACACATACTCAGCCTGAGGTGCAACACACACTGTTGTCCTGATTGTTTCATCTAGAGCTAACTGAGGACAGCATGCAATTGAAACAGAGACTATTAAATTGTACCTAGACATTCGTACTGGACAATATTTGCATTCGAGTTTTCAAAAAGTGTTGATAGAAGACATGGTGGTTATAAAATTAAAGATTAAAGATTACAAAAGATGGTTAGCTCATAGGTATATTCTACAAGCAAGAATTATAAAGTGTGAAAATGACAGAAGTGCTTACCAAGGACCTTTTTTTTTAAAAAATGACACTTTTTAATGACACTAAAATGAGCATTTTTACATTGTTTGATTAGTAGGTTTTCTGTTATGGTATTTCTTTCTTTCTTCCGTTTTTGTAATATTTTTCAGCCTCAATGGCATCACTTTGCATTTTATTTTGTCCAAAGTGTTCAGCCAGTTGTACAGTGTCTAGCCAAATTCGTAATCATTTGGATGTTTTGGTGAATTGTTAAAATTACCATCATTCTTCAGACAAATGACTCGCATGGTCCAATTTTCAGTCTCTAAACACAGGACTAGGATGATTTATTTGGATGTCTGTTACGCAGAGGCAAAGCAACCAAAAGAGATCTCTGCAAACAGAGTGACAACTCGAATCCCTAAAGAGCACCCACGACTAAGATTCGATTCCACTCAGATTAAATTCACCCTATACATTTAAAAAAAACAACAAATAAACGATCTGTACTCTACAAGTGTTTTTATTCTGAGGTTTAGCTTACGATAAAGATGTGAAAACTTGGACTTACAGGGCTTCACCCTGAGGTGCAACACACAAGTGTCCAGATTACTTCGTCTAGAGCTAACTGATGACAACATGCGAAATGGGCTGTCACTGCAACTGAAACGGAGGGACTATTAAATTAAAACTCTGCATCTATACTATTATTACAAGGCAGAGATCACATGAATATTTCACTAACAAAAACAAGCTTTATATATTGTACAGGTCACCATTAGTGTTTAAGTTTTACAAAGGTAGTGATAGAAGACATGTTGGTTATAAAATTAAAGAGTAAAATTACAAAAGTCAGTACTCTAAGTTCCCAAGAACCTGTGTATGGTGAGTCCTTTTTAGTGACGGGATGACTACTTATACTGGAGGTTTCTTCATTTCTACTCGTTTATAACAAAAATGACTGTTCATTTTCTCTAATTTATACATGAAAGTTGATTTCACTTTGTATAAAATAGATCTATACATAAATGCTTTTATCCACAAATGTTCTTTTCAAGGACTTGTTCAACTTTTCACATTTCTGTGGTGTCTCAATTTTGAATTTTGTTACACATTATTTAAAAAAAACAATCCTCCAACCACTTTGACCTGTTACATGAATTTTTGGTTAGGGTCAATCGAAGTTGTTGAGATGAAATGAGTGAGGTTTAAGTTGCGGTACTAATTTTTGTTAAAGAATTTTATATGTTTGGTAAGTTTTCCAATTCTCTAAAACTATCAAGTGGTAGTTTTTCAGTTCATGAAAACTTACATGGGACAATTTTTCCTTTCAGTAAAATGTGCAGGACTAGTTCTTTGTTCATCTGAAATTCCCTGAAAGTTGAAAAATGATCAGCTGATTTGGATTCCTAAGGGATTTCAAGGTTAATTTCATTTTAAAAAGGCAACTTTTGCTTGTGTGCAAAACTAAAAAGGGCAGTGTTTCGATTCACAAAAACTTGCATGGGCCATTTTTTGAAATCACGAAATATTATAAGGACAGCTTTTCAATTACCAAACATTGTCTGAAAGTCAAAAATGATTTTTGTCGTTTTTATGAAATCACAGAATAATTTTATTTTATAAAAAGTCAGGTCTGTTTTTTTACAAACGCAAATAAGGGCTGAATTTTTCACTTTCAAGATTTCGAAAATCAACAAGTTTTCTGTTATTGTATTACTTTCTTACTTCGTTTCTGTAATTTTTCATCCTGAAAGTCGTCACAGTGCATTTTATATTGTCCACCGTGTTCTGTTCGCTGTACTGTGCTTAACCGAAGTCGTTAACTTTTCAATGTTTAGTGCCTTGTTAATATTTACTTTTACAATTTCAACAGTTTTACTGAACACTTTATGGACGATTTTTAATGTTCGAATTTTAAATTTTCGTCTTTACATTTAATCTTAAAGGTTTTTCATATTTATCGTGGTCATGATCTCGTCTCAGCTTTTTGTGTTTCTCCTTCTGAGAAGGCAATATGATTTCGGCTGTACTCAAAGAAATTTAAACAAACATTTCAGCTTATATATCGTCCGACTTTATTCTTCCTTTAGAAACAGGTGTGTTTAAATATCATTTTTTAGATGCATTTCAAAATTCTTCTTATTTGTTAAATTACAGTCGTGTCAGTAATTGCAGTTGTGATTGCAGTGTATGGTGATTCTTGATTCAGTTGTGATTGCAGTACCACTACAGCTCCCTGATTCTTCACACAGATGCCTTGTTTTACCCGATTCTCGGTCTCTTGACAGAGGACTATGAAATTTTCAAGAAAGTCGAAATCCCTGGCTAGTTAGGGTCTCTGTTACACAGATCTAAAGCATTGCAAAGTAATCTCTCCACACACAAGCGACAGCTCGAACCCCGAAAGAATACCCAATGTGTAAGGTTTGATTACCCTCTGATGCGTAAACAAGAACTTACTGGGCTGCAGCTTGAGTTGCAGCACACAAGTGTCCAGACAACTCCTTCTATAGCTAACTGATGGCCGCATGCGAGATGTGTTTCCTATGCCATTGAAACTGTGGGATTATTGCATAACAGCTGTACGAACTACTGTACAAGATACCATTAGTGTTTCAGTTTTCAAAAAGTGTTAATAGAAGGCATGGTGGTTATAAAATTAAAGATTACAGATTACAAAAGATGCTTAGCTCATAGGTATAGTCTACAAGCAAGAATTATAAACTGAAAATTACCGAAAGGGTTACCGAAGAGAGACATATTAAATCGACCATTTTCAGTTAACTCAATCCAATACGTATTGCCCCGGAGTTTGCCACAACTAAGAGTTCATGAGAACTAGCCAAGGACGCACACGATGGATCACAGACTAGGTTTTCATAACCAGCGAATGAATTGGTGATACCAGTGAGTGGGATTTGGAAAAGCTCCATTACTGGCCGCCATGTTACCAACATTCTATGAATTGAGGCTGAAAAATATTACAAATACGGAAGAAAGAAAGAAATACCATAACAGAAAACTTAAAAAAAAAGAAATTTCAGAACTTACTAATCAAACAATGTAAAAATAATCATTTTAGTGCTAATTAGAAACTGTCAATTTAAAAAAAAAAAACAACCTCTCCTTGGTAAACACTTCTGTCATTTTCACACATTATAATTCTTGTTTGTAGAATATACCAATGAGCTAAGCATATTTTGTAATTTTTATCTTTAATTATATAACCACCATGTCATCTATCAACACCTTTTTGAAAACTCGAACGCAAATGGTGTCCAGATAGTAAATAAAGCTAGATTTCATTCGTGAAATATTTGCGGGACCTCTGCCTTGAAATGATAGTATGATTGTCTAGGTACAATTTAATAGTCTCCGTTTCAATTGCATGCTGGGGTAACATATTTTGCATGCTGTCCTCAGTTAGCTCTAGACAAAACAATCTGGACAGTAGTGTGTGTTGTACATCAGGCTGAAGCCTGGTAAATCCATGTTTTCACATCTTTTATCATAAGCTAAACCTCAGAATAAAAACACTTGTAGAGTAAAGATCTTTTATTATTAGTATTTTTAAAAAAGTGTATAGGGTGAATTTAATCTAAGTGGAATCGAGTCTTAGGCATCTGCTGCTCTTTAGGGGTTTGAGTTGTCACTCTGTGTGCAGATAGATATCTTTGCGTTGCATTGGCTCTACATGACAGAGACCCAAGCAAAACGGAGAATTCGACTTTGTTGGATTTCTTCCAGGACTCTGTTAAGAGACTGCTATTCGGACAGCACGAGTCAGTGAGCTATAGTGGTTCTGCGATCGCCATCGAATTCGAAAATTCAAAAATGTAGGTTTACAGAAATTCCTGTGCAAATTCGGAGGGCACGTTAAGCAGTCGGTCCCGGCTGCTACTGTCATCTCGTAGCAGTCGTTAATTACTGGGATGGCGCAAAACTCCCTCGAAGGAGTAAGTGCCGCAGATTATCGTTCTGCGATAATCTACCCTAAGTACAAGATAGATAAATGTTAACAAACCACATGAAGGAAAGTAGAAGGGGTAAAAATATTACTAAAACATATTACTTAATCATCTATAACAGATAACATAGACATTGAATCTTTTTTCATAGGATATTTGCAACATGACACCTTAAGCCCCTTCATTTTATTTAAAACCCTCACACATCCCTACCCTTAACCAGCAGTTAAAAGAAAGAGATCAAACATCCAAAACTTTAAATCTATGACAAAGAAGCCCAAAAAAGAAAAAAACTTACACA
>JAHWFO010004194.1:705804-727913 GCA_023313115.1 Rhysida immarginata
AACGTACAGACCCACCCACAGACAGACCCACAGACCCACAAACATCCTTCTTTATATATATATATAAGATTTTACTTTTTAGTGAAACCATAGCCACCGTATATGTAAACTACTAGCAAACCCGTGCCCGGCATTGCCTGGGCTTTTTAAATCATGAAATAAAAATACAGTATAGGAAAATTTTTAAAAACCTTTATTAAATGTCAAAAAATAATTGGAAGTTTTTGGACTACGCCTGAGTCTTGAGTACTTCCTTGTAAACGACATTTAATGTTGTTGCATCTTTACTACAAATGTATAAATTTCTAGGGTTGCTAACTCTAGAACAGGCAACATACAGTTGGCCATGTGAGAAACTATCTTCTTGCAAATTTACTCCAGCTACTTTCAATGTTTGGCCTTGAGATTTGTTAACCTTTTTAAGTCAGCCGAGTGCCATATGGCACTTTTACTCGTTTTTATAATACAGTCAGAAATAAAATTTTTTATCTTTTTAATCATTCAGTCTAAGAAAACGAAAATTACTGTATTCTATACAGGAAACCTTTCTCTATAATAATACAGTATAATTAGCTTAGAGAATGAGATATTGTATTTATTATAATTAATTTAAAATGAACAGGCGTGGATGTTACAAACTAAACGTCGATCTTATATACCCATTACATACTTTTTCATTTTAAAATATATTTACTCTCTACTTAATAAAAACCTGCTTAATATATCAAAAATGATTGTAAATTTATTTAAAATTCGCACATAAATTCATTTTCAATTAGCTTCATTTGAAAATGTAAACAGTATTCATTTGTTTCTATATGAATTTTCATGTTTATAAACACATGTCATTGAATTTTATAAAAAATAATACAAATTTTATAATAATAAATGAATATTTAATTTTATTTTAGCATATATGCAATTTACAAGCGCTATTTTTTTGTATAAAATGCACATAAAATCACATTCTCAAGAGCTCTCTGGTGGATCGAGGCGGGGCCTGGATTTTGATTGGTTGTAGTTAGATCTACGCGATTACGTCAACTAGCATTAAATTACGTCATGGCGCCAACTTCAAACCCCTGAAATCTCCACATAGTTATGAAAAAAAATTCATAACATTGATAATAAATAAAATTTCTTAATTATTTTTTAATTCTCATACAGACAATGAAATACTTCACATTTTCAGCCTAACTTACTAATTGGAAAAAATTTTCGTTTTTTTCTAAAAATTCATTAAAACAAGATTAATTTTTCTTTACTCATATTTGTATTTTTCAGAGTTATTTTTAAAAATAAATTATGCACATAATATAAAATATACTGTTTCATATAGTGGCCTAAACATCAATAAAAACTATGCAAAAAAAAATTCGCCACAAATAGATATACTTTGGCTAGAAAATATTTTTGAATAAATTAGCGCAATTTTCCCGTTTTTGATCAAAATTTTCCCATCCTAAAAGGGTTAATTATTATGGCAAAACAAAGTTTAACTGGAAATTGAATGCGTTTGAGAGCATTAATCAATCTAATTTAATGCTCATATAACGTAAGTGCGCTGGAGTCCCTGTCTTTATACAGGAACTCTAAAGTGCGCCATCTGGCCTCGCCATCTAGTGACATACTTTAAAAAAAAAGTCTATTCAACTTTTCTATAAGATCGTATCGCCATCTAGTGACATCCTTTGAAAACAATTGAATGCGTTAATTCCTGTTTTTCCTTCCATTGGTTCGATCGCCTATCACGTGATGATGAGCGGCCATGTTGACGCATTTTGAGAGCAATTGACGTAAATAATTTATATAAAACCAATTTTTCTGAATTAACACCTAGCCTACAAATTTTCTACATAAATCCCCTAACAAACAAAACTTGTTTCATAAAAATTGATGCCGCAGTTCTTACAGTTATCGGGCACATACACCGGGGAAGTGTCTTAGATTTATACTATGTATAGATATTACATATTTACATGTACGGTGGCTACGGTGAAACTACGTTATACTGCAATTTAAATTTTAAAAAATAAGAATACACTTAAAGAAGACTTATTTTGTCATGTAACATAAATTATATACGTTTAACTAATTTTATTTTTTTATTTTTATTTTGTTTATGTCATGCATCTTATTTTTATTTTTTATTTTATTTAAAATTGCAAGCAATTGAAGCAATTAAATTGAAGTCAGTATATCATTAATTTCTTATTCTTTATTAAATAACTTTCACTTCTTTTGCTATTTCTTTTAATGAATTAGAATTAAAAATGAATTTCAATTAAATATTTATTTACTACAAATATTTTAATAAACATTTAAAAACAAAGGTTCTGGCTCCTTTCATTTATTTGCTGGCCATTAAAATGGCCTTTTAATGAATCAGTCTTGAAAAAGACTGCTTATTAGAAAAATCCAAACTAAGGAGACTGCGGGAGAATGTAAATGTCATCCCACTCTTCATCGCTGCTGCTACCTTCGCCGTTGACATGGATTATTAGCGGCTCCACTTGCTCCTCAATTAAAAGTACTTGTATTATTACGTTCAATATAAAACTTTCGATTGTTGATTTTTTCCACATATCATACACAGTTTTTCATGCATGATGACGGTATCCAGTTCTTTCTTTAAACTTCATGAAAACATTTGTAATTGTAGGGTAATCTCCTCGTTGTATTTCAGCAACACATGCCCGTGCAATAGAAAGTTCAAATTCATCCTAGTTTTTAACTTGTGACTCTCTTACCCTCTTCTTCCCAGGCGTCGAAAAAGGCGAAGGGTTTGGCACGCTTGCTTGCATCTCCGAATTAGGCCTAGTTACATCCTGAACGATTCTTCGAACGGATATCGCTGATACTTGTGTTGCTTTAGATATTTCTTCTATTAAAGCAGAAGTGCTTTTATCAGGATCCTTATCTTTGAAATACGAAAATACACCACACAATCTCCCTAGCTTGGCTGTGTTAGGCGTTGTTAGGGTTGTATATGAACTAGCCATTATGATCGCTCGTCACTGCACATTGTGAATGGATTGACGCCCACGTAGATAATGAAGAAACCCCATAATTCCTTGTGCGTCGATTGCCTGACATGATTAATCGATATCAGCACTAAGCCACGCCTACACCAACTCTTGCTGGATGAACCACAGCTGTGAGGAAGGCAGCCAGCCATTGTTGTCTTCTCACTTGAACCTAAATTTTTGTTCTTTTACTAAATAAATTATTATTTTTTATGTAAGTCGAATTCATTATGTTTCAAACACAGACAATTGTAAAAGGAGACTTGGCATTAGCTTCTACTTCCTGTAATCATTACAGTATAATCAGTTTCACGGCTCCCAGCATGCAACGACACAGTCTACTGTATTGGTAATATAGTAGGCTGTGGCAATGACGTATATTAAAGATAGAATCCGAAGCAATTGTTGTAATTTGAAGCAAATTGGGAAGCTCCATGCCCAGAACTGTCATGGCCGAAAGTGAGTGAAGATGATGCAAAATAAATGGCTAAACATGACAGCAGCTGATTAATAATTCTTTCACACGCCGATCACGGAGTGATAAGTTTATCGTTTCGATTACTTTGTATTTGAAGTATTTTATTATATTTTATAAACAATTTTTCGATCATGGTTTCAATTTCAATTTCGTTTCGATCGTCTTTCAGTTATATATTTTCATTTTAGTTAAGTATTTTTGATTTATGCTTGTGGAGAATGATTCCTGATCCTTTTTCGTGTCTGTTTGTACAGTTGTACACACCACAACTTTGAGGAAAGATTTTGAATTAATTATTCCTCAGGCCCAAAACTTTCAAAAACAAAGCAGCCAGTCAGCTAATTACTCCACGGCTCACTCCTGCCCAGAACTGTCATGGCTCAATTTGCTTCACTTCTTGCCACTGTTAACATTAACAATAGAATTCGGAGTCTATCTTTAATATACATCATTGGGCTATGGTAACAGGCTCATCAGGTTTGCTAAGTTCGTCAGAAGGATCCACCGTAGTTTCAGTAGTTTCAGTTTCGAACAGGAAAATGGTTGTTTCTTCACTTCCTGTTGGCAAAGTCACGTTTGCGCAACGAGGTTTGACCAATGATGTCAACTACAATAAAGTCTTTATTGTAGTTGACATCATTGGGTTTGACTATGGCTGGGCCTAACTATGGCAGCTACTGCCTGAAGTTTGCTCGTTTGCTCTGCTCTCTTCCCTCTTTCTTTGATCTCCAATATTCTGAGACGTATTTATCAGAGATATCTTTTAAATTTAAAATGTCAGGAAGATTTTGTGCTACAAAATTTTGTAAAATCGTCAAGGTGAAGAAAAAATTTTAAATTCTTCAGATTTCCACCTGATGCACGAAGGTGAGTTTTGGGTTGCTATTTTTTTTAATTCTTAAGTTAAGCTGTAAATGTTCCGTTCAAAAATATCAACGGCAATGAGAAAGTTTTGAATTGATGTGTCTTAACATTTAAAAGGTAATTTAAGAACTGACGTTAAAGTGTTCTTTAATGAACTTCATTAATTTTTGAAAACTGCAGCTTGTGCTTCATTCTTTTCTGCTTGACTGCCTCTAAACTTGTTATTATTATCTATGAATTTTCCACTAACATGGCATACTATTATTCCGTAAAAATTGCTCGTTATACAAGCAGGTTTATATGAAATTTAGAATTTTCTCTGAAAACAGTACCATCTTTCCTTGGGAGAAAATCATTCTTAAACAATTGCATCATCAATTTTTAAAGAAATTTTATACAAAAAAACCCAGTATTTTTTATTATACTCTAGTTCTTAAATCATAAACTTTATTAGTATAATCTCAATAGCCTGCCTAGTATTTTAAAGAATATTTTATCCTTAAATAGCCATTAAGCTATTTTATTAGCAGGTATTTTTGCTGACGGATCATTTAATTCATTCTTTATTTTTTTAGCCAGTGTTATTTTTAAAACTAATTTAATAATGCAGATTTTGTTATCTATTTGTTTTTTTCTGATAATATTTCATGTATTCTTCAGATGTGAACATGGTTACTGGCGTCAGAAAGAGAGCATTTACTGGAAAAAGATGTGTTACGAATAAGGAAAACATACAAATTGTATTCAATATACCCTTACAAAGGTTTGATTATATTTTGTAAACATTTATTATTTTAAACGTTATATTCATAAACTGCAAAAACAATTATAATTACCTTTGTATATAAAATTAATTACATAAAACTGGCAAATAATTAAAAATTCTATTGGAACTGCCCTGTAAATATTGCTTATTATGTTGATGTTTATTTTTTTACATTTTTGATGGAATAAAATCAGACCTAGAAAAATGAATCGAAGTGTTTTCTTACAGCGAAATTTTATGGCAAAAAAACAGAATTTAAACATTTTGGATAAAATACAATAGTTAAAACCAATATCAAGCAAAAAAGCATGGAAGGGTAGCAGTAAGAACGAATGATGGGTGGGGGGGGGGAGCAGTAATAAAAACGTTATTAACTCATTTATCAATTTACTGCAGTTTCTTTTATGAAGTCAGTAATGAACACGTTATTACGTCATTTATCAATTTACCGCAGTTTCTTGTCTGACGTCAGTAATGAATGTTCCTCGTAGAACTTGCTCGGACTGTCAGATGGTGCCACATAACCAGAAATACAGAATTTAAATGGGCCAATGGACGATGTCCACGTGACCCGTGTGCCCACTAGTAACAATATTGTCAACCCTCATTCCGGGTCTGAAATAATGACTCGCGTTAATTGCTCTGTGCCTCCCTGCAAAAATTATAAAAGTAAAGCAAACATATGGCACTATTTTTCGAAAAATCAAAATAATTATATACAGTATTTACTGCAGCTTTTATTTCCATTTTGATGGAATAGTTTTAATTTTTACATATTTTATCCGTTAAATTCACGACAGTCTTCAGATTGAAATGTAGCCATTTATGAAGAGTTGAAATGTAAATTACTTTTAAGTTTAACATTAAACGACTATAAACATTACGGGAATATGCTACCCTTTTGTCCAATATATTCGGAAAGAGTTAATAAAATTTTAAAAATTGATATGGTTAAAAAATGCATCTTATTACATTCAAAGAAAAAAAATAATCAAATTGCAGAAACTCTTCAAACATATCATAATTACATATAGAAAAGGGAAGGAAAATTTTTGCGACTTTTCGGGGATATGCTACCTCTTTGTTCAATGTTTTAAATCAATTTGAGTAAGCTATATAAATTCATATAAATTTCCTTTATATACTCCCAACATACATAAACTGTTAATTTTTTTTTATCTTCAGTTCTAGTTGTTATTGTAATATATATCGTAGGTTTTAATAAATATGCAATATTTTATAATCAGAAGGCTGATTATAAAATTTGGTTAAAAAACAAACAAAAAACAAAAACAAAACAAAAAACATGCTATGATAGATTGAGTGGATATATTTCATGAAGAAATTAATAGACTTTAAGAATGTAGTGAGTATTTAATTTTATAATGTCAAATTTAATTTATTTAAATTTGTTTAGCTTGGGCTTGAATTAAATCATTGTCAATGAAAAAAAGCTAAAAATGCAAAGAGAGAATCTCGCTGTGGAAAACAACATCAAGAAAAAGAAATTAATGTTTCAGAGGTGAATATTTTGTGAGGTAATGCATGTTTTCAGTGTTGGTAGCACACATGATGACCGGGTTGGCCGCTTTCAAAATAAGCCACCAGATGGCAGTAAAACAATAGCGCATACGCAATTTCTATCATGGACATCGTCCATTGTCATATGCACAGTCTCCTTTTACAAATGTCTCTGGTTTTCAAACAATCAAAATCCATCCATTTATGGTTCTTTGAGCAGGATAGTCAACAAGACAACCGGACAATCAACATTACTCTTCAATTCGAACGAAGCCGTCGCATTCGAACGAAACTTCTATGCCAGCATTGTTGGTTCAGTTTTCTACGCTACAATGACCAGTGACTGCATTCTTCAGCTACGAATCTTTGTCATGTAAGTGAATTCCGACTATTCCTTTATCCATTCCAATTCACTTCGAAGCCTCCTTCCCTACTAATTCTAGTCCTTTTCATTATTATTTTCATCTCGAGTAACCTGCGTAATCATGAGCGAAATCAAAGCACTAATAAAAAATAATAGTTATTAAATAAAAATGAAAAATAAGGTAATAATTAACAATTAACAAAATAATTAATAAATAATAAGTAAAATCAAAATAAAACCAGAAATATAAAATGAAATAAAAAGCTGACGTTTCAGATAGAGACTATCCTTTATCAAAGCAAAAACGATAATTCTCTAAAGGCAATAAAAATATTAGAGAATTATCCTGAAGTTATGAAAAAAGTACTAAAGGACGCCTTTATATATAGTTGGCATAGGGAACAGTAACAGTATTGGCTGAAAAAGCAGAAGAGGAATTTGAAGACGTGTTGGAATAGGCCAGGAAGGAGGACAAATAGGAGGTAATAAGAGGGTGACGAAAAATAATGCAATAGGGACACATACAAAATTAAAATTATAAAAAAAGTTTAGGAATGATAGGGTGTCTAGCAAAACGATTTCGTAGAATTCCCTGAAAAAAAAAATTATCCCTGAAAAAATCCCTGACCGTTCCCGTTTACACAATTTTATTGACAAAGCCCGGGTTACTAGTCACCCTTTAAAATAGTATCGCATAATAAAAGGGTCATTAAAATAAAAGAGTACAGAGAGCCTATGAAAAAAAGTACAGGGACGGACACAAAATGAACATAGAAGTAGAAAGATATGACAGAACATTAAAACTGAGACAAGACAGAAGAAAAAAAAGAACAAAAAAGGCATAGAGAGCCTGCGACAAATTAGGGAATACCTGAAGTTGAAGAAGAATATGGGAAAGGTAATGAGGGAATGGTGTCTTTGCTAAGGTTAATAACATTAGGGGTGAGGGAATTAATTTCCAAATAAGAAAAGACTCGAATTGCTTTCTTTCTTTTTTGTTATGGAAGTTACTACGAAGAATATAAAGGCTAATGGCCTGTAAAGAGTGACCAGGGGAATTAAAGTGTTTAGCGACAGGGGTATCAGCATTGCTAAGAATATCGAACTTATGCCCGGCATATCTGGAGTGTATGGTATTGCCTGTCTCTCCAATGTACTGTTTCTGGCATACTTTGCAATGTAATAGGTACATTAAGTTGTGAGAAGTGCAGGTCAGGTGCTGGTTAATCTTGAAAGTAAAGGAGGAAGCACTGCTGGAAATGGAGGTAGCAGGGTTAAGAAAATGGCAAACGCCACAACGCTTTGCATTGCAAGGAGAACATCCCTTAGTGGAAGTGCGTGGTTTGATAATAGTAGCATGGACCAGAATATCTTTAAAATTAAATGTAGAATTTAAAAGAAACTTTTGGTGGTTCTGGTAGAATGGAGTGGAGAAGAGGAGAATTGTCAATAATATGTATTATTTTACTTATTGTTTATTAATTATTTTGTTAATTGTTAATTATTACTTTATTTTTCATTTTTATTTAATAACAATTATTTATTATATTCCAGGGTTTTTGTGTCTCGTCCTTTTCTCTTATAAATATCCGTTCTCTAATAAGAAAGCGAGCTGGCATAAAGCACACTTTGACCACATTCAAGACCCAACTTCTTGACACAAATTCAAAACCAGCAATCAAAGTTCAGGATATAACTGAATTAGAAAAACATTTATCTCACAGGCAAGAAGTTTTTCAAGAATGTAATGACATTCAGGGTGCTATTGAAGCTGATGTTGAGGCACAATTTTCTGAGCGAGTCAATTTTCATAGGGATTATTTTTCCGCAACCACTATGGGAGACTTAGTCATTAAAAATTCAAAGATGCAAATAACACTACAATTGTTCAATCAGTGATTTAATCTCCAATTTCTGCAGCTTTATCAGCAGACGACATGTCCATAAAGTTGCCGACCATTCAGTTGCCCAAATTCTCAGGTGAAATCAGGAACTGGCTTGAGTTCACAGACACATTCATTTTCCTTATTTCTTCAAATCTTAAACTTTCTGCAAATCAAAAATTACATTACTTAAAATCGAGGCTTTCTGGTCCTGCAGCTAGAGTAATCAGTTCTTTAGAAACTAGTGAGGCTAGTTACGAAATTGCATGGAATCTTTTATGTGAAAGGTTTGATAACAAAAATTCCTATTAAACAATCATATCAATGCGCTATTAGAAATTCCAGCTGTTAAGCTTGAGTCAGCAATCGAATTAAGAAAGCTGTACGATATGTTCTTAAAACAATTGTTATGCTCACAAGCATTAGGTCAAAAGTTCGATGACTGGAATACTTTACTCATACACATCATGACACTAAGCAAAGAGAAGATTCAAACACTAAACGCGAATGGGAAGTTAAAACATTAAATAACGAGCTCCCAAAACTTTCAGATTTCAAGGAACTTTCAGATTTCAAAGCAAGTTAACAAACGAAATAATTCATATGTTCGACAACGTCCATTAACTACTCTTGTTACAAATCAAAAACCTAATACGTACAAATGCAACTTTTGCAGAGACACAAATCATTCGATCTATTCTTGTAACCAATTCCTACAATTAAGTGCTCGCAAAAGATTGCAAGAAATACAAAAAAGAAAGCTATGTACAAATTATCTAAGAAAGAATCACAATATTCAAGATTGCGAATTAGGCGCTTGTAAAAGGTGCAATAAAAAACATAACACTTTGTTGCATTTTGATACGAATGACTCTAGCAAGACACCCACAAATAAAAGTTCTATCAAACGAGCCTACTGACACCGTGGTAGCAAATTTTAATACGACTAATCAGCTTGCTCTCTTAGCAACGGTTCAAGTAAAGATAAGAGATCAATCTGGAAGCAAAGTTATTGCAAGAGCGCTATTAGATACTGCATCTCAAAGCAGCTTCATCACATGCAATTTATACGATAAACTGAAGCTCTTAAAGACTCGAGTAAATATTTCTGCTATAGGCATTAATCAAAATACAACTAGCATCAACTCAAAACGAATATTCAAATCCAATCGCTTCATGCTGCATTGAAAACCAACTTAACATGCTATGTCATTGATAAAATAACCGAACAAACACCCATACAAATACTCACTTCATGCACTCCAAAAATTCCTAAACACATCCAATTAGCAGACAAAGAATTCTACATATCTATCGACGTCGATCTTCTTATAGGCGCAGATCTATTCTGGAATGTAATAATGCTAGAGGAAATTCAATTAGGCAAAGGCCACCACATTTAAGAAATATGGTTGGATAGCGGCTGGGCCATTCATGTATGAAATGAACAGACGAAAACAAATTGCAATTTCAATCAAATACAAGACATACAAGAACAATTAAAATTATTTCGGAAACTGAAGAAATCATTAACAGAATATCAATAAACTCTAATGATAAATTCTGCGAAGAGCTGTTAGTCAAGACTACCAAAAGGAACACTAACGGCAGATACATTGTAGATATACCATTTAAAGAATCACCAACTAATCTTGGAGAATCTTTACTGATTGCTCAAAAACAATTGTTCAATTTGGAGCGGCAATTAGAAAAATCTCCTAATTTCAAATCGCTTTATATTGATTTAATGAGATGGGTCTATGGGTATCAAATGTTCGGTCATATGACAGAAATTGAAAGTCCATCCAATACAGCATCAAATTCGTATTATTTACCTCATCATGCTGTATTCAGAGAACACAGCATCACCATAAAGCTGAGAGTTGTATTCGATGGATCATGTGGAACAACAAATGGTTTGTCATTAAACGATATTCAATATGTCAGGCCAAAGATACAACAAGATCTATTCAATATTTTGATAAGATTCAGGATCCATAAATTTGTTATTTCAGCAGATATTGAAAAAATGTATCATCAAGTGTTAATTAAACAACTGCAATGTGATTATCAAAGAATTTTATGGCGTAATTCCAGAGAACAGGAATTAAAACCACTATATACTCAATACTGTCACTTACGGACAAATCTCTGCTCCATTTTTAGCCCTTAGATCTTTAAATCAATGTGCTTATGACAATAAGGATAATTGTCCTAAAGCATGTCAAGCTATTTTAGAGGATTTCTATGTAGGTGATCTACTAACGGGAGCAAATTCTCAGAATGAATGTATCCAATTGCGTAAAGAAATAACACGCATTCTTTTCTTGAGTGGTTTCAAACTAAGAAAATGGATTTCAAACTTTCAAAGTACAGAAAGCAATCATGTTTCAATGGACACAGACAATCACGATATATTACATTTAGATAAGCACCAAAATACACGTACGTTAGATTGATATGGTTTCCTTATTCAGATAATTTATGATACAGATTCTATCTTGTACAAAGAGTAAAATACAAAACGAGATATGTTATCTACTATTTCCAAAATCTACGATTCATTAGGTTTAATTGGACCTTGTGTCATATTAGCTAAAATCATCATTCAACAATTATGGGCTGAGAATATTGACTGGGACGAACCTGTTCCATTACCTCTTTTAAAAGAGTGGAATAAGCTCAAATCTGAACTAATCAGTCTGAAAAAACTGTGCATACCTCGCTATGTCCAATACTCTCCAGAGAATCAATTTGAATTACACGCATTCTCAGACAGCTCTCAAAGAGCATACGGAGCCTGTATTTATATTAGGATAAATACAAACTGTAACCTATCAGTTCATTTACTCTGTGCCATATCCAGAGTTGCTCCGATAAAAACATTAACAGTTCCTAGATTAGAATTGTGTTCTGCTTTACTTGCAGTTAATTTAGTTTAAAAGGTATGACCATCGTTAAGCATCAGCCAAGTAAGATATTTTATTGGTCAGATTCAAATATTGTTCTAAGTTGGATACAAATGTCACCTCATACAATAACTTCTTGTGTAGCTCATCGAATACCCATGATACAATTATCATCAAATGTTGATCAGTGGTATTATATTCATACCAAGGACAATTCCGCAGATTTAATATCTCGAGGAATTTCTCCTACTCGTTTACTTGATTCCATTTGGTGGAATGGCCCTCATTAGTTGTCATTACCTATGTCTGATTGGCCTAAATTAACTATTGAAGTTCACGATCTCAAAATATCAAAAACACGAAGACATTACATTTTCTCCTTACTTCTGAAATGAACAATGAAACATTTCCTTTCCATTACACTATGTCCTTAAATAAGCTTCAGTGACTTATTGCTTTATGCAAGAGATTTTATAAAAACTGCAAACTTGATGTCTATCAAAGAATCTCAGGTCCTTTAAATAATAACAATTAAATCAATCATTAAAAATACTAACAAAATTGTCTCAACAGGAGTCATTTCCTAAACTGTGACAATGCAAATAATGTTTTAAAATCTCATTTATTAAAAACCTCAAACAACTAACACCTTTCTTTGACTCTGAAGAACTATTACGTGTAGGTGGAAGATTGAAAAATTCTAATTTTGACATTGATAAAAAATATCCTTATCTAATTTCCGGTAAACACATTTTTGCTAGAATTCTCTTGCAACATGAACATGAAAGACTTTTACATGCTGGCGCTCAGCAAACCTTAAGCTTAATAAGAGAACGATTTTGGCCTACCTCGGGAAAAAGTTTAGCAAAATCAGTTATTCACGAATGTATTAAGTCATTTTGAGCCCAGACCAGAACCTCTACTCAAATTATGGGCAATTTGCCTCAACAAAGAGTCACAGCTAATTTCTCTTTTCATTTCGTAGGCATGTATCATGCTGGACCATTTTACATAAGGGACAGAAAAGGTCGTGGGACTAAATCATATAAAAGTTATGTTTGTTTATTCATTTGTTTCTCAATCCGATCTATTCATTTAGAACCTGTCACAGATTTAACAACGAATGGTTTTATGGCTACCTTTCGAAGATTTATTTCTCGTAGAGGAAGGCCTTCTGAAATATTTTCAGATAATGTTACCAATTTTGTAGGTGGTGAATCAGAATTCCAGAAATTGTTTCGTACTGAAGGCCTCAAATCACAAATAGCTCAAGAACATGTTGAGTGGCACTTCATCCCTCCAAATAGTCCTCAATTTGGTGGTTTATGGGAATCAGGCATTAAAAGCGCAAAACGTCATTTACAAAAGATTATGGGAAATACATTACTTACCTTAGAAGAAATTTAACTGTTTTAACTCAAATCGTATCTATTTTGAACTCTACACCGTTACATTCCCTCAGTTCTTCTCCTCATGACCTTTTCGCACTAACTCCTTCCCATTTTCTCATTGGTCGGACTTTCACTTCACTTCCCGAACCAAACTATCAAGAGCTGAAGTTCAACCGATTATAGAAGTTTTAACAACTTCAACAGATTCAACAACATTTCTGGAATCGTGGGTCTAAAGACTACTTTTGTGAACTGCAACGTCGACACAAATGGCTAGACAAGAAACCAAACCTAGAACTGGATGCATTGGTCCTTGTCAAAGGTGACAACCTACCTCCACTAAAATGGAAACTCGGACGTATCATAAGCAGCCATCCAGGCAGTGACAATGCCGTACGAGTTATGACAATAAAAATTCAAACATTCATCATCAAATGTTCTATTCATCGTCTATGTCCTTTGCCAAATGCTTAATACAGTGAGTCAACGAAAGTGATCTCTGGAAGCACGTATCCTCTGAGAGCCAAATCAATTGTTAACATCATCGGACTAGTCAGAGTAGATTGCCTCTTCCGAATGTTACACTTATGACATTAAACTGTAAACTTATGAACATGTTCTAAATTGAAATGTTCATAAGTGCTATTCAAGAGATAATTGTAATTATCAAACCAAACAATTACACTTATTTCTTAGTAGAGTTCAAGACTCTGATTTGTTCTACTAGAAATGTCAACGTGTTTATTTATAAGTGAAGCTTCATTGTTTCAATTTATATTTTGTAATTCAATTCATTATTTTGTAACTAATCATCCTTTCTGTATCATTTTAATTGAGGTTCCCTTAAGGCGGGGAGTATGTTGTGAAATTTCAGCTATTTTTTACAATTTTCTACTATATTTCAAGAGACAATGAGCACGCTTCGTAATTCCCATGCTCTTGCATTGTTATTGTTAATGAAGAACACTTGCATAGTGACTAGGTGTGAGGAAGGCAGCCAGCCATTGTTGTCTTCTCACTTGAATCTAAATTTTTATTTTACTAAATAAATTATTATTTTTTACGCAAATCTAATTCATTATGTTTCAAACAATCAAAATTCATCCACATATGTTCACCCCATTGTTGAAGTACATGAGTAGCATTGGAGGGGAAGCTGGAAGAGGATGAATGCAAACATCTGAGTATTGGCTATTTCTTTTCCTTCACTCTATCCTTTCTTTCCTGTCTAAGGTAATGGGAGGGGTGGAGAGAATGGAGCTGATTGCAGAGAGGAGGGTCGAGATAGAGCGAGCTTTCCACAGAGGAGAAGCAGCAGATGAGAAGGTGTACTTGATAATTCCATTCGATTATTTATTCATTAATGAAAAATATCTGTGAACAGTAGATAGCATATTATATGGACATCTCACCACACAACAGTAATTCCCTCCATGTCGTTTCCCTGCCATTTTGTATCTATTTTCTACAGGCCTGCCCAATTCGCGCTGAGGAGGCTGGCTATGGTACACGCAAGTTGTTTTTTATTCCACCAACAGAGTGTGCCCCCTTCCCTCCTCCCTGAAAGAACTACACTATCTCGAAGCGTATACCATAGTATTGGACGGAAAGTATGCCAACTCCGTACTTCTGCCATTCCTCCGCAAGATGGCTAAAATATCGCCAGTAAGGGAGCATTTGGTTGTTCTTGAGTAGAAATTCTTCTGAAAATGTTTGTTTTTCTGTATTTTTAAACAAGGAAGTAGTAAAAAATGGTTCAGACATAATTTGGAAGCTGTATTTTTATTTTAGCATTAGCAAATAATTTTAATGTCATTAATTTTATTAATTTTTTGCATCAAATCCTCCCCCTCAAACTACGAGGGCATATTGAAAAGTACTGCCTCCATGGCTGTAACTTTTTTATTTTTTTACCGATTTTCAAAACTCTTTTTGTATCTGATACTTACATTTGTCCTCTATGTAATGCACTATTCACTTTTCGACATAGTCCCCATTCCTTTCCACGCATTACACCAATGCGTGGACTAGTTGGGTGAACCTGTCGGAGACGAATTCCGGGGTTGTCGTCAACACGAGAATTGAATGGCAGCTTTGGATCCTCTTCTGCAGCATGATATCGACTGTCCACACAAGATCGCCACACATTAGTGCCTACAGTTCAAAGATGAATAACTGCAGTTCAAAAATGAAAGACTTTGCACCTTGCGACTTTCACCACTTCCCAAAGAGGGAAGAGCACCTTAAGGGGCATGAGTTGCGTTCTGACAACAAGTTGAAACCTGCCGTTCGGTCCTGGTGTCGACAACAACCCCAGAATTCCTCTCTGACGGGTTTACCCGACTAGTCACGCGTTGGCGCAATGCGTGGAAAGGGATGGGGACTATGTCGAAAAGTGAATAGTGCATTACATAGAGGACAAATGTAAGTGTCAGATACAAAAAGAATTTTGAAAATCGGTTAAAAAATAAAAAAGTTACAGCCATGGAGGCATTACCTTTCAATATCCCCTCGTATTTACAACTCTTTATCTTGATACAAAAATGTCTCAATTACTCTAGAAATTTAGCCAAAAATCCTTTAAAAACTTACATGTCGATTTTTAGTACAATATTTTTTACAAAAATTATTTAAATATAATTACAGTTGAATTATCTATGAATATTAATACTGTAGTATGTTTTCATTATTCAGAGGTTCATGCATGTAAAATCTGAACAGAAATCATCCACTGATTTATGGTTGTAGTGTTCATTACAGATGTAGTGACTTTCAGCCCAACAATACCACAGAATTTGATGTCCAAGTTATTCTAGGCACATGGTCAGGAGTATTTGATCAAAAGTGCTTCAGTTTTTTAAGATGAAAATTTAGCTCTTTTTCTAATATTTTTTATTACTTTTTTCATCTTTTTTCTTTGTTTTTAATTTAAAAAATTCTTAATAATAAAATAACCTAACGTGCAAATAATAAAATATAATTTGTTGTACAATCTTGCCTGCATGATCCTGGCAACTAGTGATCTGTAAATTGGGCAAGTTATTCACAACTTACTCAAACAAATCACTTAAAATTTCAAATCTATGAAACGAATAATTAATTACTTTCTCAATTCTCAATAATAAATGGAAAACACTATCGTTTGGATAAAAGTTTCCTTTATCTTTTAACTGTGTTAAAATAGATTTTTCATTAACATTTATAGGTTTATTTATTGTTAATGATTGAATGCATTCAACATAATCCATGAATGCTTTAATTTTATTCAGAACAAATCCATTAATATCATACGTCAGACAATCATTTCACCTGAAGATAGGTGACGGACATTTAAAGATCATGTTTAGTTTGAATGACAATCATAATAGCACACTCTCTTATGTAGTGCTGGGAAAAATGCCAACAGCGAGATTGCAAAGGAATGTCCCATTTTCATGCAAATCAGGGTTGTCCCATGACTTTTGATAGGGTAGTGTATATGTATACGAGAATTATACTTTTTTACATGTATCACTTGAACCATTATTCTCAAGAGCTGGGTATGAAACTTCTTCAATACATTATTTTAAATTAACGATTATGTTATTCTTTGCGTTTCTATGAAAATTGCCTCCTATGCGAGAGCTTCAGCAATTTTACAATGTGCTTGTGTTTCTAGTGGGAATTTATCTAGAATGCTGTGGAACTACGGGCTCAGAAGATATAATGAGCATCTTGCAAATAAATGAGGAACTGCATTTACACATAATTTCCAACGATATCTTGGTGTGAGGAACCCCTCCCCCTGAAGAATTTATAGGATTTATTTCCTAGAAGTTATCAAGAAGTTTAATTACCAATATTTCCAATTTATTTGAAGAATGTATATTGGAGAATCTTTTAGATTTTCTACACCAGACGGACAGATTAGTTAGCAGAAGAGTTGTGTGACAGCGGCATTAATTTACAGCAGCTTGCCGAGTCGAGTGGAGTCCCACCCCCTCATTCTCCTCCTCGTGCTATGAGTGCTGTGCCGTGTCTGCCAACTCTGGTCCGATGTTGAACACCGACATGAAATTAATTGTAATTAATCAGTAGTGGATATGAAACTCATGATAACTGAATTAAAGTTATAATGATCTTCAGTAATTAGTTCATCTCAAAACAAAGCAATAATTGTAGATCCTATTCAGTCATAGTTATCTTAACATTTTCCTATGAATAAAAATGTTTATTTTTCTAAAGAATGATGTCTTTTCTCCCTTTATCCTACAAAATAGTCAACTGAATTAAAACTATTAGTAATTCATTAACATGGTGTGTATAACCCTTGAAATAAAAGTTTAGAATTAATCCAAGAGTAGTTTACGCTACATCAGCCCCTACTATCGAGGTAAGAACCCGATGAATCCTAAGACTTTGCTCATAGTAGGTGGACCGGGGAGAAAGGAGCGACGACGCAGTGTTTATTAAAGTTTTGATGTTCTTAACTTCTTCCATACCCCTACCCGGGTTCTTCACAATGGCACCCGAACAGGGACTATTTTCAAAAAATTGGAAGGGTCCCAGGAGTATAAACAGTGTATAAAACATAAATACTTACCTATTATAGGTTCACAGGTGTTTTAAAATAAGTATGTGTCATGATTATGTCTATTATGTAAAATAAGGGGTTAATAAATCTATTCTCCATACAGGTTTATTGATGGAAGTGGTTTATTTCAGGAAAATAATGAAGATTTTTAGCTATTAAGAAATTATATTGTTAAGTTCTCTTCTGGAGTGTGGAAGAGCGGTGTTGCTCCCCTCTTGAAAGCGGAGCAGGAGGTTCCAATTTCTTACATCGGTGCGGAGAAACCTAAGGAGAAAAAACTTAAACCTTTTTTTAGCCTTCTTAATATTAAATGTTGATTAATAAACCGAGAAATGGAGATTAAATTAAATCAAGAATATTTGCCCCTATATCAGGAAATCCCATTATGAGAAGGGAAGGTGGATATTGAGGAATTTTTCCATTGTGTAGAAGAAGTTGCTCTAGTGGAGTGACAAGACCACTGTGGCTATGGCAAAATTGAGACTACAAGGGAATGTTCTGTATTATGTTAGAGAAAGTGGCCGGTTCGATGACCTCGTCAATTATGATCAATTTAAAAACAATTTGATGAATAGGTTTGGGGATAAAGCTTTGGAAGACAGAGAGAAAGAATTTAATACTTGTGTACAAAGAATAGATGAAGATGTTCAAACCTACGCTAGTAGATTAGTATCGTTTGGGAAACGATTAATACCCCCGGTAGAGAAGAATGAAGAGGAGGATGAGGACTTAATAGAGGCTAAGAGAGAGGTGTGGCATTCCATTATAATAAATAGATTGAAGCAAATTAAATTAGATAGATTTAATTAATTAATTAAGATAAAATTAGATAGATCGTTTCGCGGAGAGTCAATTGCCACATATCAAGAGGGATATGGTGTATGCAAAAGTGGAGACGTGGGAACAGGTAGTTGGAATGGCTGAAAAAAATAGAACGTATGCATCAGAACAAGAGAAGAAAGTGGTTGGGTTGATAGAGGGACATGTTGTTAATAATGTAGAAAGTAGATTAAATAAGGTGCTTGAGGAAGCAGTGACAAAGATGATTAATGATTATTCTGCACAGCAGAGGGAGGAGGAAAACAGGGAGAGACAAGCGAAACACAGGAGAAGTGCGGAATTGCACCTAAACAAGACTAATAATTCCAACAAACAGACTAATTATTATCATCGGGATAAAATCGGACATTATGACTCACAATATAGAAAAAATAAGGAGAAAGAAAGGAATAAGGGAAAATCTAACATAATAAAAGGAAAAAGAACTCTGACAACGACACAACAAACAGCTTCTTCGGCGAAACAGATAGAAAAAATCCTGATAAAGAAAAAGAATAAATTAGAGAATGCAAATTGTTTAATGGTAGAAGTGGTAATGGGTCATGTGGAAGCAAAAATGCTCACTGACACCGGCAGTAAGGTCACTTTATTATCCGCAGATGTAATAAGCCAACTCAGGGAAGAAGAATGCTTAATTAAAAGCACTGACAAACCTAAACTAGAGTTATTAATTATTACAGGACACGGATTTTCTACTGAAAGAGCTTATGAAATTCCAATATGCTTAGGAAATCGAATTTATAATATTGAATGTTATGCATCGGATAAACAATGGCCCTTAAAATGTGATGGAATTTTTGGCCAGGATACTTTTTTGACTCAGAAATTTATAATTGACTTTGAAGAACAAGTCATAAGGGACGGAAATAATGTAATAAAAATCTTAGGAGATGACTAAAGGATGGGGAATAATCTTTTAATCACTAAAGAACAGAAAGAGAAGGCATACATGGAAACGGTGCTGGTGTATTTAAAACAAAGAATTACAATTCCACCCCTCTCTGAAGTAGTGAGTGAAGGAATAGTAGAGGGAAAAGGGTTTAATGGAAGACAAGGAATAATGGAATTATGCGATTTATGGGTGCCAGGGTTAAGGACGGCTAGCGTGTTGGTGGCTATTAACAACCATCACACAGTACCCATAAGACTTATTAATTATTCTCAGTACCCATAAGACTTATTAACGTTAGATAAAGGAAAAAGATTAGGGAGTATAGAAGAGGCAGAACAACCCCCTTTTGTAATGAATCATACGATCGAGATTAAAGATGAAAAAACAAAAGAGCCACTAAGTAGAGAGGAATATTTAAATCTGTTCAAACTTGATCATATGGAAAGGGAAGAAAGAGAACAATTAGAGGAGCTTTTGTGGAAATATTGAGGATGTTTCGCTCAGAGTGAATTTGATTTAGGCTATGCTCATGCCTTTCATCACAGCATAGATATAGGAGATGCGAGACCTATTGCTCACGCTCCTTACCGTATCCCGTACGCACAGCGAGAAATCATGGATAAAATGATAGACAACTTATTAAAATATGACGTAATTACGGAATCAACATCACCATGGGCAGCACCAGCCCTTTTAGTGAAGAAAAAGGATGGAACCTTTAGGTTCATTGTGGATTACAGAAAACTAAATAAGGTAACACGCCTTGATGTTTTTCCTTTACCATTGATATCGGAAACGCTTTTAGTGCTAGGTAATGCTAAAATATTTAGCGTTTTAGACGCGAACCAAGGATATTTTCAGCTTGGTATAGAGGACAGATATAAAACAGGATTTGTAGTCCCAGGAGGGAAATATGAATTTAAGCAATTGCCTATGGGATTGGCTAATTCACAAAGTGTGTGGGAAAGGACTGCGGAACATATTATTAGACACAAAAGGTAAATTCGCACTTGTCTAATTAGACGATTTTTTTGATTTACTCAGCTGATTATTTACAGCATTTAAAGGAGGCAAACATAAAAATGAAGACCAAGAAGTGTCAGTTCGTGAAGTCTGAAGTCAAGTTTTTAGCCCATATCGTCTTTCAGACAGGTATTGCGCCAGATCCTGATAAAATACATGCTGCTAAAGAATTCCCTAGGCCAACTACTGTTAAAGAAGTGCAATCCTTCTTAGGATTAGTCGGATATTATCGTCGTCACATAGGCTCGTTTAGTCATATAGCTAAACCCCTCAAGAATTTGATGAAAAAAGAAGTTTTGTTTGAATGGACAGAAGAAACAGAAGCTGCATTCCAAGCTCTGAAAAATGCTCTTATTACAACGCCAGTGTTCAGGAGCCCAGACTCCTCTAAAGAATTCATTGTATCAACAGATGCAAGTGATTTAGCGCTAGGTGCCAATCTATCACAAAAGATAGATGGAGAAGAATTTTCTATCGCGTATGCGAGTCTCTTTAAGAGAAAAAGAACAAAATTAATTATAGCACAACTGAGAAAGAGTGCTTGGCTGTCATTTTTTCCATAAAACAGTTCAGAGTATATTCAGAAGACCCACATTTTAAGATTGTTACTGACCATCGACCATTGAAATGGCTATTTAATGTCCGAAACTGTGGGTTGAGGTTAGCTAGATGGGGAATGACGGTCCAGGAATTTGATTTTGAAATAATACATAAGCCAGGATGCATGCACGGCAATGCTGATTGTCTCAGCAGAGTAACTATTGGAGCAGTAACGGAGTATGACCCTGTCATCTCCCGTGAATTAATTGCAGAGGAGCAGAAGAGAGATTCAGTTTTGAGTCCTATTATTGAACGATTAAAGCAACATGGTTCAATGGACACCGACGGTTATTTTCTTGATGATGACATGTTATATAATTTAACAGAAAGTACTTCCAGGAGAGAGAAATAGGAAAGAATAGTAGTACCAGAAAAATATAAAAAATATGTTATGAGAGTATATCATGACATACCTATGAGTGGACATGTAAAAGCTAAGAGAATGAGGAAGAAAGTAGATAAACAGTTTTTTTGGAAAGGAATGAATAAAGATATTCAGGAATTTTGTTGAAATTGTGCAAGTTTTCAGAAGAAAACTCCCCTTCTGAAAAGGAAGGAGCAGGCTTTTCAAAAGTTTCCTAATGCGGAACGCCCCTTTTTTCGAGTTGGTGCCCATCTGATGGGTCCTTTTCCAGTATCTGATAGAGGAAACAAATATATCCTCGTTTTAGTCGGCCATTTTAGTCGATATTCGGAGGCTATTGCCCTCCTGAGACGGTGGCAAGAGCATTAGTGGAGACCGTGTTTGCTCGTTATTCGATCCCGACTCAGTTGCTCACGGATCGCGGAGCAAATTTCACTTCAGCCATATCATCCGGCTTTGAATGGAGCTGTAGAGCGTTATAATAAAACAATGGTGGCTATGTTAAAGCATTATGTCAATAAACAGCAATGTAACTGGGACATTGCTTTGCCAACATTAGTTTCACTTACAACTCGGGGGGGGGGGGGGGGGGGGGGGGGGGGGGGGGGGGGGGGG
>JAHWFO010004194.1:745871-779860 GCA_023313115.1 Rhysida immarginata
TTTTTTTTTATTGTACACTAGACATTTCACAGCAACTTTTGGCTATTTTCATTTTTCCAGAGATTGAAATAATTATTTACTACAATTCACGAAAAAATAGCTTTTTATTTTCATAAAGTTATGATGTATTTCTTTTATTTTTTTTAAAAAAAAATCGTTATATATAAAGAATAACAAAACTTATAATTCAAAAATAAATATATTCAAATACACATAAAAAAAAATTGAAAACAAAAACGAGCTTTGGTGAAGTCATAAAAAGATATTTTTCATCAGTATGCAAAAGTAGCAATCATTCCTTAAAAAATGGCCGCTGGGAAAAGGTTAAATCTCATCTTTATAAGTAGCAGGTAACAGTACTTGTGTAGGAAATGAATGGAGAAAGGGATTAAAAGATAAGCTTTCCCCCTTTCAGGGATTAGCTCATTTGATTTCCTTGAGGGTGAAGGTATGTTTTCTTTACCCCATTCCTTTGTGTGATTTTGAAGGAAGTTTTATTCCAGGAATTAAAGTGAAGGGTGAAAATAAAAATTGCGATTACGAAAGGTTATTATAATGTGTTGAAAAACTAAAAGAATTAAAGAATTTTATTATTATAAAGAATAAATGATCACTATTTATTTATTGCAAATTTATTTAACTTGATTGGAGTGTGAAAGTCACGTGATTGTTTACATACGAAATTGTTAACTGGAATAATGGATGTTGTTTATGAATGATAGATATGAGTTAGAATTAATTAAAAATAATTTAAGATATTGGTGACCAGGGTGATATGAGCGGTAAGGGAAATTCTGGTGCCATTGCTTTTAAGAACTTTGAATTGCCTGAATGAACTTTAATGATGGAGAGAGAGAAGAAGGAGTATTTTCCCTCCCCCTCCTGGTTATTTTTATTTTCCATGACGAAACGAGACAATGAGCGAGGTGTCAATCATCGATGACACGGCAGCAATGAAGAAGAAATTGTAGTGACTTCGATCGTTGGAGCCGGCGGCTCGCCCCTCCACTTCAACACATTTCTTCATTCTGTTTTCATCGGAACAGACTGAAATTAAAATGCGTTCTACAAGCTTTCTAGCACAATACCTGATTCAACATGAAATGACTGCTTATAATCATGCAAATGAATGACAATATCTACCGATTGTGAATACCATATTTTCTACAAACAACAGTGATTTCCAGTAATGATTCTACATGCGACGGTGACTTCTACCATGAACACTGAACATTATACAAGTTAACGAACTCTGTATTATCAACAAGAACTTTACATTTAACGACGTGAAAGAAATTCTATGAAATGAGGTAGTGCATTTGTACGACCAAAATAAATATCTTAAATTCTTATAAGTATATGTTTTCACTATGAACTATTATGAACTTCATTCCAACATAATATAACATTCTGTGAATCTACTATTATGAACTTGTTTAATCAACAGGAAATATATAATTACTCCATAGCATAGTGTTTAGGTCAATAGTTTGAATAATGATATGTAATAATAAAGGCCCTTTGCCCTGACTTTTGAAGGACTTTGTGTGAAATAGATATTAGAATTAAACCGTTGTAACCCTTCTTATTCTTTTATAACTTAATGATTTTTCTGTAAGATTTTATGAATCTTTTGATGTATTATTGATGGATTGATTAATTCTCATTGTGGATTTGTAAAAAATGTTCTTTGCTGTGTGGAGGAGACGGAAGATCACTTGGTATGGACAGGTGAGTGAGGTGTGCGTGTTATGCCCCATTGGAGGATGACTTCGTAGACGACTCCATAGCGACTTCGGATATGAAGGTATGGCTCAGAAGATTTTGAATTTATGGAAATATTTTTCTAGTGAAGATTTGTCATCAAGTGATAGACAAATCTTGAAATTTGGGGAGCAATGTAAGGACCCCACCCCCTGAAGAATTTATAGGATTTATTTCCTAGAAGTTATCAAGAAGTTTAATTACCAATATTTCCAATTTATTTGAAGAATATATATTAGAGAATCTTTTAGATTTTCTACACCGGACGGACAGATTAGTTAGCAGAAGAGTTGTGTGACAGCGGCATTAATTTACAGCAGCTTGCTGAGTCGAGTGGAGTCCCACCCCCTCGTTCTCCTTCTCGTGCTACGAGTGCTGTGCCGTGTCTGCCAACTCTGGTCCGATATTGAACACCAATCAACGAAGTCTGTGTGACCCTTTATGACTGGTATCCCTTTACAAATATTACGGGATATTATTGAAAGACAGGAAGTTGAGAGGCTCTTGGGCTCTTGTTCTCTCGTTTGGAGAGTTCGAAGCTTTCACGTTGAGATGCTCTCTTGAATACACGGCGATCATGAAGAAAAAACTAGAATATGTGATGGAGACCACTTAAAGAAACAGTCGTGGAGTTGACTGGAGTGAAACCTATTCACCAGAAAATACCTATTATTATAAAATACAGTTTATTCCCGGAAATGAATTCAATAAAAATTTTATATTGTTATGATTATTATTATCATTTAAACCCAATGTCAGTTAACTTATGATCGCAGACCCCGCAAAAGAAGACGATGGCGACGGAGCCACATCACCACTCCCACATCCCACCACCCTTGGGAGAAGACATCGGAGAAGGCCGGGTAACGACACACTCATTTTTACTTACTATGTTTGTATTGGGTGGTCACCAAAATCATTCATTTAATTAAGAAAGAATCATTAATCTAGTAATATTATTTTGAAGAAAATAATCAGTGACTCTTACCAGAATTTAATATGAAATTAATTGTAATTAATCGGTAGTGGATATGAAACTCATGATAATTGAATTAAATTTATAATGATCTTCAGTAATTAGTTCATCTCAAAACAAAGCAATAATTGTAGATCCTATTCAGTCATAATTTTTTTAACATTATCCTATGAATAAAAATGTATAGTTTTCTAAAGAATGATGTCTTTTCTCCATTTATCCTATCAAATAGTCAATTGAATTAAAACTATTAGTAATTCATTAACATGATGTGTATAACCCTTGAAATAAAAGTTTAGAATTAATCCGATAGTAGTTTACGCTACATCAGCCCCTACTATCGAGGTAAGAACCCGATGAATCCTATAACTTTGCTCATAGAAGGTGGACCAGGGAGAAGGGAGTGACGACGCAGTGTTTATAAAAGTTTTGATGTTCTTAACTTCTTCCATACCCCTCCCCGGGTTCTTCTCATTGGAATGCTACCTTATTTCCCATTGAACACAAATTTGTCCTCCTTAATTAGCAGGGCCATCTAAATGTTTGTGATATACTTTTGAAAGAGTCCTCTATTTCCGTGGTATTGCTTTTTTCTGCAGGTAATTTACATTATTTGTATATTATTGATACAAGCCTTGTTGGACAATTATAAACCATGATGGAAAATTTAAAAAAGTGCATAAATTAATTTCTTGGATTATCCAAAAATTAACTGGAATTATGCACATAACACAAAATATCTTTAATATTTTTCAATCTTGGAAAAGAAAATTTGCTAAAACTCTGTCAGTTGAAAATTTATAAACAAAAAAAAAAATCACAAAAAAACACTCCTGCTCTAGGAATCGAACCTCAATTGAAGGCATTGTATAGGGGAGGAGGGGGAGGGGTAAACTACTCGTCGACAACATTTTGCATTCAAAGTTTATATTCTACATAGTTGCTTGAGATCTGGCACATTAAATTACTAAATACTGATATACACTTGTATATCTCATATAATGTTCTGAGAATTACTTGTTCAACTATAATCATTACTAGATAGAACCCGTCAAAATTTGATGGTAAACTACTATTTGGTATCACAGAAAAAGGTTTAAAACTTTATTAGAATGTATGAAATTCTTATAGAAAAAGCAGCAGAAAATTCTTATATAGCAGCAGAAAAGTCTAAAATGTACAATTGGCCATAAGAAGCATTGCATGTTTTTTCGGGACACAAAGGTGAAATTTTATGGTGTACTGTACCCAGAATTTTAAAACAATAGGGACTGTAACCAGGATGTAACTTTATATTGGCACCAAATGACACAAAAGATAATGCATTATTATACTGTCGAATATGTTGTCTAAATTTTTTGACATATCACTGTTTCCTATGATAAATCTTTTATGTCATCAATAATACCTATTTCACAGGTTTTAGTTCTTATTGCGCCGCCACAGTGTGCAAGGTGTACAGTTTTGGTATTGGCAACATCCGGTAAGGTTAAGTTAACGCGAAAGTGCCATACAATTGTTGTGTTCCACAATCCTCGGTAACGTCTAAGAAGAATAAAGGATTGAAATTTTATTACTTTACAAAAAATGGAATTATAAGTAAGCAGTGGATTCAAAAAACCAAATCTGGAAAGAAAATTTCAAATCACATGAAATTATGCAGTCTTCATTTTCTCCAGAAGATTACACAGTCACATCTCAGGATAAATAATAATGTTTTATTAATTTATGTTAATCATGTTAATTTTAAAATTTATTAACTTACAACATTTTATTAATGAAACACTTATATAATTAATTGCAAATTTTGAAGGATTAATTTAATATGATTACTACAATTATTATCATTATCACTTTACTATTTTCATTTTTTGTACTTTTTACTAACTATAAAAATAAATAAATAAATAAATAAATAAATAAATAAATAAATAAATAAATAAATAAATAAATAAATAAATAAAAATAAAATAAAATTAAAAAGTTTTAAAACATGATTAAACCTTTAATAATTATATAATTTGTATTTTTTGAATCCACTGCCTACTTATAATTCTATTTTATGTAAAGGAATAAAATTTCAATCCTTTATTCTTCTTATACGTTACCGAGGATTGTGTAACAGAACAATTGTATGGCATTTTCGCATTAACTTAACCTTACCGGATGTTGGCAATACCAAAACTGTACACCTTGCACACTCTGGCGGCGCAATAAGAACTAAAACATCCAGCCTCCTATATGAATTTTTCGTTACAACAACATAAACTGAAATAACCAGCCGAATTATTTTCACATGAAAAATACAATGCATCACAGTAGGACCATATACTGTTTAAATCACCTAAATTAGACGGAGGTAAATTTGAAATGTTATCAGAAACAGCACATCGAAACTGAATTTTAAATGGCTTGAACGACACTTCTGGCTTTTTTCTTTTGGCATGTTTTTTTTTCTTCTGCCGTTTCTGTTTAGTGTTTTTTTGTAGCAAAACACTGTAGTGGCCATCATAACCATTTCTGTTGTACAATAAATTTATGATCATTTTCCCTCTAGAATTTACACTCAATTCTGTAACACTACTATCATGCGAGTGAAATACACTGAGTTAGTAAACTCATGGGATAGCAAGTACATTGATTGATGGGCATGGCTCACGAATTCACAGGGGTAACGGATTCTGGGAATGGACCATTAGACGTTGTGGGAAGAGCTTGTATAAGTGATTAATCAGAAATGGCACGTCGTCGCGAGTTGACGTCTTTTGAACGGGGTATGTAGTAGGTGCCCGACGCATGGGAAGTTCCATTTCAGCAGTGGTGCAGGAAATTGGCTTTCCTCGCTCAACTGTCTCCAGGGTGTATCGGGAATCGCTGGATGAAGGCATCACAGTCCACAACAGGCACCATACTGAATGATCATGGCCGGCGACACCTAGGACGAATGATTCAGAGAGAAAGGAGCACAACAGTGCAGCAAATCACAGACCAGTTCAATACTGGCCGCACTAGAAACATCTCTCGGTGGACAATCCGTCGGAATCTGCATGCCCTCGGGTTTGGCAGCCGTCGCCCTACACGGGTGCCAATGCTTACCCAGCGTCATCGGACACTCCGGCATGCATTTGCCACCAACCATTTTGGCTGGCTCTGCAACAGTAGCGTAATGTCATATGGTCAGATGAGTCACGATATCAACTGTACCACACTGATGGGAGGCACCGTGTGTGGCGCAGACCTCACGAAACGATGGATCCCGCATGCCAACAGGTGGTGGTGCAGGGTGGTGGGGTGTGAGTGATGGTCTGGGGTGCATTTTCCTGGTTTGGAATGGGCCCTCTGGTTATTCTGGACCAAACGTTGAATGGTCCACAGTATCATCAACTCATCGGAGACCATCTGCACCCGTTTTTGACATTTCAACACCCTGACGACGTAGCTGTCTTTCAAGATGACAATGCTCCACCACATCGCTCCAATGTCGTCCGCGAATGGTTCGAGGAGAATGCAGGAGAGGTCCAACGACTGAGCTGGCCAGCCCGGAGCCCTGACATGAATCCCATCGAGCATATCTGGGATGCTGTTGAAGTCAGGCTCCGGGCACTGGATCCTACACCCACGAACGGGCAGCAACTATCTTCGGCTCTGCAGACTATCTGGTGTCAACTGCCTCCAGAAGTGTACCAGGGACTTGCAGACTCACTACCACGCCGTATTGCAGCACTCCACAGGGCCAGAGGTGGCCCGACCAGATATTAAGTAACTATCCCATGAGTTTTGCTAATTCAGTGTACAGTGACGAAAATATTAAAAATTCTGATTGCCGCATGTAATTCTAAGTGGCCACCATACATTCCATTTCTTGACTTAATATTACAGTTATTATTTTCATTATAGATAGAAACAACTTAAGATTCATCACCGGTAACGAAAGAATTATAGGAAGTGCAATTCTCAACATGTTTCACAATTTTATTGCGAATAAGCGAGTGATGATCTTCGGTGCCATAAATGCATATCTACAGGGATCAAAATAAACAGTTTCCATCCCTATCAATTTTTCGCACATCGTATGAGCTTATTTATCTCATAATACCATATGAGAGAACAAAAAAAATGAGTTAACTAAATATATAAAGTCAAAATAACTTCAGAACAATGACTGAATATTTTCTCATCACAACAATCCCTGGCCTCGGACGGATAGTCATAACTTTCTTTGTTGCTTCAGATGCGCATGAGAAGAAGTGCCAATTTTGGTCTTGCAAAAAAACCACAGTCTATAGATATTCGTGGTCATCAAGCTCTATTGTTAAAATGAAGCTAAAGTTTCTAGCTCCCGGTAGGGCGGGAACTCTATTGAAAAGTGGCGTTGCATATACAATCTGCCCAACTGCGCCTGCAGCACCACCCTATCGGCAGACAGAAACTTTACTTTCGTATTAAGTTTCAATAAAAATCTCTATCGCAGGTTGCGGTCGGCTATAGTTAATGCTCTAAAGATGTAGGTATTCCTATCTGCCATTTTGGTTCCAGCCTCAATACTGAAAAGCATTGGCTGCATAGGGTCGAGCGTGTACTAAGGCGACGCTTTTTGCTAAAACGAAAAAAATATTGCATTACATCATGAAAAACAATTATTTTAATATAAATGAGATACTTTTGAAGGGCCAAGTCGTAGATTGGCGTCGATAAAACATGAATTGTGTGAAATTGAGCGGCAATTTGTAAGTGTAGCACTCTTCATATGGTGTCATGCAAAAGGGAACACTTCTCGTAAATAATCTGAGTTACGCTAGTTTTCATGAAAATAATCCGTTCAATATCCCATTATAATTATTATTATTATTATTATTATCATTATAGTTATTATCATTATATTATTATCATTATATAATTATTATCATTATTATTAACATCAAAACATTTTAAATTTCCTTTATTGAATTTTTTAAATTTTTAGCTTAATAGTATGTTTAATGAAATTTTCTTTTCCTAATGATCCTGCTTATTATAGAATTATTATTATTTATTATGCTTGTTCTAATGTGTTATTATTATACTATTATTATTTTACTAAATAGTTAAGTTTCTTTTTCTGATGTCCTGTTATATAGATAGTTAAGTTTTTTTTGTTTTTGTTTTTGTTTTTTTTCCTTTTGATTTTTCTGACTTCAGGCTCAATCTTGCCGATTATTTTAATCGTGCAATTATTTGGGCTTGATATTTCTTATTTATTACCTTCGTTTTAGTAACCCTGCTTTTGGGCTTCGGCCTGTTGGGGGCGACTCTTTTGTGAGATGTCGTACATTATTATTATTATTATTATTATTATTATTTATTGTTGTTGTTGTTATTATTAATCTTAATTACCTACTTGTTGAATTAAGTCCGTGGAGTTGCTCAGATTATACTCTTGCGATAAAATTATTGATTATGAAAAGAGTTTCCTTTAAGCTTGTATATCTAATGTTATAAATTTGTTTTAAGTCTAGTATATATATATATAACCTGAACTTATATCCATACAAGCCCAGAAAGGGCTTCAAATTTTGGGGTTCGAATTTGGCCTTTGAAAATTATTGTAAAGTATTGTAAAGTAAATTTAAATTTTGTAAATTTTCTGATAAAAATGATTCTTGTAAATTTTGTATAAATTATCTTGCTTCGAATTGAAATAAAATTGAAATTAAAAAATTAATTTTATAAAAAATTTAGTAAAAAGAGAACACCTGTTTAGATTAAGAAACAATTAAATTATGTAGCACCAAAATCTTTAACTTGAATGGTGCAAGAGAAAAAGAATATTATACTCCACAGATTTTTAATAAACTCCCAACATGGATTATTAAGTTTAACAACGTAAAGATTATTAAAAAGTTGTTATTTTAATTTGGGAAAATTATTTGATATGAATTAACATTTATTTAAGTCATTCATTTGGTTTCTTTTTTTTTGGTTTTTTTTTGTATGAAGCTTATTTAGATAATGCTAATGAAATTTTTGTAAAACTTTTTATAATTGTAATAGCAATAATAACATATTTTTATGGCAGTGAAGTTATTTATATTTTATTTTTATTTGTTATATCCTTATTTTTTAAATGCAAAAATATTACTTTTGTCTTTTATGTATAATTGTTTTAAATATATTAATGAAGATAATAATTGTTTTAAATTAATATTGTTAATTTTCTATGAAATAAATGATTTTCATTTTTTATAAGATTTTCATTTTATTTTTTTTATTTATTTCAGTTCGATTCAAGATAATTTTTACAAAATTTACAAGAATTATATTTACATAGAAAATTTACCAAAATTTAATTTATCTTACAATAGCATTTCCTCTACAATACCAATAATTGTATTGTATTGTATTGTAGCAACAAGCATCTCTCAACCACGAACTCTATATAAGAGAACATGGAGAAAAGAAATTGCTCCCCAACGGGCAAAGCCCAAAACGGGGTTAATTTATGGGTTAGATAAAAATGTCGGCAAGATTGAAAACGTTAGTTGAAAAATCGTAATCATTATATAGCTGTACTAATTTCGTTGATGGATCAATCCATCCGGCTTGAGAAGAATAAGAACGAACAGATAATTTTAATCTATTCCCCCTAATAACTCTAGAACAACGAAGTCCTATTGAAGATAAAAAATTTGATGAATCAACACGACCATTAAGAATATTTGCAAGAAAATTGATCATATAACAGGTTGCTAATCTATCGAGTGACCAAAAAGCGAATTGATCCCTCACTATACCATCAGAACTACCAAATTCTTTTTCGCAATACTTAAACAATGCATCATGAAACTTCATTAATAATAATAATAATAATAATAATAATAATAATAATAATAATGGAATATTAAACGGATTTTTTTTTATGAAAACTAGCGTGACTCAGATTATTTAGGAGGATTTTTCCTTTTTGTATGACACCACATGAAGAGTACTATGGCGAGCTCCGTGGCCACCTTCTGCGGGTCGCCACCAGATGGCGGTGAAGCAGACTTCACCGAATGACCACCAGAGGCTACTCAAAAACACGCGTGGCACTCTGGGAAGATAGGAGACGAGGACAGAGCGATCGCAGCAACCAAGGAGAACAGAACTCTCTCTTCTCACGCAGACATGCCAACTTTTAATTACCATTGTATATCATTATTGTCATTATTATCAAAATGTAGTGTTTAGTTATAGTACCATAGTTTTTTATTAAAAAATAGCCTTATATATTAACGAGAATGGAGTCAGATCGTATTATTGTCACCACGCAATACACCACTTACAGCAAACGCTACAACTGGTGACCCGGACGTGATCAACAGAATCACCACGACAGCAGCAGACGGGATCGACAAATCGGCAGAGAGACTACCAGGCACCAAGGGAGCGACCAACCACGTGGCCCCGACCACAACAACCAAGGAAGCCCAGCAGCAGTCACGGCAACAACACGAAAAGAAAAGTAAAGGTACGTGCAACTATCGTTGTTTTGACCCTGCCACAAAGCCGCGTCCCTTGGTTAGATTGTGCAAATTTCAGCGACAAGCACGTGGCAAGAGACACGAGTCCCTGCCTTTCATGGTGAAACCCCCACACGTTTTTTTTAAGACCGACCCCTTTGTTCCCTGAAGAAAAATATGGCCGGAGATACCCCCGAATCCCCACAAATCGCACGGGTAGGCATTAAACCGCCGCCTTTTTGGACCAAAAACCCCCAATTATGGTTCGCCCAGGTGGAAGCTCAGTTTGCTATAGCAAACATTACGATAGATACTACCAAATTCCACCACGTGGTAGCCGCCATCGCCCCTGACGTTCTCCATGCGGTCCAGGACTTGATCCTGCAACCGCCGGCGTCCGAGGCATATAGCACACTGAAAAGCCGACTAATTCACGCTTTCGCGGAAAGCGAATCTTCGAAAATAAAACAATTACTCCAAGGCATCGAACTTGGAGATCAACGCCCGTCACAACTGCTTGCGAGGATGCGCGACCTCGCCGGCAAACACGCTAGCGATGACATTCTAAAATCGCTGTGGATGACCCGACTTCCCCACAGCACCCAGGCCATACTCGCAGCATCCAGCGAGGATTTAAGTAAGCTGGCCGAAATAGCTGATAAAATAGCGGAGGTAGTTGCCCCGGCCTCGTTCCAATTACACGAGGTATCAGCTGAGACCCCCGGCGCCTCTATGCAGCAGCAGATCGCCGACCTAACTAAAGTCGTCGCCGAGCTGCGCGCCCACCTCGCAAACACACGACAGCACACACGCGCAGCTACACCCCTATGTGCGCGCGACAGACGCAGCCGCTCCAGGCCCAAACAGCAAGCTGACCAAATCATTCCCGGCGCGTGTTTTTACCACGCAAGATTTGGAGCACGCGCACGTAAGTGCACGGCCCCCTGTTCTTTCACGCAAAACACAGGTTCGGAAAACTTAACGGACGGCTGTTAACGGCCACTAGCAGCGACCGTCTTGACCGAATTTTCGTGGCCGACAACGCGTCGATGATAACCTTCCTCATCGACACTGGCGCGGATGTGTCTGTCCTCCCCAAACACCGCTATCCTCATCTCCAAAGCCCGGCGGAGTTGACCCTCTACGCCGCCAACAACTCCCCAATCCAAACGTACGGCATGGAGACGATTTCCGTCGCGCTTAATTTGAAACGGCAGTTCCCGTGGAAATTCATCATCGCGGACGTCTCTCAACTAATTAAAGGCGTGGATTTTTTAAACCATTATAATCTCCTGGTGGATGTAAAAAACAATCGCCTCATCGATGGCACTACCCACCTTACAACAACAGACACCCTGTTGAAGCAACCCGCCTCCTTAAGCAGGATATCTATCCTCTCCACTGCCTCCCCTTATTACGACATCCTGCGAGAGTTTCCACGGTTAACTAACCCGTCCCTATCCTCCAAAACGGATTGGGAGCCACTGGTTTTCCAGCATATTGAAACCACTGGCCCCCCCGTTTTCTCAAAACCAAGACGCCTATCGCTTGACATGCTCCAGGCAGCCAGAAAGGAATTTGAAGCCATGATGGCCGACGGCATTGTCAGGCCTTCTAACAGTCCTTGGGCCAGCCCCCTGCACATGGTCAGGAAGCCCAACGGTGGGTGGCGGCCATGCGGTGACTACCGTCGCCTAAATGCGGTGACGACACCAGACCGTTACCCTTTACCCCATATTCAGGACTGCACCCAGACTCTACACGATAAAAAAGTATTCTTCACCATTGACTTGGCCAGAGCATATCATCAGATACCGATATTGCCCGAGCATATCCCCAAACATGCTATAACCACCCCGTTCGGCCTGTTCGAATTTACGACCACGCCGTTCGGCTTACGCAACGCCGGCCAAACCTTTCAGCGCCATATACACCAGGTTCTCGCCGGTCTTGACTTCTGTATTCCGTACGCGGACGACATTCTCGTCGCGTCACGCACTCAGGAGGAGCATTCAAAACATATCAGGCAGGTATTACAACGCCTGAGTGATTACCAACTAAAAATCAACTTAGAGAAGTGCGTTTTCTGCCAGCCCTCCATCGCCTTTCTTGGCTACCTAGTCTCCCAGGACGGAGTTCACCCCCTCCCTGAGAAGACGAGGGCAATTGCAGAATTTCCATTGCCAGAGACCATCGCTCAATTGCGACGTTTTCTTGCAATGCTGAATTTTTATCGAAGATTCTTACCAAACGCCGCCTGCGTGCAAGCCCCACTGCACGAGTTGACAAAAGACTCTATAAAAAAGGACACGCGTCCAGTAGCGTGGTGTGAGACCACACGCGCCGCTTTCGAAACATGCAAGCGCGATCTCGCGCAGGCCGTGACCCTAATCTTTCCGACCCCTGATCAACAGCTAGCATTGATGGTGGATGCGTCCGATTCAGCCATCGGCGCAGCGCTTCACACGCACCGAGACCAAGAGCTGCGCCCCCTTGCATTTTTCTCGTGCAAATTAAATTCGGCTGAGACAAAATACTCCACTTATGACCGAGAGCTTTTGGCTATCTTCGCGGCCATAAGGCATTTCAGCCATGAACTGGAAGGCCGTGAGTTCACCGTTTACACTGACCACAGACCCCTCACGTATGCGTTCACCAGGAAGGCAGACTCATGTTCTCCCTGCCAACAGCGTCACTTAGAATTTATCGCACAATTTACAACCGACATACGCCACGTGGCAGGCTCGAGCAACGTTGTTGCCGATACCCTGTCCCGTATCGCAGAGCTACGTCTACCAGCCACCGACTTCGCCGCGTTGGCGAAGGCCCAGACAGAGGATGACGAGCTCCAAGACCTACTCCACCGGAACGACACCTCACTATCGCTGAAACCCCTACAGCTGGACTCCGATACCCACATACAGGGTGATTTACATCGAATGTAAAATACTTAAAGGGGGTATTATAGAGGTTAAGATAAACACAAAACGTCCTATGAACATGGGTTCAAATATGAACGATAACTGAGATATGAACAGAAATAAAAATGCCGCCACCAAAATCAACAAGTTAATAACTCAGATTCTGTAAAGCCTAGATTAATGAAATTTGGAGGAATCACAGAGTACATAAGACTGTGTATACCTTTAAAATTTGATTGAATTCCAATGAGAAGTTTCCGAGTTACACAGTCAAAATTGTGACAAGTGCTAGTTAGTACTCACAAGTGAACACGTATTATGATTTTGAATGAGTAACTTGGAAACTTCTTGTTAGAATTAGATCAAATTTTAAAGATATACACAGTTTTATGTACTCTGTTATTTCTCCAAATTTCATTAATCTAGGCTTTACAGAATCTGAGTTATTAACTTGTTGATTTTGGTGGCGGCATTTTTATTTCTGTTCATATCTCAGTTATCGTTCATATTTGAACCCATGTTCATAGGACGTTATGTGTTTATCTTAACCTCTATAATACCCCCTTTAAGTATTTTACATTCGATGTAAATCACCCTGTATATTGTGACACCAAGGACGGAAACGTCAGACCTTACGTCCCGCCCGCGTTTCGCCGACAGGTCTTCAAGACGCTCCACAACCTGGCCCATCCAGGTGTGAACGCCACGAGACGACTCGTCCTACAGCGTTTCGTCTGGCCATCAATCAACAAGGACGTCGCTGAGTGCACCCGAGCGTGCATGGGCTGTCAGAGAGCAAAGATACATCGCCACACTCACAGCCCTCTCCAACCATTCAAGCTCCCCGCCACGAGATTCAGCCACATACACATTGATCTCGTGGGTCCCCTTCCGCCGTCGGAAGGCCACCAATACCTTCTCACGTGCGTGGATCGGTACACCCGTTGGCCAGACGCCATCCCCCTCCAGGACATGACCGCCGAAACAGTGGCACGAGCTCTCACCCATCACTGGATCTCCTGATTCGGCGTCCCGACAACCATCACCACCGACCAGGGACGGCAATTCACCTCCAACCTGTTTGCCTCCCTAAAAGCCACGCTAGGGATCGACCACATCCGTACGACCCCTTACCATCCCGCAGCCAACGGTTTAGTGGAATGTTTTCATCGCTCTCTCAAGCAAGCTCTCCGCTGCCACGGCCAGCACTGGATGGACTCGCTACCAATCGTACTCCTAGGCTTACGTTCAGCTTACAAGGACGACCTCGGAGGCACGTGCGCCGAGATGGTGTACGGCTCCATGCTTCGTTTACCCGGACAATTCTTCAACTCCAGCAGCACCCCACCGTCCAAGCCTTCCACCTTCCTCCAACACCTGAGCGATGCCATGCGGACCCTCCAACCAACCCCTACGTCCGCTCACAACAGGACGGCATGTTTCATCCATCCCGCTTTGACATCCTGCTCGCATGTGTTCATGCGGATCGAGACCGCCAGACCGACGCTCTCGAACCCGTACGATGGCCCGTTCTCCGTCGTGAAATGCACAAGCACCCACTGCACGATCCGCAGACACGGCCGGGACGAGACAATCCACAAAGCCCGCCTTCATCTGGACTGATTCGGCCACCGGATCCACAGCAATGACGACGACAGCTACACCGTCCCAAGCCACCCTGCCGGCGTCTTCTGCAGCTACAGCCACAGTTCCAGTGACACCCATCGCCCGCACCACCACCCGATCCGGCAGGCAGGTACGTTTTAATCCTAGATACCAGTAACGAACCGCGCCTCCGGCATTCGGGGGGGAGTACTATGGCGAGCTCCGCGGCCACCTTCCGTGGGTCGCCACCAGATGGCGGTGAAGCCGACTTCACCGAACGACCACCAGAGGCCACTCAAAAACACGCGTGGCACTCTGGGAAGATAGGAGACGAGGACAGAGCGATCGCAGCAACCAAGGAGAACAGAACTCTCTCTTCTCACGCAGACATGCCAACTTTTAATTACCATTGTATATCATTATTGTCATTATTATCAAAATGTAGTGTTTAGTTATAGTACCATAGTTTTTTATTAAAAAATAGCCTTATATATTAACGAGAATGGAGTCAGATCATATTATTGTCACCACGCAATACACCACTTACAGCAAACGCTACAAGTACTATACTTACCAATTGGCACTCAAATTCACAAAATTCATGTTTATCGATGCCAATCTACGACTTGGCCCTTAAAAAGTATCTCATTTATATTAAAATAAATGTTCTTCATGATGTAATGCAACATTTTGTTCATTTTTGCAAAATGTGTCGCCTTAGTACATGCTCGACCCCATGCGGCCAATGCTTTTCAGTATTGAGGCTGGAACCAAAATGGCAGATGGGAATACCTACATCTTTAGAGCCTTACTATAGTGCGATCTATGTGGCAACTGGCGTGATCTGTTTTCCTTAGCTTCTCAAAACAATGGAAAATGGCCGAAGCTCGATGACCATGAATATCTATAGACCGTGAAAAAACTTTGCGTTTTAATATATAAGATGTGTTTTTAACCCGTTTCAAAAGCTCAGGAAAAACTTACGAAGTATCATCGTGGGTAAAAATTTTCTTCATAAATCTAGATTTTAGTTCATACAAAATTGTTTAAAAATTCTAAGACACCTTTAGATCTAAGAAATATACTTATTTCACGCATAATAAGCAGAAGTTTTTGTTAAAAAGCTCTTACATGAAGCCTCTAACTTCATGCAATAACTTGGCATTAGCACTGCTTGGCTCCAAACTGGCGATCGCAGCGACCCTGATGAGTTGTTACGTTTAAGGAATTCGATCGTTTCATTTCATATCCGATTATTATAAATAAAATATTATTATATCATTGAAAACAAATTTTTATTTTTTGGCTAAACTATTGAAAATTAATATGCAATGCTTTATAGGTGACATAGATCGTTGTTTTACCAGCAAAAAATTCGTAAAATCGACACTACCTCAAACTCGGCTTTCGGAGTTGGCATACTTCCCCTCTAATACCATGGCATAGTGATGTGCGATACCAATGAAGCATCGATACTTCCGGTAACGAGTACTTTAATAAAATACTCGATACCAATATCGAGTACTCAATGAGAAAGTATCGATAGTATCGAGTAAAAATGAGTATTTATTTATATGGTAAAATGCATTTCTGAGAGGACGTCGAACCTATACTGGAGCACGTGGAGGCTAACATCACTCATTACAATTAGACCTCACTACTATTACTAGGAGGCTATCACCACGTGTCCGAGTCATTAGCATTTTTTTTTTATTTCCCGTGCGCCCATAGAGCGAGGCGTAAGCTCGACAGCTCGACCTCGTTAGGAGAAATAAAAACAAAAGCTTCGAAAGATACTTCCCTAATCAGTAGGCAGCCACTGGAATAAAAGCGTTAAAATATTCAACAGATTGTGAATTAACGCTGAAAATCGAACTTCTTCATTAGGTGACTCATAGGTTTTTTCAGTATCGAGTATCGATATGCAAAGTATCGATACTATCGATATTTGAGCCGCGTTACAATGTTTGATACTTGAGTACTCGATACCGGCAAGTATCGATACTTTTTGGTATTGGTATCGGTATCGGCACAACACTACTATGGCATATGCTAATTCTCTTCATTTGTGTGACTGAAGCCAACAAAGGAAGTTACAACAATCCGAATTCAGGGATTGTTGTGGTTAGATAATACTCATTGTTGTGAATTAAAAAAACTGAAAAATGTTTATATTCTATCCAACGAAAGAAAAAAAACCCAGTTAAATTTCCAATTTCAATTGTTAGTGATTGTTAATTTTTCTTAGCAACAATATCTAACAATTGAAATAGGAAATTTAATTAGACACGCTCAGTTTTTCTTTCGTTGGACAGAGTACAGTGTTGAGTTTTTAATTAAGTTCCAATTCCATAGAGTCGTAACGTAACCAACGAGAGAGAAGGCCTCCACAATGAAGGCCTCTACCAACACCTCCTAGACAGAAGGCCAGCGGACAAAAGGTGTATACATTGTTACATTATCATCAAGCAGCTATTGTTAATCGTATTTCCAGCAAAAATAAGCCCTAAATTTGGTGACGATGTAACAATGTGTGACAAAAGGAAATTTTTGTCAGTTTTTTTAATCAAAAAGGAACGATCTTGAATCATGTAATGTTCCGTTACTATAGTCCCTCAAAGAAAATTAATGAAAAGAAAGCTCATTTTAATTTCCTACCTTGTTAATAGACCACGATGTAATTCATTACTTTTATCAAATCTTGTTTTTTGTATGTTTTATTTTTTCCCCCTCTTGAGATATGAAATTGATTCATCGCCAGTATATTAGGCCTATAGAACTCTGGTTTGGTTTTGGATTCTGCCTCCTGCCCGCTCAAGATTCAAATGAGAACTTAGTGACTTCGCCACCAGAGGGCTCTGAGTACACTGAACCAATCACAAAGAACATCAGCCATCTAGACTAATCAGATGCACTTGTGTTCGACTGCACGTGTTTCCAGCCTTTCAATCCTACCAGAATTCAAAGCACCAGCTTCAAATTAAGGAGGGAATTAACAAACAATAAGCACTGGTGCTCATTCTTGTGGAACAACAGTCTGAAATGATGCTGCTCTTGCTACTCATATTTGTCATATCTCAGGGGAGGAACATCGACGATCGTAAGTGACTAGGCTTAAGGTTACCTGGATCGAACTTGGTTTACTTGGACCTATTGACACTGAAAAATGAACTGATATTTAAAACAGAAAGGGACATTTGACTTTGACTTTCCGAGTTTTTTTTAGGGTTACAGTATTCCTCCCTTATAAAAGGAATACATGACACGTTCTGTGTCATAGACTTATAACAATATGTAAATTTATTCATTTATAAATTGATCCTTTCTTTGCTCTTATACTGCAATTTATTGTTTTGTCATTACTTAGGCCTATTTCTTCCCTAGATTACCTAGTTGCGTCATAACAATGTTTCAATAAGATTTTGTTTTGTAAAAATTGGCCCTTTTGATTGTAACTTGTTATTATATCCCTGCTTAGGCCTATTTATTTATTATTAACGACAGATACAATTATTTCCAATGATATCTATTAATTATTAAGATTTTGTCTTTCAAATTAAGCATTTATGAACCAGATATAAACTCTTGTATGAATGTTTTTTTGACAAAAAATAAAGTTACGATTTCTTTTGTACTATGTGTTTCTCCTTACTTTACTCACTATTGTTCTATCATTCTATCACAAATGTATACACCTCTTGTCCAAAGGCCTTCTCTCTAGGAGGTGTTGCCTCTACACAATTAATAAATATAATCAGTCATGTAACGGGTAAGCGGTCTAGTCCTTATATAAATTTCCTTGTGTCTACGTCTGCTGAGGGTAAAACAACTGCCAAGCAATAAAACAATAGCCTTTGCGACAATACACATACGAGGGTGTTTCAAGAATTTTTGCCTCCTGGTTCGTAACTTTTTTATTTGTATGTGATGTGCAAATATTATAAATTTAATATTTCCACACCACATCTTTATTTTACATTTTATCAGTTTTTTTAAATCGATTGTATTAAAGCTTTTGCAGTATTTTTTGCTTTACCATCTTCATTGTTAGCTATATGCCATGAATGACCTTTGTTTACCATCTTCATTGTTGGCCAAACGCGTGATGATTGTTATCGAAGAAACGATTGCAACCAACACCACCTCTACTAAAAGCCTGAGCGCGAAAACGTCATACATTGTTACATCACCTAAGATAGGGTATTGTCGATCATATTTCTACCAATAATAAGCCCGAAATTGTCCCTACCATAGGTGAAGTAACAATGTAAGATTTTTCTGTGAGCAGGCTTTCTCTCTAGGCAGTATTGCTGCAACTGCCACAATTATGTTCACCACTTCATCGTCGGACAGCAGCCACATCACTTCGCCCCTCTTTTACCTCTTCAACATGGGCCTACTACACCTAGTTGAGCAGGACATAGCTATTCACCATGGAGTTTGTTCTTTATTGTGAAGCCTTCTATTCTACCAACCATTGCTGTATGATGTCTTGAAATATTAGGATTATTTGTAAAACCAACTTCTTTTGTCTAACAATGCATCAATTGTTATATTTTTAACATATTTGAGAAATTGTAATTGAAATTTTACTTATATTTTGAATTATATGTCTTTTGTATTTTTCTAAGGCTTTCCTCCATGGTCAGAGTCAACATTTATTGCTGTTGCCCACGTGTCACTTTTTATTTTCCTCTTTCCCATCCTTTTTTTTTGATCAGTTTACCTTATATTTTGAATGCTGATATCAATATTTTAGATACCAGAATTCTTAATTTCTTTTGTTTGAGTCTTTGGACAGTATTTATAAATGCTGATGCATTTATCATTTATATTTTGGAACACTCAAACTATTGGAATAGAAGGGACTTATGTATTCTTCCAATTCTTGGGCAGATTGTTTTGAGGATTCTTTATATTGAATCAGTTCTAAAAACCATTATTTCTTTTTCCATGAGCAAATTACCTTGTTTGTGTCAATGATCGTTTCATAATATATCAAATTGAACACATAATGTTTTTTCTTTGTTTAAATGCACTATAGGTGCAGTGCAATTTTTGGATAAGATGCCAAATATTTAAATTGTGCACTATAATTGAAGTGCGATATTTGGATAAGATACCAAATACCTGAATTGTTTATTTGTTCTGTGAAACTGCAAATTTTGTGTTAAACTAAGATTTGTTCAGTTTATAATTGTTTTTGAATTTGTTAAATTGTGATGCTCTTCGTCTCGAGTAAAGTTCTGCAGAACATGTTAAAGTATTCGATATTATTTTTGTAAGTGAATTGTCCTAGTGGTTATTTTATTTATCTATCAAATATTCCTTTTATTTTGAATTCTTTAACCGTCTTATTCCACGCCATTTTTTGAAGGAAAAAATGATTTCTGTGATAACTCGGGAAACTTTTTTTTTGTAAATTAATAAATGATCCTTTTGGACCAAAAATTTTTATAATAATTCGGAGATGTTTGTTGGTTTATAGCATTGATTTCATTTTCATATTATATATTTCAATTTTTTTGAAAAATTAATAGAAATCGTTAGATAGTGTCACAGAAATGAAATATGCAATTTCAAATTTTTTTCAGAATTTATACAAGATGGTTCACGAAAAATGAAAATAGTCATATTTTAAGGTGGTTTTATTCATGACAGACGGGCGAAGAAATTTTTAAAATACGTTTGTAAGTAATTTTTCTATGAATTTTCATTTGAATTTATGTCAAATTGTAATTTGAGCTCGCTAATGTAAACGCGTCATTTGATAGCATCAAACAGCTATCGCGTGCGTTACCCAAGTAACTAGCTCCCCCTATTACGAGCAACAGTGCGAAGTTCAAGTTTCCTTTGTTCTCCTAGCGAGGTTGATGATGCAATGCAATGGTACAGCCAAAAGTGACGTAGCGGCGGGTGGGAGGACGATTGCGAGGGCTCGGTTTTTTATCGAAATACTATAATATTTTCTAATTCCATTTAAAACTAATTAAGACATCAAAAGCAGGAGTATCTTGTTTGTTGCAAAAACTTTTCCTTGCATTGTTGGTCATGTGATCTTTCTCATTAATATGCCTTACCATAACCATGAATATCGATTTTTTATCAATAATAATTGTTTTTTTGAAATCTGCGGTAGACAGTGACCTTCCTCATGGTTTGAAGGTCAAGTATGCCAAATTTCATCAAGATCGGACTAAAACAGTAGATTTGCATAAGAAACAAACAAACAAACAAACCCACAAACAAACATCCTTCTTTATATACATATATAGATACACTAGCAAAGGTACCTGGCATTACACTTGTAGGTAAACAGAACAATCTCAAAAAATTAAATTAAATTTTGCAAAATCTTAAAAATAAACACATGAAAATGCTTAGAATTAATACAGTAAAAATTCTTAATGAAAATCCGAAAAAAATTTCGAAATGGCTGGATCTCTCCAAGGATGCCACTGCCAGTCTAAGAAATTTCTAACTTGCGTTATCTTACCGCAGATGTACACTTGATGTTGTTGCAATTTCCACTCTTCTCTCGATGTCTTAAAGCAAAACTTGGCCATTCATCACTTTGTGCAGTCTAGCGGTCGCCGATTCTTCTATTTACTTGCTTCCCATTTGCTCAATACATCACGGAGCTAAAGGAGTGCTTCCATTGTCGTCTTTCCGCTCTTTCTCAATAGTCTGCTAACTCTCCATTATCTCCAGTTACTGATCATTTTTAAAGATTTTCAAGAAATTGTTAAGTACTAAGAACTCTCTTTTCTAAGAAAAGCCTGAATAACAGGAATTCTATGCAATGTTACAAATTGAAACTTATCTATATTGCATCATCATTTTATGTTCATTGTTATAATTCTTGGAAAGATTGCTTTAACATTACATCGTCATCCTGTGCTCATTGTTATTGGTAAATTGCGTGTTGATACCATTGTTGATGCGAACATGATGGGCCTATTGTTGCACAAACTTTGCCTTGCATTGTTGGTCATGAGATCTTTCTCATTAATATGCCTTGCCATAACCATGAATATCGATTTTTTATCGATATTTATTATTTTTCCGAAATCTGAGGTAGACATTGACCTTCCTCATGCTTTGAAGGTCAAGTATGCAAAATTTCATCAAGATCGGAATAAAACTGTAGGTTTGTATAAAAAACAAACAAACAAACCCATAAACAAACAAACATCCTTCTTTATATATATAGATAGAAGATTTTCTTGACTTGCCTCACCGCTGCGGAGCATCAGCAGATATTTTAGCTTTTTTTGCCCTTGAAGTAGAAGCTCTTGCTCTATTTGAAACTCTTGTTCAGATGTTTCAAATGCCCATATAGCTTTGTCTTTTTTAGTTGCAGAGTTTTTCTGACCAATACTCGTTCTTTCTCTTTCCTTTCCACACACATTAAATTTTGCCAGTCGTCTGGAAGTTTGATAGGGAACTCAAGGGAGACATGCGTGTTACCTTTGCCTCATCAATAGATGCTGCCTTATTAATGTACTCACACTGCATCATCATCTTATGATCATTATTAATAATTTTTGGAAACGAACGTTCAATCATCGCATGATCAACATCTCAGTTTACAAAATATACACATTCCCACAGAATATAGTCAAAATGTATTTTTATGAAATGTTTGGATCTAATGTGCTAAAAAATAAGCTAGGTGATAACCCCTGCGTCACTGAGACTTTTTTTTGGATGAAATTTTGCAACATCTTAAAAATGAACATTAGAAAACGCTTAGAATTACTACAGTAAAAATTATTAATGAAAATAAGAAAAAAAAATTTTAAAGGCTCAAAATGGATGGACCTCTCCAAGGATGCCACTGCTAGTCTAAATAGTTTCTTACTCACATAATCTTAGTTTAGATGTACACTTGATGTTGCTGCAATTCCAACTCTTCTCTCGATGTCTTGAAGCAAACTTGGCCATTCATCACCGTTTGTAGTATAACGTTTGCTGATTCTTCTATTTACTTGCTTATCATTTGGCAATACAGCAAGGAGCTAAAGGAGTGCTTCCTCTCTCGTCTTTCCACTCTTTCTCAATATTCTGCTAACTCTTCATTATCTCCAGTTACTGACCATTTTTGAAGATTTTCAAGAAATTATTAAGTACTAAGAACTCTCTTTTCTAAGAAAACCCTGAGTAACAGGAATTCTACGCATTGTTACAAATTGAAAACTTATCTACCTTGCAGAAACTTTGCCTTGTGATGTTGGTCATGAGATATATATTGTTGGTCCGTGCAGAGTGTTTGTGAATTGCGTGTTGATACCATTGTTGATAAGTATTGTCGCACAAACTTTGCCTTGCATTATTAGTCATCAGATATTTCTCATTAATATGCCTTGCCATAACCATGAATATCGATTTTTTATCAATAATTATTATTTTTTCGAAATCTGAGGTAGACAGTGACCTTCCTCATGCTTTGATGATCAAATAAGCAAAATTTCATCAAGATCGGAATAAAACTGTAGAATTGCATAAGAAACAAACCCACAAACAAATAAACATCCTTCTTTATGCATATACTAGAAGAGGTACCCGGCGTTGCCCGGGATAAATACACTTGTAGGTAAACAGAACAATCTCAAAAAATTAAATTTTAACTTGCAATTGGTTAAATAATAACTCAATCAATACAACACAGAGCAAAGGGACTATCCATTGTATGAAAAATACAAAAAACAGGAATTCTAGATGATATACCGAGACCAAAGCTTTTTTTTGCTCATGAAGTAGAAATTCTTGCTCTATTCGAAACTCCTGTTGCTCAGATGTTTCAAATGCCCATACAGCTTTTTCTATCTTAGTTGCAGAGTTTCTCTGACCAATACTCGTTCTTTCTCTTTCCTATCCAGGCACATAACTTTTTGCCAGTCATCTGGATGTTTGACATGGAACTCAAGGGAGACACGCATGACTCCTTTGCATCATCAATAGTTGCTACCTTATTAATGTTCTGTCATTGCATCATCCTTTTATGCACATTATTAATAATTCTTGGAAACGAACGTTCAGTCATCGCATTATCAACATCTCAGTTTCCAAAATATACACATTCGAACAGAATATAGTCATAATGCATTTTTATGAAATACTTGGATCTTATGTTGTACCAAAAAAGCTAGGTGATAACCCCACGCGTGGCTCGGACTGTTTTTATGATTAAATTTTGCAATATCTTAAAAATAAACGCATGAAAACGCTTAGAATTAATACAGTAAAAATTCATAATGAAAACTCGGAAAAATTTTTTTAAATGCTCACAATGGATGGACCTCACCATGTATGCCACTGCTAACCTAAATAATTTCTTAGTCACGTAATCTTACTTTAGATGTTCCCCTTGATGTTGTTGCAAAAACTTGGCCATTCATCTCTTTGTGTAGTCTAGCCGATTCTTCTAATTACCATTTGCTTAATACAGCACGGAGCTAAAGGAATGCTTTCTCTCTCGTCTTTCCACTCTTTCTCAATAGACTGCTAACTCTCCATTATCTCCAGTTACTGATCTGATCATTTTTAAAGATTTTTAAGAAATTGTTAAGTACTAAGAATTCTCTTTTCTAAGAAAAGCCTGAATAGCAGGTATTCTATGTATTGTTACAAATTGGTCATGAGATATATATTGTTGATCCATGCCTTGTGTTGGTGCATTGCGTGTTGACACCATTGTTGATACCTATTGTTGCACAAACTTTTCCTTGCAATGTTGGTCATGAGATATACAGGGTGAATACAAAGTCTAAACCTCCCTTTTATTTTTTGAGCCGATGCAGATATGTCAATTTTGATGCATCCAATGAATAGGAAGTTGTGGGTGGCCTTTCGCATGGTGCACTTTTCATCATCCCAAATATGCAAATTAGGACACATTCAAAATTTATCACAAAAACCATAAGGTATAGAGAAAAAAAAACCAATTGCAAACTTGTTCAGCATTAAAAAACAAACAAAACAAAAAAAAATCATCCAAATCGGACCAACCAATCACCCACAATCACGTAGTGAACTGTTTGTAGCTTACAAACAGTCACACTGCACAAGGAAATCTGAATGTTGATATTTCCACCATGTAAAGCATGCAAATCAAAAAATTAACATAAATTACCATACTCACATTCAGTTTCATGCGGAAAAGCAAATAAAAGGCATGTTTCAGCACACAGAAGACAGAACAATTCCAGGATGGCAAGCTACACTGTTCCGGAAATGGTCAACATGATCTTCTGCTTCGGAGAGGCAAAGAGAAACCTACATGCTGCAGTTAGGTTGTATCGAGACAGATACCCTAACGAACGCCATCCGTCTCGTCAAACAATGCGTCACATTATTCAAAGATTTGAGGCTACAGGGAATGTTAATGCAGAACGAGGACGACTAAGGGCACAAAGCGACGAGGATACAACAACACTAGTTCTGGCTGCAGTCGCTGCAAATCCCCACACAAGCAGTAGAGCAATTGCTGCAGATGTTGGGTGCCATCAGAGAACTGTTCTCAACATTCTACATGCACATCATTTTCACCCATACCATATTCATTGTCACCAGGAGTTACTGCCATTGGATTATGTTGCTAGGGCCGCCTTCTGCAACTGGTTCCTTACCTGCCTGGATGACAATCCAAACTTCATTCATGAGGTGTTGTGGACAGATGAAGCCCAGTTCACCAGGGATGGAGTTATTGTGACATATGTGATGTCACACGACTTCAAATGTAAATTTATTCATTTGAATTAGTTTTAACCTGACTTTATGATCAGTTCATTTCAATTTAATCTCTTTTATATTTATCTTTTATTCAATTTCATTGTACGTTTTTCTTTTATTTACAATTTAACGTTTTTAGTCTTAAAATTATTTAAGCCTATCTCTCATTGTCCGACCCACCAAGATTAGAGCGTCACTAGTATCGTGTGCAAAAAGAGAGAAACGAAAGTTCAAAAGGGTGTTGCTAAGCAACAACGAATTTTTTTAAAGCATTTCTTGCTTTGTTTTTCAAAAACGAAAGTTTCTCATGAACGATCTTTTTTTATTATTGGCGCAATCGAGGGCAATGATTGGTCGGTTTAAGGCTTTCCCGCGCAGTGAGAATTGTTTATAAAAGGGGGGAAACGGCTCTCCTCCCTCTCTCTGTCGGATTTTTCGACTCTCTCTGTGTGTGTTGAAAACTCTCTCTGTGCGTGATGTTCCAATCTCTCGCACGTGTGCACTCGAAGATGAAAGGTCTCAAACAACTGAGTCCTGTCATTTCATTTAGCATGTCAAAAGTGTCTTCTGAATGATGTGTTCAATACATAACTACATGACTGAAACATCAGTTCTCTCAGACGAACAATTGTGAAGGTGCGACACGTTTCCATGAAAGTTTCACTGAAGGATACTCATGCGTAAAACCGTTGCCACTAATGGCGGAATCGAAACTAAGGCACAAGAACTTTGGTGACATCGAAGCCCAATGAAGGCAGATCAACCAGGTCCTGTGCGAGCGTTGAATCGAAGCAAGGAAAACGAGTTGGGAATCCACGAGGTAACGGTGGCAGCAGCCGTGGGGTGGAGGATCAGCAGTCGGTCAAGCTCTACGGGGAAGAAACCAGCGGAATCGGCCTCTCCGATGATGACCAGAGCAACGTCACATCAAGGGAGTAAACTTAACGATCTGTGAAATGGGCCCCAACGATCAACAACGTGAATGAAGACGTTCATCAAGTGTCTCATCATATTGTCCTGATGCATGACAGTGAACACAAAGTACAGATAAGTGACAAGTGAATATACATTTCGTAATTAAAGTCTTACTGAGCTCACTTCGATCTTTAAAAGGAAGAGAGAGAGAGTATAAGAACGTTAATGAACAATAATTTTGCGCGCGTTAGTTTATTCTGGGGAAAGCTTCGCATTTAGCATTGATGTTTATCATAAAGTTTGATCGCTTGAATTTCAATAATATTTGTAGCTACTTTCTTATCATTCTATTCCATTTTGATTATCATTTTAAATTTGCCAATTTGAATCTTATTAAATAAATAAAATAACACATTTGCATTTTATCATAATGGATTGTTCATTTTTCTTTTACAATTGGTCACAGTTTTTTTAAAGTTAAGTAAAAAAAGTTATTGCGGGCACAACACTTAATAAAAGAAATAAATTTAACTTGGAAAAGGGGACTTTAGACATAAGATGTTTATGCATTTAACAATATTAAGTTAAAAGAGATTAACATACGTTGCTTAAATAAAAAGGAGTTATTGCGGGCACAAATTATTCTTGAATATTGCACTATACGATAATGGTTGGAAACTGGTAGGTTTACCCTGTCGTCATTTATAATAACGTTGGCTGTTCTGTGTTGATGTTAGTGGAACCACATTGTCTATTTTCGATTGGTAACATCACACATTAGAACCTCCTACGTTACATTTTTCTTGATGCCACCGATGCATTGAGAAGAGGCTCATGGACGATGTCCCTTCCTTGACGTTGGCCGAGCAGAACGGCGTGCACAGGGTTCATGTGCTGCACCCGTCATCGGCTCAACCGTTGTCGTATTACTGGAATCCGGTGCCTCCGTGTCTGGCCCAGGCGAGTGCCTCCGCCTGCCACCAAAACACTCGAAATCGCCGCCAGTGGAATCACGTCCTCCCTCTTCTCAATGCATCGGTGGCATCAAGGAACCCTTTTGTCATCGCTTCATGTGTGTCGAACTGAACAACTAAACAACAGGTATTTTTTTGGGAAGACAAGACTCTTTTCTAAAATTACGCTTGTTGAATCAGCGATCTATCTTTCGGACATTCATTCCAAAAGTGAACTTTTTAATCTAAATTAAATGAATATGGGGGAATGAGTGATTAGTCACAATTCTGAATATTGCCATTTTGAACGTATGTAATCTATTGCTACTATTAATCTATTCCTTTTAACTAACACTCTAATCCTTTGATTTTGATTTTCATATTTTATATATGAATAAAGTTTGTTGTTTATTAATAAAGCCTGATCGTTATTAATTCTGTTTGATATTGCGTAATTTAAGTATTGGTTTAGTGCATAAGAGTATCGTAGCGGGGTATCTATTTTAATTAATTCATGACGAACTTTTGGGGTTATTGCATACACAATGCGGAATTGATATTTCATACACTATACGATCCGGAATTTATGGTAAGCATTATTATTTACTATCAGGTTAACTGACAGTTATGGATCTTGTATTTGTCTTTTAATTAAGCAAGTGCAAGCTCTCTCTCTCTCTGGCATTGTACTCAATTCAACATAAGACAATCTGTCACTTGGGTGCCGACTTCATGTTACTCATGCATTTCAGAGTACACACGGAGGGTGATCTGTCACATTGGTCCCGTGACCAGTTCCGATACTTTTGCTTTTGACTATAACGCTCTCTTATGCACTTCCAATTATCCCTTTCTAATGCAATTTTGTTTTAATGAGTTCGCTCGGTTTGTTTAGCGACTCATTAGAGTTGATGGGGGGCTGTGTGACATATCTGATGTCACACGAGTTCAGATGTATTCTCATACATTTGTACTTGTTGTTTCTTTTTTCATCAGCAAGGTCTTGTACTTGGATTTGGAATTCACTTACCCAAATCTATGTATTTTGTTCTTCATTGTAATAGGCTTAAGCATATCTTTTAGTGTTTTGAGCAACTTCGTGACTGTTTTTATCTTAATTTTCTCACTTAATGACCTGTATTTAAAATTCAGTTCATTTCGACCTTTTTGTCTGTCACGAGGTTGTCTCGTTTTTTGTGAAATTGCATCTCATTCTTGTTTTGCAGTCAGCGTTTCTTAACTTTCGTTTTCTCGTTCGAGTGGAGGGGGGGAGTTGGAGGCATTCTCCATTTTTTTTTCTCACGTTGCCTTGGCAACGATTGTTCTTTTGGCGGGATTTCTTTTTGCACTCGAACGGTAGAACTGTGAGTTAAGAGCGCTGATTGGTTGTGGTTCATCACGTGTTTTGTGGGAATTTTTTCTATATAAGGAATGGATGATTTTTAATCATCATGTGAGACATCCTTTTCATCTTGTTGTGCTCCGTAAAACTCAAGGAGGTTTGCGTTGCGTCCCGCGCGGGAAGGTCAACTGCAATGGCCGATCCCGTCACGTGGACCAACGCCATGTTAGGCACCGCAGAGCCGTGAACAACAGACGGTCTGGAGCATCGGCCAACGAGCGTGGCGGAGGGTAGCCAGCGAGCGGCAGTTGTTGCGAGTTGAGCGCGGGATGTCGAGATTTCCACTGGCGGCGACTTCGGGTGTTTTGGTGGCAGGCGGAGGCACTCGCCTGGGCCAGACACAGAGGCACCGGATTCCAGTAAAGCGACAACAGTAGAGCCGACGACGGGTGCAGCATATGAACCCTGTGCACGCCGTTCTGCTCGGCCAGCGTCAAGGAAGGAATATCGTCCATTGAGCCTCTTCTCAATGCATCGGTGGCATCAAGGAACCCTTTTGTCATCACTTCATGTGTGTCGAACTGAACAACTAAACAACAAGTATTTTTTTGGGAAGACAAGACTCTTTTCTAAAATTACGCTTGTTGAATCAGCGATCTATCTTTCGGACATTCATTCCAAAAGTGAACTTTTTAATCTAAATTAAATGAATATGGGGGAATGAGTGATGAGTCACAATTCAGAATATTGCCATTTTGAACGTATGTAATCTATTGCTACTATTAATCTATTCCTTTTAACTAACACTCTAATCCTTTGATTTTGATTTTCATATTTTATATATGAATAAAGTTTGTTGTTTATTAATAAAGCTTGATCGTTATTAATTCTGTTTGATATTGCGTAATTTAAGTATTGGTTTAGTGCATAAGAGTATCGTAGCGGGGTATCTACTTTAATTAATTCATAACGAACTTTTGGGGTTATTGCATACACAACGCGGTTTTATTGATATTTTATACACTATACGATCCGGAATTTATGGTAAGCATTATTATTTACTATCAGGTTTACTGACAGTTATGGATCTTGTATTTGTCTTTTAATTAAGCAAGTGCAAGCTCTCTCTCTCTGGTGTTGTACTCAATTCAACATAAGACAATCTGTCACTTGGGTGCCGACTTCATGTTACTCATGCATTTCAGAGTACACACAGAGGGCAGTACACTCATTATCAACAGACACAACCATCATCATTGGGCAGACGAAAACCCACGATGTCTGCGAGAAGCAACTCATCAAGTGAACTGGAGAATCAATGTGTTGTGTGGATTGTACAATGACACTGTGTTTGGACCGTATTTTTACAATGGAACACTAACTGCAGAACACTACTGGGCTGAAATTCTCATTCGTGGTAGTCACAGACTTTATTGACAATTTGCCATTGGCCACGTATCAGCGCACGTGGTTTCAGCATGATGCAGCTCCTCCACATTACGGGTTGGTCGTTCGCGAGCGTCTAAGTGAGATGTTTGGACAACAATAGATTCGCCGAGGAGGACCAGTTCGTTGGCCATCCCGCTCCCCTGATTTTACACCACTTGACTTGTTCTTGTGGGGATACCTGAAGGACAAGGTTTATGCTACGCAGCCCACCTCACTGGAGGATCTGGTTCAACGAATCTAGGAAGTGTGCCGAGGAGTGACACCAGCCATGCTTGCCAATGTTTTGGCGTCAGTAGGTTCCGTGCCTAATTGTGTTATGGTGCCCACGTTCGTCACATCGAATATTTTGATGATTAACTTTTTTTTTAATCTGTTTGAAATAACTTGTTTGTGCAGTGTGACTGTTTGTAAGCTACAAACAGTTCACTACGTGATTGTGGATGATTGGTTGGTCCGATTTGGATGATTTTTTTTGTTTTTGTTTTTTTTATACTGAACAAGTTTGCAATTGGTTTTTTTTCTCTATCCCTTACGGTTTTTGAGATAAATTTTGAATGTGTCCTAATTTGCATATTTGGGATGATGAAAAGTGCACCATAGGATAGGCCACCCACAACTTCCTATTCAATGGATTCATCAAAATTGACATATCTGCTTCGGTTCAAAAAATAAAAGAGGGGTTGAAACTTGTATTCATCCTGTATATTGTTGGTCCATGCAGAGTGTTTGTGAATTCCGTGTTGATACCATTGTTGATACTTATTGTTGCACAAATTTTGCCTTGCATTGTTGGTCATGAGATATTTCTCATTATTATTCCTTGCCATAACCATGAATTACGATTTTTATCGATAATTATTATTTTTTCCGAAATCTGAGGTAGACAGTGACCTTCCTCATGCTTTGAAGTGTGGTGTCCGGGTTTTTAACCAAAATATGTAATGAGTTATGAGGAGCTTACATCACTACCCAGCCAACCCAACACATCCTTCTGTCCCTATAAAAGTAATGAATTTCAGTCGTGAACTGCTTATGGATCAGGATAAACTTCTCCGTAGGGCCGTGCTTAGAGAGTAAATGGTAGGGAGCGTAGATTATCCATGTTTTAATAAATTTAACGATCTCCAGATAATTAGAATGTTTACTCGTTCCCATTTATTAATATAAATTCCCTTGTTAAATGAATTCGACTGGAGGAGAAACAGTTAAACATCTAAATAAAATTTACTATAAATCTTAATAAAAATACACAATCATATATGTGTTAAATTTAAATATTAATTCATTAAATATAATGGATTGCTGCTTCAAGTTTTTTTGAAAATTGAGTGGAAACAGGAGATTACCGTTCCGTCGAAGGAAAAGTGAATGGTCATCTTCGGCGTCAATGGCGTAGGTGTCGCTTAGGTGGTTCTTCTTTTCGAGCTACAGCCAAACTCTTCACACAAAAATGATTAATAATAACATTTTATTCAATATTCATGTGAAACTGAATATATACATGGACTCAGAATAATCTAGGGCAAAAGTGATTGCCTCAACTTCCACTAAAATAACTTCATTAATTCATCATTTCTTTAGGCAGGATCCGGTTAACTCTTTTCCGTGCCTCAGCTTTGAATTTGGCTCGCTGCATATAGAATCTTCTCATCCGTTCATTTGGCTCTTGCAAACCTCTACGATCATCTGCTTCGTACAAGCATCTACGTCTATCTGCTTCGTACAAGCATCTACGTCTATCTGCTTCGTACCAACGTCTACGTCCATCTGCCTCGTATGAGCATCTACGTTCATCTGCTTTGTTCCTCACTTCTAGTTGAACAAAACTTCTTTTCAAAATTTTGGTGCTCTGATTGTTTCTCATTGGTTAAAAGTGCTCTCAACTCTTCCAAGCTCATAATTATCACGTATTCGACTTATTTTTCAACAGGTACGCTTCAATCCCTGAGCAAGAGAAGATATTGTATCAACTCTACACCTGCATGGCTCTTCTTCCACATAGTTCGATCATGTAATTAATGCAGATTTCCTGTGTTAACGATATTCAAGCTCAAGGCTTCAACACGATTCTAATTCCAAAGTGTCTCCTATTAAAATTTATAATAATTTCTTAGAAAACTGTATTGTATTTTTAAGTCCCAATAATGTGTAAATTCTCGTAGCAGGATTACACAAAGTGTTGAAAAACGATTGGGTAGCCGTTGTGCTTCTGAGGTTCAAACATTAATTATGTTAAGTCGGAAAAATAATTTATAAAGTCTGGTGGTTCCCACAGAAGGTCAAGTATGCAAAATTTCATCAAGATCGGAATAAAACTGTAGATTTGTATAAAAAAAACCAACCCACAAACCAACATCCTTCTTTATATATATAGATAGAGAAGATAGAGATATCTTTCGTAAAAGTGTAGTCCGAATTTTTGTAGGTTTATAAAGAAAATAAAAGCTTTTTAGCGTGATGTTTGTTTAATTGTATAAAAAATCTGTCAGTTTCTTAAGTTAATTCATTAAATGAAAAATGAAAAGTTGTCTTTTAAGCCGTCATATTTTTAACGAAACTGATCAGGAATTTTTCTGTGTACCATGAAGATAAAAGCATTTTAAACTTACATTTTGCTTATTTTTAAAATAGAAATAATGCCACATACTTCGATAAATTAGGCAAAGTTCTTAATAAAATTTAAAAACTTTAACGTTTACCTGGTATTGGTTTGTTTGGTACTAACGTACTTTTCAACTGCTATGGTCATTTCAGGACGGCATTATAGGGGCCGCAAATTTTGCCTCGCAAGGGTTCTTTAACGTGCAGCCAGCAAACGACTAGACGGGACCAACGGCTTACAAAAGCACCTTTATCTCACAACATCCTTTTCAAAAGCACCCTGTATATTGAAGCGTATATATTTAAATGTTGCATTCTGATGGCTGTTGTCACTTATTTTGCTTATCACTTTCTCAATAAAAACAGATTAAAGTAATTGAAATTAATTCTGTTTTTGAAATAAGATTAGTTTGTGAGTAAAATTACTATATTTCAAAAAATTTTAATACATTTGTAAAGACTAAATCATTTAAATGTATACTGAAAACTTAACAGCCAGTTAGCTGTTTGTCAAGCAAGTTACTTAAGCATTTAATTAGGCTAATATCTATTTTTCCTCCGTGGAAGGGATTACAAAGGATTACATTTCATTCATTTCAAGCTTCCATGTGATCAGGAAAGTTTCAGTTAATTACCGACCGAAAAATAATTAAAAATCTGAAAAAATTCGTAGCAAGCTCTATTGAAACGCAGGTTAACCAGCCGGCAAATTCCAACCACCCAGCAGAGGGCGCCACCATTTACTCACTACCATCGCTTAGTATGGTAAACGGTGAAGCTGTCCATTCTGTTGTATTCTCTGCCCCGACCAACGCCACCAAAAAAAAAAAAAATGCTGACTGAATCATCGAATGAAGGTTGGATTGTCAGCCTTCGTTTAATGACGCAGTAAGTAGGCTTTGTTTTTTTAGGTGGCACTGCCCTGGCCGTAACCACCGAGAGGGAAGGCCTCCACAATGAAACGTAATGTGTTGTTACATCATCATAGATAGGGAAAATTTGTGGCTTATTAATAAACGGATATTTATAAGAGAAAAGGACGAGACACAAAAACCCTGGAATACAATAAATAATAGTTATTATATAAAAATGAAAAATAAAATAATAGTTAACAATTAACAAAATAATTAATAAATAATAAGTAAAATCAAAATAAAACTAGAAATATAAATTTTAAATTTAAATGTTGTTAGTCTCCTTTTAATGGGGAAAATCGTAAAATTAAAAATTTAATAAAAACAAAAAAATAAA
>JAHWFO010004194.1:780260-792721 GCA_023313115.1 Rhysida immarginata
ATTTTTATTTAATAACTATTATTTATTGGCTTATTATTAGAAATACGAATAACAATGCCCTACTTATGATGATGTAAAAATATATTACATTTCATTGCGGAGGCCTTTTATCTCGGCGGTTACGCCCCAGCATGGAAAAGTCATCTGACCATAGTAGTCAAGCCAACAATCCAAACTGCATTCTTTCAAACAAACGAAAAAATATTGATTGTTAAAAACCAAGATGAAAACAATGAACGTTACTCGGACTAATACGGTCAAGTGATTTTTTTTCGCGCGGGGGCCTGTCTTTCTCGTTGGCTACGAGAAATACATAACACAGGTCAACAAAAAATAACTTTGTAAATATTTTTTAACATAAAGAACTGATTCTTATCCTATATTTTGTGCAGAATCCGTATCTGATCTCACTTTTTTTCCTATCACTTACAGATTTCTTGTTTTTCAATGAAACACTTAAATTATTCAGAGTTTGGGGACTGATAAATTTCTTTGTGGCCCAAAAATATGGATACTTTGGAAGCATTGTAGCCACTTCTCTTCACTCCCATTACTTTTACATTAAAGTCTCTAGGGGCAAAACTTGGAAACGTGACATGATAGAAAAAATCTAAAAGCAGATTCAGATTCAGCACACACAAAACCACAAGAATAAGGCAAATTCATTCGTTGGCTTATAAGCGCGGAAGCAGCGGCCAAGTGAACGTAGCATTTAAATCTTGCGAAATTGTTTGCAAGCACGAGTTCTAGTAGATTTTAAAATGATTAAACAATGGTTGTACAATAAATGTTATAATAAATTTAAAGATTTAACACAACTATGTAGTTTTAAAAGAAAAGTGTAATTAGGGAATGAAATAAAGAGCACAATTTTCAAATCGAGCTATTTTATTAGCATATATAAAGATTCAGTCAATGTCAATGATTCCATTATTCTTGTATACAGCATAAAGCAACAACTGCTCCCCCAGTTTCTTAATCAAAAACGCACATATTGTATACGCATACAGTTTAACCATTTGCCATTATATTTGATTAAAATGGAAGGGATAAACAAAACTTACTCTTTAAGAAAGTTTAAATCAATTTGTTTTCCATCTCTCATTTAAAGAGATTAGGTATTTCCATTGTCCAGATGAATGGTGTCTCATTTTCTATGGTTACTGTACCGCTTTCATCATATGTATTTGAAGTACTAACTAGCTCTCCAAACTGTAGGCAATGATCATCTGTAAAAAAATATTTATATTATCTTGGAATTAGGCTTGAAACAGTGATAATTCAAAAAATAATAGTTTTTTTTTTTTTTAAATCGAAACTATATTAATGACTAGAAATATACCCGGCGTTGCTAGGGCTCTTTTTGGATTAACTTTTGCAATTTCTGAATGTGAATGTACAGAAAAAATGAACATTATTATCTATCTTTTTTCTCTGGCACTAAGTCAAATCTCACTCAATATTCCAAAGTGAGCGAAGTCGTGTAGAGCTCCTAAAGGGCGGTAGTTGGAGGGCCATCCATTGTGAGCATTTTAAAAATTATTTTTGATTCTTCAATATAAATTTTTACTATATTAATTCCAGCTTTTTTTCATGTGTATTTTTCTATATATATGACAAATATTTATATATGTGACGATATATTTCAGCATATACACTGAACGACCAATTTATCAGAGACACTCTGCTAATAGCGTGTTAGGCCTCCTTTAGCCGTGAGAAATGCCTAAATAGGTGCTGGCATGGATTCAACAAGGTGTTTTAACCGTTGCGGAGGAATAGTAGCCTAGGCTGGCATTACAGCATTTTGTAATTGGTGCAGGTTGGACGGTGGTGTGGGAAGGCGTCGGATGGTTCTCTCCACTTCATCCCATAAATGCTCGATCGGGTTGAGATCAGGCGACCGACCTGGCCACTGAAACAGGTGGAAGTCCGCGTCATGTTCCTCGAACCAGTCCAAGACCATTCGAGCGCGGTAACAGGGAGCACTGTTCTGCTGAAACTGTCCGTCACCACCAGGGAACACAGTCATCATGAACGGGTGCACCTGATCAGCAACAATGTTCAGGTAGTGTGTCGCATTCAGGGATGTGTCTGCAGATATCAGAGGACCCTGTGTGTCCCGAAAGCAGACACCCCAGACCGACATACCTCCTCCAACCGCCTGTATGGTTGTCTACTGACAGGATGGGTCCATGGCCTCGTGCTGTCTGCACCAGATGCACAGTCTGCCGTCTGCATGATGAAGTAGGAACCCCGATTCATCGAACTAGGCAACCTCCTTTCACTCATCCAATGTCCAGTGGCGATGCCTGTATGCCCCTAACACCCAGGAGTTGATGAATGCTTGTTTGTTGAAGTAACAATACAATTTGATGCACAACGAAAAAACTTTTTTTATCTTACTACATTATCAAAAACTATTAATACGTAGTTTTTTGGAACAGGATGAACAATTATTATTTTTTCGAAATTGCATGTAGACAGTGATCTTCCTCTTGCAGAGCTGCCAACCTCAAGGAAGTCACTGGCGGGAGATTCGATTTTCCAAAAGGAGTTATGCAAATTACACTTGATATTAAAATTTGCATAGTATCAAATTATCTACATAGAATTATTATTACAGAAGAATAATATTATTAAATCTGTAGTGAATTAAAATGCTTAAATAAATTTAACCTATATTTTTATTATATAGTATTTATTTAACATCAGTATAAATAAACTGGGAGACAACCTCATTAAATTCTAATTTTATTAATAGAAGAATTTTAACAGTAATGATATAACTCATATTAATGATTGTGTATTTTTTTTATTCACATCGTAGTGTAGAAATAAATTTTCATGTTCAATGAAAAAATGATCCAGTAAAGACGTTATCGCCCTTGTGACGATCCAGAAAAGATAGTAGCGCTCTTGTGACGTAATTTCAATATAGCGAATCATGGCAAAGATAAATGGCGGATATTTTTCAACTAAACTTCACCTCAGTAGGGAAAATTCAGGGCTTATTATTAGTGGAAATACAGTTAACAATTCCCTACTGAGGTGATGTCACAATGTAATGACGTTTCAGCGCCCAGGCCTTATCTTTACGTGGTGTTGATTAGACGAGTTCTTGCGTTGTCGTCCGGGTAGATATTGTCTTTGCTCCCCAGCTACTGTCCCAAGAAGTGGCATAATGTCCCGCGGGAACGCTAAACCTGTTTCTTCAGACTAGGGTCTCTTTTAGCTAAAAAGGGACGCACCAAAGATAGAATAGTTGGAGGTTTGAAATAATTTCGCTTTCATTAGATAGTTTCGTGTAAACAAGATTTTTTTGGGTTGAAAATATTTTGTCTTTGAAGATAACTTAGTTTGTTTTGTTTTACAGTTTCGTGCGGTCGCGCATTGTTAAAAGAGGTTCTTTCCCTCCAGCTTGCATAGTAGATTGTTAGCATGTCCATGGCGTGCGCCTGTTTACAAATTGTTTTAGTTTAGCACGCAAGGGTTCTTTTTTCTGGCCAGAAAATGGGGTGGAAAAAAATTTTGGTTAGAGTTTGAGCAGTCGCCGGGCACAGTAGGAAAGGCCAGTCGAGCTCGATGCAGCTTAAGCGGCGTGATTGTGACGAGTTCGTTGGGCTTTGAGACATGATGCTTTTTGACCTTAAGTTGCCGGATGAGCTCGTTGAGTAACACCCGAAGCATTATCGGAATCTTCTCTCTTAACCTTATAGGATATTCAGGCGTTCTACACAATGAATTGGCCATATACTTTAAAGGTTGAAAAAGGATAAGACTAATTTTCTATGGTGATGTTTAGAATGTTTGTCGCGTGATTTGGAACTGCCACAACATGCAAAGTTGTCGAATTAAATCAAATCAATATCGATGACTTACTTTGTTGCGATGAAGCTCATTCTAAAAAACGAACAGATAAGTGAACCCTAGATAAACCTGAGCCTGCAGCTGTGCTTTATTTAGAACTAGCTGATTACCCTCGGCTTCGCCTGCTATGGTTGAAAGAAAAAAAACGTGCTATTAAATAGTAGCAATAATACGAATACATACAAAATTTCACAAAAATCAGCAAAATTGTTTTAAGAAAAATAAAAGGTTATATATTAACAGGATGTATTAAATCCAAAATTGTTGAAATATTGTAATTGGCAGTTATTTAAAAAAATTAATAAATGTTACTTATGCATAAAGGTCCATTATTTTGACATAGAATGTGCTACTCGAATGCCTTTGGGTACACTATTTTTTGTCAGGCCATTAGGATCATAAAGAGATTGCCGTTGTTAATCGTCATTGCGAAAAAAAAAATCGCACAGGAAATTGTAACCTAGATAATTGTTGTCTGGGTGATAGTGCGGATTTCTCAATATTATCAGTGGCCCTACTTTCACATTGAACTTATGTGGTGGCATGCCAGGTGGGTTCTAATGAATTTAAAAACCTCTGGGTTAGTTTCAGCTTGCTCCTGGTCCATAATAGTGTCAACAGATTTATATGTAATGCAAGATCTTGGCCACTCTTGCATAACGTCGTTTCTTATTTACATTCTCATTCTTTGATGCAAGAATTGTATGTTCTCAAAGCCACTGTCAGTCCTCAATTTTTGTGACTGTTTGGGAACACCTTATGTATAATTATTTATCGTACCGAAGACAACAGTATACAGAAATCAGATGAGAGAGAAATTAAACCTGACGCAATTGTTGATAATTTTTCATTTCCAAAACTGAGTAGTATTTGTTTACAAATTTTATGAATGTTGTCACCAAGAATACGCACCCTCATATTTGTAATTAATTTTTTTGTGTGGACAAATTTCCAAAAGGTGGATACTCTGAGGCAAGCACTGAGTTCATCTGTAGATGTTCTTTGTGGAATAATTGGAAGGGTCTGGCAAAAATCTCCTGCGAGAAAAACGAAATCCCTGCCATTTTTTCCCAAGATCTCTTAGGTTTCTCATTGTTAGATCTATAAGAATTTGTTACGTTGTACGATTCTAAAAAATTTGGATTGTAGCCAAAACCATGCACAAGCAGCCAAATTTAGGGCTTATTACTGGTCGAAAAACGATTAACAATAGATGCTTGATGATGATGTAACAATGTATACACCTTTTGTCTGCAGGCCTTCTCTCTAGGAGGTGTTGGGATGATGTAACAATATACGACGTTTTCACGCTCAGGCTTTGAGTAGAGGTAGTGTTGGCATAACCATCACCTTCTAAACTTCAGGCCTCACAACAGACGATGAAAACGTCATCAATATCAGGCCCAAACAACAGCGCTCTTAGCAGAAGGAGGCAATAAAAAAATGATTTCTTCCTTGCCGATTGCTCATGCACTCAAGAACACATAGCTCTAAGAATATTTTGCACAATATTATAAAAATAGCAACAAATATATTTTTAAATAATAATATTAAGGGGGAAAAACGATTCTTGCAATGATAAAATTACCTTTGGCTAAGAGCAGTGTAGTTTGGGCCTAATATTGATGACGTTTTCATCGTCTGTTGTGAGGCCTGTAGTTTAGAAGGTGATGGCATAACTCAACTCTTCGATAGAGATCCTGAATATATAATTCCTAATGATGTATATTAAAGTTAGACCCCGAAACTTATTGCCATACTTGAAGCCAATTGGGAAGATTGGGAAGCCCCACCTCCCAGAACCCTCATGGCCAAAAGTGAATGAAGATGATACAAAACACATTGCTGTATATGAGGGTAACTGATTAATAATTCTTTCATATTGTTATCACAGAGTGATAAGTTTATCGTTTCATTAACTTTGTATTTTAAGTATTTTATTATATTTTATAAGCAAGTTTCGATTATGGTTTCAATTTCAATTTCGTTTTGATCATATTTCGGTTAAGTTTTTTCATTTCAGTTACGGATTTTTTGATTTATGCTTGAGGAAAGTGATTCCTGATCCTTTTTCGTGTCCATTTGTGCGAAACTAGTTTTGAATTAATTATTCCATGGGCCCAAAATCGTCAAAAGCAATGCAGCCAGGCAGCTAACTATTCCACGGCTCACTCCTGCCCAGAACTGTCATGGCTTCACTTTGGTGATGTTAACAAACAACAGGATTCGGAACATACCTTCAAATATACGTCATTGATAATTCTATACTCAGGATCCCTACTCTTCAGCAAATATAGCAGATCAACAGTGGAGTTCGCATGTGTGCACAGATCAGAGGAATAAAACTTCATGATGCGAAATCTTTGATCGAAAGCGAATAGTGGTGCAATGGTAGCGCCATCTGATGGCAAAAAGCGTCAGTGGGCAAACAAACAAACAACAAACGGAAAATGAATTTTATATATAAGACTGAAAAATGTGGTTAATTGGTTAACTGACTTTTACTTTAGTTTACGGATTCTAAGAAAAATATAAGTGATGTATAGCAGTTAAGATAGAGATAATAAGAAAACATCAAAAAAAATACGAGGCCTTTCGGTCTTTTTATTGAAGGACCTCCATCAGGTAGAAATTTTTGAAAGTCTTCAACTGATTTTTTCATCAGTGAAAGTTTCAAAGAATGCAAAACTTAAAAGAATGAAAAATTCAGTTGAAGACTTTCAAAATTTTCTACCTGATGGAGGTCCTTGAATAAAAAGACCGACAGGCCTCGTATTTTTGGTGATGTTTTCTTATTATCTCTATCTTACGGATTCTATTTACTTTATGGATTCTTGGATGGTGACCAATGCCTTTGTCACTGGAAAGCAAACCATTATGGATTAGTTTCTTAACTCAAGACTTCAGATTGTCTGTGCATTGTTGATTTTCCTTCCTACTTTGGTGGTGGACCACTGCAGGGCGTTACTGTCATTTGCTTCGAATCAGCTCAGTCGCTTACAACTCGGCAGCTTCGTTCATACCTACCTGTGGAATAGCAGTTTAGAGTTTCTTCATGATTGATATGTTTAGAGGAGTTGACATGTCTTGCCAGGTGTGTAAAGCTTTCCTACATTGCAGTTATTGTTCGACAGAGATGTCCGTATCCCAGTGAGTTTGAATATTCACTTGTCCATCTCGACTGGCTAACGAGTTGAAGCAGTGTGGATTGTGGTGTAAATAACCGTTCAGGAACTGCTCTGCGTTTATAATTTTCGCTTGGATTATTGATAATTTTTCCTTTTACGAAAGATCCAATTAGTTGTAATTTAACTTGGCGACTTTTCTAAAGACATTACTGTATTGTTTTATTTAGTTGGTAACTTAGTGTTCAGTTGTTAAGTGTTTAAATTACCTTTCTGTCCCTATTTTTTGTTTTGTTTCTCTATTTATCAATAGATCAATCTTCCACTGCAATGGATAAGGGGTGTTCCCTTCAGTTTTCCAAAAACAAGTGACATCTTAATATTGTAGAACTGAACCGAGTCTGACCAGCCCATCTTTGTGTTTCAATCTATTTATCCCTTAATTATCTTTGTTTGTAATTTACAGTGAATAAAATCCATTGCACCCTGCTCTTTCGGAAAACTTGCCTTTTAGATATTTCTGCCTTCTACACTTTCATGAACCACCTACCTTTTTACCTCCAACTAGGGATTTGTCTTAGCTATATATTCTAACAGAGGAACACATGCGGTGTGTACAGTATTCATTTACGCCATTTTTGGCTGTATGTTTATGCATCCTAATGTTAGCACTGTAAAGTATTTTTGAGAATGGACTTAATGTATTGAGAAATTCGTTGGGCGCGTCCGCCCATGTCAGCTTTGTTGAGCTTGGGAGTAGTCTGGGTTTCGAGAATGCTACACTATATATGTATTTCTATTACTTACCTCATACTTCTGTAGTGTGAGAAAAGTAGTGCACAGGATAAACGTTCACCATTACTTTTTTAATGTGAGTCGTTATTGACCAGTAATTTGCTAACAAAATATGCAATTTTAACAACAATGCCCCTCAATATCCTTTTAACAATACACATTTTGGAAAATATCTCTTCTGTACTGAATTAAGGGCATCATAAACTATACATTATAATGCTCCGAATGATCGGTAAACGATGCTGGTTTCAACAAACAACTTAATTAACTCAGTCGTTTATGAAAGGAAATCCATACTCGAACATATTCTTAACAGTGGGCAACAAAAAGTTCCAACAAAAGAAGATGAATAGGAGGGATTTAGTTACATTATCACTAGCCAATGAATTAACTAAGCAACCACCCAAAGCAATCGGATTTGGATCAATTCACCCCTATGGTCATGAGGGTAGTTTTCCTTTTAATTGGGCATTAATAAATAATTGAATAAACAAGATCACAACTGGGACCTATACAAACTAAAAAAATTAAATTATTCATAAGTCTTCAAGATAACGAAAGAAAGTTTCTTTTCTTTAGTTAGTTTAAAACTATTAATTCAAATTATTTAATACCTTTCAATATATTTCCTTAAGGTAATAGGGATAAGTAGGAAAATTGTTTTAAAATGCTCTAATTTACTTAAATCCTGACACTTCAAAAATAGGCTGCAAAAAGCAGTTTTGAGCAAGCTTGAGTGAAAAAAAGCAGCTCACAGATCGCGCTTTATGGTATAAAGTATACTATCTCTATGACGTTCCTCCCTATTGAGCGCGATAAAGTGAACTTTTCCATTTCATCTTACAGTGTGAGAACTCTAAAATGAAGGTAAATTATGTAAACAGAATAGTAATTTCAGGGAAAATGATTCAATTCTCGCGATGACAATTTAAACATTTTCTTTAATTTCTTTACTCTTTAAATCTTTTCTACTCCAACTTTGAATTAGAAGCGTTAGGTATCGAGAAATCAGCAAGTCTGCCTGTTGAAGGGCTCTCGAAATGGGGCGAATATGGAGGGGTGATTTCCCAAAACATAAAAGCCTGATTCACATAAGCAGCGTTGTACATTGCGCCAGCATTGTCTGTGCCGCTAGTGTTGTGAGCATCAAGCGCACATAGCTTCTGTTCCGAACATCGCCCTCGACGTTACGAGATTGCATAAAAATTTAATATCAATTTTAAAATCAATGTTTAAAAAGAATCAATGCAAGTCCAAAAATAATTATTTCATGATCGATGTTTGTTTAATAGACTAAAGCCAGTTTTCCATTTAGCGACTGTTTGCATTTGTTAGGTGTGTGCATCCTTTTTGGGTATTTTTGAAAAACGCACTCGTTACGCATCTGCATCTGTTAGGCAACCGTCAGCCGTCTGTCACGCGATTTTTCAAGATCTGGCATAGCTAGATTTATACACGTTTTTTCAGGCGTCTTTTCAGATCTAGCCAATCAGGTACAATCTACTTCACTATGGATTCTGGGTATTGTCTTCGCCGATTCATTCAGATCAGAGACGATTGTCTCTGATTCATATGGAGAATCACGGCTGTCATAGCTGCTGTTTGCCGACACGGGTTCTCGTGACTTTTCCCTCGTGAATTTATTAATAAACAGGTTATAAAAATTTGGTGAATCATATTTACTAAGTAAAAATGATATAGTAATAAATTCAAACCGTGAATTTGATCGGTGGTTGATATCCTCTTTTGAGAGCGACAATTGTTTGCAGTGAATCGACCATTAAGATCAGACCAGAGTCAGGATAACGCTAAATGGAAAATGACCGGACGCGCGTGCTAATCACGAGGCTTCTTGCCGGCGACGATTGCAAAAAGCTCCAAAGTCGCCGCAATTTATGAGACGGCTAAAAGTCGCTAAATGAAAAACGGCCTTAATTCATTAGACTACTTGTTTAAAACTTGTTTAAAATAAATTCTGTTAGAAATTAACAAAATAATTTTTTAAATATATTCAACAATTGAATTAGCTATTTATTTTCAAGAATTTTTGTCATACAAATGGTTTTATTACGAGGGTTGGGGCTAAGTCATGGCAACTATTTTTTTTCTTGTAGATATGTGAAAGGATCACAAACGTATACGTGTCGTGTGGAAGTTCTGAGGGCATAGTGTGTATGCAGAACAGATGGCTCTGTGATAGCTGGTAGTAGCGCAGCGAGGGCTGTGAAATCAGTCAGTTGGTGAGTGTCGTGCGAGATGGAAGTAACCCGTGTTGAGCAGCACGCTTACATCAAAATAGCCGTTCTCCGAGAGAGAAATGCGATGGAATGTCACAGTGAATTAGTGGAAGCCCTTAGGAATAATGCCCTACCATACCGTACAGTAGCACGGTGGGTAGGAAAGTTTCAGCTAGGACGTGTGTCAACCAGTGATGAGCAACGTTCGAGCTGATGGTATTCAGCACCTGAGGCTGATGATATTCAGTGCTTCCCACATCGTTGGCAGCATGTGATGACAGTAGCAGGGGACTACTTTGAAGGTCTTTAGGCCCAGGTTTGTCATGTCAACTTTAGGTGTACTGTGTTGTCATTCTTTTGCACCGTGAAGGCCATATTGCCCTGTATACTACCGTAATAAATTAGTGTGTTACTATATTTCAGTGCTATTCATTGTCCACACATGTAGTTAACACCTTGTCTTTCCGTCTGTATATGTCACCTTTTCCAACCGGACTGGTATCTTCAAGAAAAAAAATAGTTGCCATGACTTTTGCCCCAACCCTCGTATTTACTTCATCATTTGATAAACCTGGGAGAGTTCCGTTACAGATTATAAAAACTTAATTTTCAGATTTCGGATTAGACCTACGTTTATTAATTATGCAGCCTGCCTTTAAAAAACTCCTTTCGAAAGGAATTGTTGTTGCCAGCACACAGAGACAAAAACAGGAGAAGGAAAACAAAGCAAGAAAAAAAGTACAAAAAGAAAAAAGGATTAAGAAAGGTCGGTGGTCAGAGAAACAGTTGATCCCCAACACTAATTTTTGGAAAAATAAATAATCGATTGTATCAAACCAACGTTTATATTACACATCAATTCTGCAAAACATCGATTATCGCACAACAGTATCTCACGCCATAATTATTAGTGATGACCATCGGATCCGGATTCGGAACTAGAAATATCCGGATCCAGGTCTCGTATCCGGACCTCGGATCCGGATTTCGTATATCGGATATCAGATCTGAGTTTCGGATCCTTTAACTGGATTCGTATTAGGACTAATCGAGTCGTTATAGATCGAGTCCATATAGACTGAGGGGATATGGTATATTTCTAACTAAAACAAAAACAAAAGATTTGTTAAATTAAATCTGATTTTATGTTATGATTATTTTGATTGTTGATTACATTAAAGCGATCCACTGCTCAGTCACAGGGAATTAGGGAGTTTAGGCTCTTTTGACTTTGAGACACGTTATAAGGTGGTTATATATAAAAAAAAATTTGCATATAAACAATTTCCTCATATACGATCCGAATTTCGGATCTCGGAACTAACAAGAAGAACCTGAGTACTCTGACTCACCGATTTTGACAAAAAAAAATTGCACGTGTAGCTTTCACCAAATTAAACATACATGCAAAGCCATTTAACGCACTTCTCAAAATTTTCCGAAAAAAAATTCATAAAATTTGTTATAATTCACTACAATTTATAAATATCCTAATTGTAGCATAGATTTTTATCGTGTTCAGGTATTCTAATGGTAAAGCACACACCTTCTGTTTTGTAGGTACGGGTTCAAATCCCGCCTTTCGATATTTTTTAACATGTATGGGAATGTGTAATTCATTTACTAAATATATTTCCAATTTTCCAATTTGCTACACCATTTTTTTAAATAAAATCTATATATGAATTATAGTTAATAATCCAATGTGATAAATGTGCATTTAAGGAAAAAAGTTTAATTATCCACATATAATTATTTTATAAATTTTGTAACTTTTGGGATGATATTTAACTCGCACAAAGATTAAATAATTATTGCACCATGTACTTACTATTATATATAATGCCTCATATTGGTATCTATAGTTTATATATCATCCTTCATTAACATTTTTAACTAGCACATTAGCCAACAAATTACAATTTCCTATTTCTAGGAGCAAAAGTTTGTTAAGAACGGAATTAGCTCTTACTCCTGTCTTTACCTAAGCGTGAATTATAACTTATTTTGTGTTTTTTATTAAAAAAAGAAAATAAATAAAATTTGTAATAATCTTTCAATTTATGTAAAAAATAACCTTAGCAAATCGAAATTTCAGATTATGATAAAAGAAAGGAGAACACTCTTTAGCCACCACATATCAAGAGTGTTTTCTTTTTTTGTATCATTATAATCATCCACATAATCTTTTTTCGTTGGTTTAAAACATCAGTGCCTTTATAAATTTCCCAGTTTATTTGGATTTTTTGTTTTCTTACCTATTATTTTGAAATTTTAGATTATGTTTAATTATAATAATTCTTATATGCATTTTATAAAAAAAAAAATGATGGTAGCCAATTGGAAAAATTGGAAATATATTTAGTAAATGAATTCCACATTCCCATTGTAACGTGCTAGTAAACAGAGGCCGTGTTTACCGACACGTTGAGCT
>JAHWFO010004194.1:802721-820260 GCA_023313115.1 Rhysida immarginata
TATTTCAATTAATCAGAAAGAATTGATTATAATAATAAAATTAAAAATAAAAAAAAAACAAAAATGAAACAACGACTCTGGGAGATTTCTGAGAGAGTCCATTATATTAAATGAAACAAAAAAGTAATATTGCAACAATAAAAAACTTGCGAGACATTTTACAAAGTCACTTCAAATGAAGGTAAACCAAGAACGTAAGTGAAATATCCATAACAGGAGAAGGTCCACTCTTGAAACATCCGATGACGAAGACAAATTCAAAGGTCGCCGGGGCGAAAGCTTATCTCAAAAAAGACGCAACCGCAACTGAAATAGGGCAACGATAAGTTAGTGGACGATTCCACGAAGACGTAGCGCTTGAACAACTTCAACCACGCAAAAAGAAAAAACTGGAATAGATGCAGGGCTTGATCCCATGATCCTGAAAGTCGACTGGGTAGGAGCCGAAATAATATACAAACACGAACTTTTCACTCATGAACCAAAGTAAATATCGTTGACGTCTTAAGCTAGGAAGTCTACCTTCCACTGAAAAGCCATCTCACTGTCCCAGGAGAGGGCCATGAAGCTGTTGCTTCCACTCTCGCTTGTTTTTTACTTCTGTCTAAAAAATTTTCAAAAACCAAAAAATTACAAAAATCAAAAGAAAAATTTAAATATCGAGGACACGCGACACGACATCCGAGTTCAAGGAAAAGAAACAGCCAGTCGCTCTAAGAAAACGAGCGGCCGAATACAACGAAACTGCCTAAACAATGAAAAACCAAGCGAACAGAGAGCGCGCACGCACGTCTAACAATAACATGGGTAAGAAGCAAGCGTAAACATATCGTAAAAAAAAAATATTTTGAAATAATAAGAAATTATTTTTTTTAGCTCACAAAGCAGACTAAGAAAAATTAAATAATTATTCCTTTTTCAACAATAAATAAATCTAGTAACCACAGCAAAAGGCACAAATCTCCATCTATCCTCTATCAAAGGGAGAGAACCGGAAAACAAATTTTCTTTATGACTCAAAGGAAATTCTTAGGCGATTAAAAATTCTTATCGCGGACTGGATAATCAGAGAGAGAAGAGTATCTAAGGTTTATTAATAAATATTGGAAAAAGTTCGATCGGAGAACGAACAAGACGCGTCAAAAAAAAATGACACGACGAGGAACGAGCTAGAAACTAGACGCTTAAAATAACTGACTCACCGGGGAACTAAATATCAATTAGTCCGTCAAGCGTAAAAAAAAAATTCGTCTAAGGATAAATAACAAATGATACAAAATAGCGATATCAATAACTCAATACATGAGGACCCGCAATCCCGATAATTAAATAAATAAATCACCAAAGAGAAAAAATTTTTTAGCGCGAGGACAAAAATCAAATAGAATAAATAACCCCCCAAATGAGATACCAAAAAACCCAAGAACAACGCGAACAGAGCGCGTCACGTGAACCCTTTAATATTAAAAAGTGAAGAGGGGGAACACAGTAACCTCCGTAATAATGAATTAATAAGCGTCTAACAAACATAACCCGTGTCCGAAACAACCGATGAACACACCAGTCTTGGAAAAACCACTCGCGGCAGAAAACCAGGAATATCGGTAACGCGAAATGCTAGAAAAGCACAACGAGGGAGGGGAGCACATAAGGCGTACTCTACTTCAGTGATCAAAATGAACACAGCAGGCAATGATCAAAAAAAATTCAGAAGTAAATGGGTCACTAAAATTATTAAAAAAAAAACCTACTAAAGCATAAACAGGGGAAAAAAAAATAACGGTACGTTACAGTACGCACGCTACACCTTCAACTGAAGAAACGAGCATCTGCTAAACCATTGCATGCACAAACGTGACCTGTCTGAACTTGCTTAAACAATGACTGGGCTTGTATTCACATGCATTGTTACTCGCGTAAAGCTCGCACAGATAAGGTGTGACGTCATTCACCGAACTTAATTGTCAGAGGTTGTATAATTCAAAGAACATTGTTTAAAAAAAATATTATAATTTTGGTTCTTACTTACTTACTTACTTTACTTACTTTTCAAACCCGCTTATCCGTTAGGGTCGCGGGGGCAGCAGCCCTATGGAGGATCTCCAGCGATCGCGATCTTCCGCCATCAGGCGCATGTCCTCCCTGGTAATATCCAAGCGACTCGAACCCAGATTCTCCAGGTAGTCTAGCCACCTGGTTCTAGGCCGACCCCTTGGTCTCTTACCCACCGGCTTGGAAAATAACAACTGCCTAGGAAGACTAGTTTGCGGCATCCGAATCACGTGGCCATACCAGCGCAACTGAGACCTCTCAATGCGGAGAAGTAGCGGCTCAACACCTAAAGATTCCCTTATTGTATTGCTGTACACTCTATCTAGTAGGGTAACACCTGCAACACCTCTCAGAAATCTCATTTCGGCCGCTTGTACCCGCGATCGCACTCTTTCGGTCATTACCCAAGCCTCATGACCATAGGTGAGAATGGGGACAAAGATAGATTTGAAGACGGAGAGCTTGGCTTTGTTACCCAGCTCTCGTTTCGTTACCACGGATCGCCACAGTTCACGTCTGACACAGCTTGCTGCACCGATCCGAGCATCCAATTCTTTCTCCTGCCGTCCATCACTCGTGAATGCAATCCCGAGATACTTGAACTTCTCCACCTGTCTCAATGAGGCTCCCCTAACATGGAGAGCGCACTGAGCAGGCTGTCTTGAAAGAACCAGAACTTCGGTTTTAGCCACACTGATCTTCATCCCAGCTTCTTCACATTTGGCTGCAAACCGGTCTAGTGCATGCTGAAGGTTCGTGCGAGAAGACCCAAGCAGGACAAGGTCGTCCGCAAAGAGCAACCTCTCCACCAGGCAGTCGCCCACACAAACACGCTCATCGCCTCGGCTGCCCCTGTCTATCCAGTCCATAAAGATAATGAACAAGATGGGCGACAGTACGCACCCTTGGCGGAGTCCAACACCCACGGTGAACGGTCTTGACTTAATGCCATTTATCCGGACACACATCTCAGAGCTTTCGTACAGAGACATGATAGCAACCAGTAATTGCCCATCCACTCCATACTCTTGCAACACTTGCCAGAGCTTCTCCCGAGGAACTCTGTCATATGCTTTTTCGAGGTCCACAAAGCAAGCGTAGACCTCTTTTGCATACTCCCAGGATTTCTCAAAGATTTGCCTTAGAGCAAAGATGTGATCCGTCGTGCTTCTGTAATAAAAATAACATATTAAGGGCAAAACGCCACATATTAATAGGCGTCTAAGAATTCTAAGAAAGTTGAAACAATGAGCTGACGCAAAAATTCAATTAAGCAGAAGAATTAAGGGAAACAGAAGTCGCGGGCTGAATTTTCAGCTTGCACATCCACGCGAGAGCGGGAACAGCAGGCTTTATAAAAGATAGACTAAATATGGGTAATCCGAATCGGCATTATTCCTAAAAAATACGTGCATTAAGTGAGCAATGAGAAAAAAAAAAAATTTCCACGAAATTCAAAAGCAGATATCAAAAGAGGCACGCGACAATCTCCCTCTGAAACGGGGAAAAAAATATAATGATTTTTTTTTTTCCCCCAGGTTTTTGTTTAGGAAAATAAACTAATCGCGCGTTACCGTGATTAGGCATAAGGACATAATCTTCGAAGGGAGCCAGTGAGTTAAAAATCGAATTCTCATTTTAGCTGAATACCAAAAGGAGTGACTAAATACCGAGAGATTTTCCTCATAATTTTCAAGGAATTTTGTAATTTCCAATGTAGGTTTTAACATTTACATACGATACTCACCATTCGCATGTGTCGTCTATTTTCTCTAATCTTCTCAGACGTAGGGTGTTAGCATCGTAATGGCCTGTCACCAAAAAAGGTCCGCTATATAGTCGACTCAAAGATTTTAAAAGTCTATCAGATTTTGGCAGGACTTGTGTTTTTACCAAAACTAGTGTTCCTCTAGTTAATTGACGTTTTTTATGCGACCCATATTTTTTATCACAAACTTTCTTTCTATTCAAAAATGCTTTTCGGATATTTGTTTCTCGTCGTTGCAAACAGTTGGGATCCAATTGATTTTCCAAAAAATCCATTCCCAGCATTAATTGCTCCGGAGTAAGCCCAGTTATATCATGGGGCAAGACTTCTAACATGAATTTACATCTTTCTAATAAATTGTCCCATTCCTGCACGGGAAGATCGAGTAAAGCAAATCGTAATTTGTCCTTAATGGATCTTATAAATCTTTCAGCTGGGTTGGTACGCGGGGTATAGGGCATGCTGTACAGAAAGTCGATACCGTTCTTCTTCTAATAATCTTACTTCCTGAAAAATAGATGGCATTATCTTGCAAGACCCGTTGAGGTTTACCTACTCTATTGATGCTAATTTTTAAGAGTTCGATAATCACGCATTGGGACAATTTTTTGCTAGAAATGGCCTCGACCCACCCAGTAAACGCGTCCACTAAAATGAGTATAAAACGATTGCCATTACGCGTGCGGGGAAGAGGACCTGTAGCATCTAATGCTCATAGCTCATTTGGCGTCAAAAGCAGTCTTCTGATTGGCGGGTTCGCAGTTTTATAATTCGTAGATTTGCCCCTTTGGCAAATGGAGCATTTGTTAATATATTCGGAAATACATGCTTTCATGTTTCCCCGCCAATATTATTTCTTAAGTAAGTATAACATCTTATTTACACCCGGATGCACCAGCGGGCCTGTAACATGCCTATATTTTAAGACTGGTTCTATCAATGTCGCGGGGACCACCAATTTTTTTTGTGTTTTACCATGGTATAAAATGTCATTCTCCTCCACCCAGGTTACATTTTTTGGGTTTCGACCTACCATTTCTTTACCATCATTATCGTTCCGTTGAGCTGTTCTCCATGTCTCAATATTTCCAACAACGTGCATTGTGATAAGGCGTCGGGGATATGATTTAAGCATCCTAGTTTGTGTTTAATATTGAAGGAAAAACTTTGCAATCGCAATGCCCAGCACGTGACCCTGCTGTTTTGGTCCCGAAATTTGTGAAGCCAAGTCAATGCCTGAGCGTCGCAATATACATCGAATTCCATTCCTTCTAAATAAGGTCGAAAATTTTGTACAGTCGACAAGACAGCCAAACACTCCCACTCTAGCACGGTGTAGCGTATCTCACAATCAGTAAGCGATCGACTATAATAGCCTATGATTCCTAACGCCCCTTCCCGTCTCTGTGGTAACATGCCGGCTACGGCAATTTTACTGGCATCTGTATGTATTTCAAAAGGCACTGAGAAATCGGGTTGGCAAAGTATAGGAGGACTTGTAAGTCTTTTTTGATTTCTTCAAACGCCTTCTGACAATCGCTGTTCCATGACCAAGGTTGATCTTTATGCGTCAGCTGGTGCAAAGGGTGGTTAATGCGACTCGGCTCAGGAATGAATCCTGTATAAAATTGCACCATGCCCACAAACCGTTTGACTTGGCACGGGTTTTCAGGCACTGGGAAGGACACCATTGGTTGAAGGTTTTTTAAGGTTAGCCTCAATCCTCACTGGTCGACGCGATAGCCCAAAAATTCGACCTCTTTGAGGTTATGTGAAGCCAACCTTTGCAACACTGCGTCGAGGATGCACAGGTGGGTGTCGAGGTCTGGAGTTCCCACTATAATATCGTCCATATAGTGGAAACTCCAGGGTTCGACGGTTGCATCTAAAACACGGTCAATGATGGACTGAAACACCTGTGCACCATTTTTTATTCCAAAAGGAACCACAGTGAAGCAGTAGGTGCCCAAAACTGGTACCATAAAGGATATCTTTTCCTGTGACTCAGGGTCAAGGGCGATTTGCCAGTAAGCCGCTTTTAGATCTAGTACTGAAAAAAACCGAGCATGATGTAATTAACGCACAATTTGTTCTATAGGCAAAGGGTAGTAATCCATAGGCTTAGTCAGTCGATTGAGCGGGCGCACATCCAAAACGAACCGGAACTCCTGTCTCCCTTTCTTTTCTATCAGAAAATACGGTAGTGACCAAGACGTCTCAATGCGTTTGATCACACCCTGTTTTTCCATCTCTAGTACCGTATGTCGTAGTATCGGGATTTTTGCGTGCGGTTGTGGGTAGGGCCTTACTTTTATCGGAGCATGATTGCCTGCATCGATTACATGCTCGTAATGCTGAAATTTATCAGTTATCTTAGCCATGAAACCACTCGTTTTCTCAATTAATACATTAATTTTTTTTCTAATTTCCGTTGTGTGTGGCCCATCAAAGGCAGGGGTAATTTAATCGTTAACATGGCGTTCAATTTACGCAGGCTGCCTAGGCCCAGTAGCCCTACACATGGGAGATTTGGGGCCAGCCAAAACGTCAGTGTTATGCCTCCGCAAGGTACTCCATTTATTCTATTTAGATTCATATCGACCATACGGGAAAGCTTCATGACGCTACCGTTTGCTACCGTGATCTTGCGTGGAACCCCTTCTACAAATTTATACCCTGAGTGCTCTGCCCACTCTTCATTGAGCAACGAAACATTGGATCCGGAATCCACCATAAATCGATGCATTGTTCCTTCAAAACCTAACTCCAAGTGCCAAAACGATTGTGACGCAAGTCTTAAGGTTTGGGTAACTGTACCATCTTCCACAGCAGCTGGTTTGTTGCGTATATTCCCTGTATCGATCAAATCTTGTCTCCGAAAATCACGCTCGAACCCAACTAAGTCGTATTCGCGTAATCGACCGAACTCTGGTGCTTGTTCCACACAAATGTTTTTTACCTCTTGTCCGAAACTCCTCCATTCTGTGTTGGTTCCTACCAACTCTTTTTTAAGCGAAATAATCGGAGTATTCGTTTCTCGTTCTCTAACCCTTTCCCTTTGGGTGGTTTTGCGAGGACGACTTATCATGCGGTTTACCATGGCTTCCACGCGTAACGCTTCGCATATTAATTCTCGCAAGCTTTGGAACCCCGAACGCGTCAAATATTCTTGCAATTTCGGTCTAGCGTTAAGCCGTGCCAATTCTACCAATTGTTTTTCGGTCAGACAAGAGCCAATCATGCGATTGTACTCATACAATTGACACCAATAAATCATAAATGGTTCGTAGTTTCGTTGTTTAGTATTATATAACTTCGTCATTATTTTGGTATGCCAATCCGACCTGCTCAACATTTTTGTCAACACTTGTTTTAATCTTTCCCAAGTGCCGCATTTATCGCGTATTATGGTCATCCAAACAGCCAATTTTGGCGCCGAAAGAGCCGGCCACAACCTAAATAACGTAGTTTTTGGTATTCTTAGAAGGTTTGCCTTTTTTCGACTTCCCATATATAATCGTTAATATCTTGAGACACATTGAATTGCTTAATACCTTCCCTCCGCAGCGCCTCTAACCTTCTTGTTTCTTCTACATAACGCAAATCCTCCATCAGTCGTACCAATGAGCTTGGGTCCACCAAACCCCGCTCCACGTCCATGATCTAAAGATAATCAAATTAACAATAAAAAGGGCAAAACTGTCACTTCGGAACAAAATAGAAGTGAAACATAAGAGATATTTGTTTGTAAAAAAACTTACTCTAGCGTGCTAGGAAAAGAATTATTGGTTCCCGACACGCTCAGCCTTTACCCAAAGAGAAAACCCTTTTGAATAATAATCCTTGTCCCTAAAAGTAATGAAAGCTAGTCTAATCCCAAAACTGACGATTCTAGTAATTAAATATTTAAACTAGGGCTGATAATTAAATCTAAACTTTAAAAAAAGGAGTTACGTGCACGTAAGCTAACAGTAAGAGTTAACGTATTTTTTAACAGGGTGACACCAAAAGACTATGTTCGATCACGATTAAAAAGAATACGACAACAAAATAATATTAATTCCCCCTAATTAAGAAAAGGAAAAGAAACTATACTAATTCCAAACAAATATTTCTTTTATTACAACAGCCAATGGTGACGTAATAAAACAAAAAAAATCCAATCGCAAAGAATATACAAAGAGATTGCTGGAATGATGCCTCAAGGAAGCGTTTTGGTTTGCTTGGAGGTCTCCAGGAAACGACAAGACGATTGAGCAAGAATGAGGCCTAAGTTAGGTGATGAAAGGCGCCCGAGAGATCAGAGTTTGCGAGACCACTCACCACCGGAGCAACGAGGACGATCTATAGCAGGTTATGACAGCAACCACTAGACTAAAACAAACATTGGGTATTTGTTTGGAAACGAAAAAAAAAGTAGATTAACAAGAGTAGACAATTAAAATTCTAAAAAAAAAAATATAAGAAAAAAAAACAAAAGAAATTTAGAATTATTGTTCACAAGCAAACGAAAGTCTTTTCTAATACAAAACTCGTAAAGAGACGGAGGATTAAGAAGCTCTGACAAAACGGGAATAGACGATCCTTGGGTAAGCAATCTATAAGGGAAGCAAAGGAAGGGACACCTGCTTGAGAAATAAAAAAAATCTCTAAAAGAAAAACAAAATTGCTAAAAAAAAACACCCAAAAACAAAGAAAAGAAAAAAGAAAAAATACAGAACATAGGGAAGATTAGATAATATACAGTAATAAACAAAGAAACGTAAATTTAAAAAAAAAAAAAAATTGGCTAAGGCAAAAAAAATTAATGAAATAAAAAAAAATAGCAGTAACCTCAGAGAATTCGGGAGCCTAAAAGGGGAACACACTAAAAAATAAAGGACAACACATCAATGGTAAGACTAATACGAGGGTTGGGGCATAAGTCATGGCAACTATTTTTTTTCTTGTAGATATGTGAACGGATCACAAACGTATGTGTGTCGTGTGGAAGTTCTGCAGGCATAGTGTGTATGCAGAACAACAGATGGCTCTGTGATAGCTGGTAGTAGCGCAGCGAAGGCTGTGAAATCAGTCAGTTGGTGAGTGTCGTGCGAGACGAAAGTAACCAGTGTTGAGCAGCGCACTTACATCAAAATAGCCGTTTTCTGAGAGAGAAATGCGATGGAATGTCACAGTGAATTAGTGGAAGCCCTTGGGAATAATGCCCTACCATACCGTACAGTAGCACGATGGGTAGGAAAGTTTCAGCAAGGACGTGTGTCAACCAGTGATGAGCAACGTTCGGGCTGATGGTATTCAGCGCCTGAGGCTGATGATATTCAGCGCCTCCCACATCATTGGCAGCGTATGGTGACATTAGCAGGGGACTACTTTAAGGGCCCAGGTTTGTCATGTCAACTTTATGTGTACTGTGTTGTCATTCTTTTGCACGGTGAAGGCCATATTGCCCTGTATACTACCGTAATAAATTAGTGTGTTACGATATTTCAATGCTATTCATTGTCCACACATGTAGTTAACACCTTGTCCTTTCGTCTGTATATGTCACCTTTTCCAACCGGACTGGTATCTTCAAGAAAAAAAATAGTTGCCATGACTTTTGCCCGAACCCTCGTACAATAAACCAGTAAGGATATATTCAAGAACGCAAATCACGAGGTAAACCGAGCACAAACATGGCAATCGGTGACACAGAGGGAAAACGATCACCAACATGTAAAGAGGTCCTGTAAAAAAAAGAAAAGAAACAAAATTGCACAACAAAAGGAAAGCATAAACTATTGGAAAAGTAAGAGCAAAAAAATAAAAGTGTGAAAATCTCAAGACAGGTTTCCAACCATGATACATAATTGGACAGGGCTCGAAGAGCAGAAAAAGATTAATTTTTATCAGTCGAAAATCCAAAGGAACAATAAGTTTTTTCAGTGTCTTAACTTCGATGCGGGCGTTACTTGAAGATAAAATCCAGCTTCGGTTCAGTTGGGGCAAGTAGGAATGATCGACGCATAAAAAACAAATTGGAATACTTGGTAACAATCTCCACTGAAGTTAACCATACAAGCTGCAGACATAGGCGCTAAGGCAAAGGCCATCAAAGGAAGATCTTGGATCGTTAGATTCGATTCATGTTCCATGCGAGCTAAGTTGAAGTTACAAAACTAAACGAATATGATAAGGACCAATCTGAAATCACTTAATCGACCATAGTTACCCTTTTTGTTGAATAAAGAAAAAATCGCAGTCCGGTAACGAGGGGAATCACGGCTCCATTACCGAAGTCGAAATCATCTTTGTACAGGGTGATTCAGTCAATTTCTGACCATTTCAGTACTATGATTTATTGACCCATTAATGTTTACAAACTTAGCATTTCAGTATGATATTTTATGCAGTTCGGAGTTTTTATTCCTGTAGAAAAGTCTTGATATGCTCAATGTGGCCACCACGAATGTTTTGAACTGCACGCAGCCGAATGGTGAAGTTGTTTAAAACTCTATCCAGGATTTCTGCATCTACAAGGGTGCAGCAGTCGACGATGCTTTGTCGCAGCTGGTCTAGGGTTCTTGGTGCTGTAGTGAACACACTATCTTTAAGGAACCCCCAGAGATAAAAATCAAATCGGTTTAGGTCAGGACTCGTAGGTGGCCAAAGAAAGCCACCCCCGAATCGATCTGGAAACCTGTTTGAAATGACACGATTTTCGAATTTCTGATTGAGAAAGTCTAGCACTTCATTAGTGGTGTGAGTCCTAGCCCCATCTTGTTGAAACCATTGATATCGAAGCGGTATACGCCTCCGTAGCTCGGGGATGAAGAAGGTTTCCAACATGTTATGGTAAGCCTGTGACGTTACGGTGCCCTCAAAAAAGAATGGACCAATGATGCCTCTTCTGGAAATCGCGCACCAAGCCATAACCTTTCGTGGATGAAGAGGTGACTTATGGATCTTATGAGGGTGCTGGGAACCCCAAAAACGAACGTTGTTTATTAATGTCACCTGACAGATGGAAGAAGGTCTCATCTGACATCCACAGGTTGTCCACAATGTGATTGGCATCCATTTCTGCTCCAAACTCCATCGCAAATTGTTGTCGCTTCTGTCTTCCAGTGTCTGTTAACACCTGATAAACATGGATCTTATACAGGAACAGGTGTAAATCCTTTTTTCAAAATTCGCCACGTCGTGGTATACGACAGCCTTTCTTCAATGGATAGGTGGCGAACAGATTTTTGGTAGGGGAATCGACCCAGCTTGTGCGAACATTTTCGACAACTTGGGCCGTTCGAACACGAGTTTCGCTCCCGCCTTTTTTCTTGCCTTTAACACATCTAGTGGCACGAAATTGCTTGACAAAATCCATGAAGGCTTGCCTGCCTCATGCGTCTCGACACTTTTACTCCTTCCGGAACTTTCTTTGCACGGTTACAGGTGATTTTGTCTCGAAATACCATTCGACAACCTTGCATTTCTGCTCTGTTGATAAAACGGGCGCCACTTTTCAACAATACGTTTTTCATGCAGCGCCATTGCAACAAAACAAACTCCAACTATTTAGAAATTCCATATGGTGCCCATTTTCTTTCAATTGTTTATCTCTAATGCACGTCATTCAAGTGAAATGGTCGGAAATTGACTGAATCACCTGGTAGTAAACTCGGACGAGACGCTTAATCGGTTTGGTTCAAAAAAGTTGATTTTCCATCCTTCCGAATTCCATAACCATAGCAACGAAGTGTTGTTTGTCTCCAAGAGCTTTTAATCGACGAAAAGCGGACAATTCAGGCTACAAGAAAATTCATCAAACGTTAGTGGCAGTAAATAAGAATTCTGTAGAACGATATCTAGGCAAATCCATTGCCGATCTAGAGTGATGGGGCCTTTTGGCTTCCTTTCATTAGCCGATGTTGATCCGAGACAATCTAGTTGGCAACTGCCCGCGAACAAGCAACGCTGCCCCGAAAACTGAAAAACACGAGATTAAGAAAAGACTCGCGCTACGGAAAAATAAAACGCTGGCGACGCTCTAAAAGAGCAACCCCACATAACAAAGCAATTTCTCGCCTAACAATGCAATAAAGCTTGTCATAAGTGATGGTTAACTGAAACAATCTAACTAAATAAATAACGGTACTAAGCATTGCAGCTTTTAAAAAATATATATACTAAACGTATAATTCAAAAAACATTGTTAATAAAAATATTATAATTATGGTTGTGTAATAAAAATAACATGTTAAGGGCAAAACGCCACATATTAATAGGCGTGTAAGACATCTAAGAAACTTGAAACAACGAGCTGATGCAAAAATTCAATACGACGCAAATATATCCAGAAGAAAAAAAATTCCCCAAAAAAATGACCCGAAAGCAGCAAGATTAAACTACTAGGCCTAAAAGAATTCATTTCCCAAATTTCTAGCAACAAATAAAAATCTGGTCAATGTATAGTCGTCACATAATCTCTGTCAAATGATATCGTTCTTTGAAAAAACATGTTAAACATAATCTCTAGATAACCTGGCCAGGTACAAATCGGCAGAAATATATAAATATTTCCTCAAAATAAGCAAACGAAGAGAAGAACGAGGACATGACTCCAGATGGACCAGTGCAACATTATACGTAAACAACGTGACAAGAGCATGTCATGTGAACCCTTAAGTTAATTTAACAGGAGGGGGTCACCGTAACCTCCTTCTAGCTAAGGAAAATAAGAAATTCCTTTTGACTGTGGTAGTCACTCTAATTACTTACCGAAACCTCGGGTCAAAGCAGAAGAATTAAGGGAAACAGGAGTCGCGGGCCGGATTTTCAGCTCACATACCCACGCAAGAGCGGTTACAGCAGGCTTTATAAAAGATCGACTAAATAAGGTTAATCCAAATCGGCATTATTCTTAAAAAATACATGCATTAAGTGAGCAATGAGAAAAAAAAAATGTTTTCCACGAAATTCGAAAGCAGATATCAAAAAGAGGCAAGCGACAACAAATACATACAGATGGAAAAGTTTTTTTTCAAAATTTCAACATATCATTTCTAATCATGAGTATTTAAGTCGTTTATAGCAAAAAAGAAAAAAATGAGTTTCTGAAATGAACACATAGGCTTTCACTCTTAAAGAGTGGTAGGCCAATGAATGTTAATTAAAAATAAAATTTTATTCTGCTTGCAAATTGTAAAAAAAAATTTAACTCCTTGAAAATTTTAATTTTTGGCCTTTTAAGAATTCAAATTAAATGGTAACTCGTTTCCCAATGAGTTTGTGACGAAACTGGGGTCTTTGAAGTGATGTAGTAGAATTAAAAGGGTGATTAATAGCCATGCAGCTATTTAAGTTGTGACTGTGAGTCAGTGTGAAGTTTTGTTTGGTGGGGGTGGTGTTTTGGTGTATGTGTGGGTGTGCGCTCCGATATGTTTTGTTTACAAGTGTTTAGAGCATTTTAGTTTAATTCATTTGTGATTGTATGGTGGTCGTCTTAAGAGTGTGTGCGTGGTTTATATTTTTTTTTTAACGTGAATTCTAGTTTAATGTTGGTAATTGTTATGCGGAGAGTAAGATTTCCCTCCGCTGCAACAATGGCTAAGCAAGATAGGCTGGGCTTTGTTGTAGCAGGGAGAAATTCTCCGAAAAACTGAGTGTTTTCCAAATCTGTTTTGGCATTGTTGAAGTTTTTAAATTTTTTTTTTTTGGTAAAAAGTTTCCGTAAGCGACGGACGTGTTGAGAGTAAGTGCCGTTTTCTCCCAAGTTCGAAAATGGCGCTTATGCCTAAGTTCTTGGTCCGCAAGCGAGAAAAATTAATCATAGGCTGGCAGTGGTAGACGGATCAATATATTTGTGGAAAAATATCTGTACACACTGTTAGAACTGATTCATTTGTCGGCGGAGATGGGACAAATTTGATGGTTTTGATTTGCGACCCGAATCAACATAGATGTTCTTTTGTTGCAATGATTCAGCGAAGATAAGAAAACATCTTGCCTGCCAGTTTCGTGAGACCGTTTCTGCTTGTTTCGTTTTGTTCTACTGAACGTGCTTTATTCAGGAGAAAACCCCAGTAATAGTCAAGAACGATCCCTACCTAGGAATTTATTATTCGATTTTGCGAGATTATGAGATTAATACGCATTCGAGCGAAGAATACAAAGCTTTATTTGAACGGACGCTCTTTTCAGAATGTGATGCAAAAATTCACTACTTGATAGTGGAAAATATTGTAATAATGATAGCAAATAGAACTTTAATTGGACACTAATTAATGACTGTAGATTAAATAGTTCACAATATTAGTAGTCCGTCAACTGTTAAATAAGCTCTATAGCATTAATAATGATGAGCGCATATAAGTGGTCCGCTCAGCACTTCTGACACACACTGAGCATTTTTTTTTTTATCTCAGACGAGTCCACCCTCCTTAGCCGCCACGTGCGAAGGTTTGGAGTTGCCCGAGGCCCAATTTCGGTCAGCCCCCGCACATGGGTGGCACATAATGGCGCCTGAACAGGGACTCGTTAGTTCGGAAATTATGCCGAATTATTGAGGTCTTGAAGGAAACAGTGAGTACCAGTGGTGAAAGTGTGAGATTTGTTTGGTGGAAATAAAAGAAAAACTGTTTGAGTGAAGTTGAATCTGTCATAATGCCTAACGAAGGGGCAGAAGAACATGCGGAGGAGGCAGTAGACCCAGTAGAACCCAAAATGGCAAGGTATACTGGAAATGTGCCCTCGTTGTTCGGCGATGGGACTGGAATAAGTGTCTCAGGTTTCCTAAAAGCTGTGGAGAGTATTGGCGCGCTTGGTCATTGGAGTGAAGAGATAAAACTGACTGTAGCTAAATCCAAATTAAAAGGTGCTACAACCAGAAAAGCCGCCAACCTTGAACTCTTTGATGTAGATAGCTATGCTATCTTTCGGTCACGTTTTGGACATTGTTCGGACGGGTGAGGATTGACAAAGACTACGGCAAGGAGTTATATAATGTTGTACAATGGAGGAAGGAGTCGGTACTTGACGCCTTCAAATCGCCATGGATAGATTCCTGCAGGCAAACTCAAATATGGAAGCTTCGAGGGAAACATTGCTATTGGAGAGATTCCGACATGGCACACTTATACCGCACAAGAAGCTAATTAAAACTACGGGCTCGAAAACCTTCGAGGATACGATTAAGTGTTCCATGGAGTCGGAAGATTTGGAACGAGGCAGCCATGGGGAATGTAGTGGGGCAGCAGTGGAATCAGGAGCTAGGGGGTCTAGCAACAAAGAAGAGGGGGCTACTGCGCAGTCCAAGAAACATAATAGACATGCGACTAGTGCTGCAGTAGAACCGGTTGTACAGGAATGCGCATGTAAGAGCGAAATTAAAGAGATTCGCGACATGCTGGCAAAGACTTCTAAAGGACAATTCTGATAAGGGATATTCCAGTAAGAAGATGATCAACTGCTTTAAATGTGGCGCTCAAGGGCATTTCGCCCGAGATTATCGCCATGAAGTGAAAAGGGAATCGGCGCAGGTGGTTCAGGATGAGTCCCAACCCATTATACTCAAAAGGGGAAAGGACCGTCTGTATTGGCCCGATGTAACGATACAGGGGCATCGAGTGGACATGATTGTCGGGGTAACAAGTATCGTTCCTCGATGGGGAACTCTTCCGTCAGGTCCTGCAAGCTCCAGTAAAGGAAGTGGACATGATGGTTAGAGGAGTGAATGGAGGATGCGTGCACATTAAGGAAAAGGTTGCGCTCGTTATTAAAGTGCGTGGACGCTCTCTGCCGCAATGCAATTTCCTTCTTCACTCCTTCGTGGATCCTCGGCACTGACATACTGGAAGGCATTTAATTTGTGTGTTCAATGGTAACAGTGGTGAAAACAAAGGACCAGGTGTAAAGTGAGGATGACAACAAATCGGAGGTTACAGGTCGAACTGTAATTGATGGTATAAATGAAGAGGGGGCACGCCAATATGGTCGAGATGCAAGCGAGTGCGATACTCAGGTGGCCCCAGGGATGCGTGCCATGGTACGTTGTGCGGGACAAGAGGATGACGAGGGTCGTCAGTTTGGACCGGTAAAAGTGTTATGGTTATCCCCTGAAGATGAGCAAATTCCACGATGAGCAAATTGTGAAAAAGAAAAATATTGTGGTATTAGTGTCAAATGTAGTGTGGTGCATGGAAGCGCAGGTGCAGGTGGATAGTCCCTGTTACTTGCGACACGGCCGTGAATATCGACATTTTGAAACCACGAGTGGTGACAATAGATGCCAGCACGGTGTACGTGAAAGAAACTACGCTAGATAAGTCAGTTGGATGTGGAGTATATAAAATGAGAGTTATGATCGACAAATCGGTCGGATGTGGAAGAGCGAGTGAACCTCTGTCGGAAAACCTTGCCCGCCGTGACATAAACGAGGTGTCCATTACTAAAGCACCTCTGGTTCTGGCAAAAGGAAAGGCATACCCGGGGGCAATGGTTAATGAGAAAAAAAAATGCAACGAGAATAAGCAGCCGGTGAGGAGTGATACGTCCTCAATATGGAAGTTAGACGGGCTTGCGAAATATAAATATAAAAGGACTGGCTTTTGCGAACTCGGGTTTTAAGTTGAAAAACAGGGTTCTTCGTGTGTCTTGTATGGGGCGTATGTGCCTGTGAGTCAGTATGAAGTTTTGTTTGGTGGGGGTGGTGTTTTGGTGTGTGTGTGTGTGTGTGGATCGTGTGTGTGGGTGTGCGCTCCGATACTAGTGTTTTGAGCATTTTAGTTTAATTCGTTTGTGATTGTATGGTGGTCATCTTAAGAGTGTGTGTGTGTGGTTTATATTTTTTTTTTAACATGATTTCTAGATTAATGTAGGTAACTGTTGTGCGGAGAGTAAGATTTCCCTCCGCTGCAACAATGGCTAAGCAAGATAGGCTGGGCTTTGTTGTAGCAGGGAGAAAACCTCCAAAAAACTGCATGTTTTCCAATCTGTTTTGGCATTGTTGAAGTTTTTAAGTTTTTTTTTTTTTGGTAAAAAGTATCCGTAAGCGAAGGACGTGTTGAGAGTAAGTGCCGTTTTCTCCCAAGTTCAAAAATGGCGCTTATGCCTAAGTTCTTGGTCCGCAAGCGAGAAAAATTAATCATAGGCTGGCAGTGGTAGACGGAACAATATATTTGTGGAAAAATATCTGTACACACTGTTAGAACTGACTTATTTGTCGGCGGAGATGGGACAAATTTGTTGGTTTTGATTTGAGACCCGAATCAACATAGATGTTCTTTTGTTGCAATGATTCAGCGAAGATAAGAAAACATCTTGCCTGCCAGTTTCGTGAGACCGTTTCTGCTTGTTTCGTTTTGTTCTACTGAACGTGCTTTATTCAGGAGAAAACCCCAGTAATAGCCAAGAACGATCCCTAACTCGATTCTGCGAGATTATGAGATTAATATGCATTCGAGCGAAGAATACAAAGCTTTATTTGAACGGACGCTCTTTTCAGAATGCAATGCAAAAATTCACTACTTGATAGTGGAAAATATTGTAATAATGATAGTAAATAGAACTTTAATTGGACACTAATTAATAACTGTAGATTAAATAGTTCACAATATTAGGAGTTCGTTAACTGTTAAATAAGCGCTATAGCAATAATAATGATGAGCGCATATAAGTGGTCCGCTCAGCGCTGTTCGCTGTAAGAGTAACAGGAATCATGGGCGTACGGACCCGTCTGGGGGG
>JAHWFO010004194.1:820360-881155 GCA_023313115.1 Rhysida immarginata
AGTATCGATAATAGGGAGTTTTCGAGGAAGTTCTGTAGTTGGAATATTTTTGGGTTACTGTATCCCTCCCTCATTAATAAATAAGATACATGACGCTTTCGTGCGTTGATTGTGTTGGGAAATCAACTAACTCCAATCCGATAGAGGGGGTGACTAGTACACCATAGTTATATTGATTGAATAACAGCGGGACCCTTATATTTGCCATACGATGACGGAGTAGTGTTTATTATGAGGATGTTTGATCATTAATTTTTGTACTGTCAAATCAGATTTGTACGTTATTAACAGTTCAGTAATTGGTTGTTTTAGTTTGTAAAGGAGCCCCATTTTAGTTTACGAATTATTAAATACTTTATAATGAAAATATGGTTGATTATGAGAATATGCTGTTTGAATATATTGTATCTTAATTATTTAGTAATTAAAAATAATTGTGTTTCTGATATACACTGAGCATTTTTTTTTTTACCTCAGACGAATCCACCCACCCTAGCCGCCACGTGCGAAGGTTTGGAGTTGCCCGAGGCCCAATTTAGGTCAAGCCCCCGCACGTGGGTGGCACAAAGTAGTCAATTGCTCAAGAAGAATAGAACTTTGCTTAGCCTACCTGGGATCACATCTACCCCCAAAAGTTTCACACGTTTATGCAGTTAGAAGTACTCGGAATGAGCTGCTTTGTCCCAGTTACCTACTAGTTCTCCCTTTATGATCGTATAGTGTTAAAATTATGAATGTGTCATCTACTGTAACCCCTTATTTTTTTCCCACTTACCTTTTTAGTGGATATAGCCCCCCCCCCCCTATCACACAATAGACACAAATAATTAACACCTGAATTACTTAAGGACTCAACGAAATCTATGCAATTTACTTAAAGTAATTGGTATCTATATAAATAAACAAATAAAAATACGGGCAAAATTTCTAAACAAATAAAATATTAATTTCAACTCCAAGTACTGAATCAATATTGAACTAGACAAAATAAATGGCATACAGTTGCCATAAATAAGTTATTGACCTATGCATACAATTCCTAATCAGTCTCTCTCTTGCACTTCTTGACATTAATATTAATGTTTGCTACTATACATATAAATTTTCACCTATGTCACACATTATTATCACTAATCGTTCACTTTCTCATACACTACTTCGAGTAATTTATATGTAACAATTTGCATGCAGGCCTGCTTAACGCTAAAGTACTAATCTCCAATGCACCAGTCACGTATCGTCTTTTTGCTCCCAGGCGTTGTTTTGCTGGTCTCTCGCTGTCAGCCCCGGCATTCTCCATTGCTCTTATCTCAGTTGCTCTGGGCTCGGTCCCAGGTCAGCGTCTTTGTCCTTGATGTGCTCTATTCTCCATTTGGTCGGTCCAATGGACAGTGCGATACGGTCTATGGCCCAGCTTTCGCACGTTATTTCCACGCGTCCTCATGCCGACAGCCCAGCTCTAGGGGTCCGCGCCATGGACAAGAACAGAGGGTGGTTTCGTGGCGCATGGTGCCCCAGCGCTTAAAGATTCTCTACCTTACCCGGCACTGTGCACCGCACGAAACCCGGTCACCTGTTGCTAAGCCGTGCCACTTACCATTCACTGCCGTTTCCTTCGGTGGCCTCGTGCTGCATCCGTCTCATGAATTGGTCAATGCTGCTCATCATGAGATGTGTTCGTCTGATCCTGTTCTTTAATTCTCATTCGATTCTTTTCATGAAAAACTACTTCTTCTTAAAGCAACAGGTAAGCTTTTTAGCCAACTTTCTCTTCGATCTCTCCGCTATTACCACCACATCAAATCTCTCTTTTTAAATCAAAAATCAAATTAGTTTCTGGGAAGCATCTTTCCAATTCTCCGATATTTTCTCTTTCAAATCTGAATCGCAATTCTTTCTCTCTGTCTGAAAAAGCTTTCTCTCTTCCACATTTCTCTTCTATTGTTCTCTATATATGACCTTATTTCTGGTGGGTCAATGGGGTTCGTTTCTGGGAAGCTGGCCCAGCGAGGGTCGTTGCCTAGACAACACTGCTCCCACCCCTGCACTCATTGTTCTCTTAACTCACTCACCTAATCCTTAAACAAAAGGGCATTACGGCTATTTTTCCATAGTAGCATCGAGCGAGAAAAATAAAATATTTTGTTTGGAGAGAGACCGATTTATCTTAAAATATTATTACTTTTGCCAAAATTTCGTTGTCAACCAGTACTCCATAGTTTCATAATAAAAAAATAAATAAAAAGGGAAATGCAGCCGAAACTCTGGCCTACCCATAATAGAGTTGGAAATCTTAAAAAAAATAAAGAAATAAACTTACCGTCTCTCAACAATCAACTAAAATTGTAACCCCAGCTGAAACCTTCTTATACAACATTCCTAGTCCTATCCCCTTCTAATTAAAACTAAACAACACAGATATGCCTATCAAAACAGCATATCTGTAGTGGCGGACCATATGGGATATTTAACAACATATTACACATGTCTCGTCACAAGTTTAAAATCAAATGTTAATTAATTATAATCAACTGTCATTTTTTATGAATTTTGTTTTTTTTTATATTATCTTTTTGAAGTATGACATTTCTTAATTTTGTCATCATTTACTTCAAAGTATTATTGTCATTAAATATGTAATGTATCTAATGTATATATTTAAGGGTGTTTCATATATTTAAATGTTGCATTCTGACGGCTTTTGGCACTTATTTTGCGGATAAGAGGGGTGGAGTGATCGTATCTCTCGCTTATAAACTAAGGTGATCCACCTGGTGAATCACGCTGGTGTGGAACTGTGGCTTCCATTCGAGTTCGTGAGTGTGGATTTCAGAGGGATGAACACTCATCTTAACGACCATCGCCAGGGAACACAACAAAAGAACACAATCAGAACATATAACAACACAATTACGATCGTTGTGCGCAACAACAATAGGCTTGTTGATTGCCGACATGATATTTCCTCCCGTCGCACTAAGCTAGGGGCAATACTGCTGGGGTGGTTGGCGATTGCGGCCCGAGTATCGGGGGGGCGACTGGGTCCTCCCTCGGCTGGCCTCGTCGGCAAACAGCACCAACGGATGGTGGGTCGCTACTCTTGGCATCCGTCTGGTTGGGTCCAATCGGGCCATCAAGGCATCCCATTCTGGAGTAGGAATGTCCTCTTCCTGGCTTGTAGCTGATGACGCAGTTAAAAGTCCTTCTTCAACCGTAACTGGAGATTCCTCAATAGGTGAGTGAGTCGCTTCTTGGGGAGAGTTCTCACTAAAACACACCCGTCGAGGCGTCCGACTTTTCTCCATTTCGCCACTGCATAGTGCACTGAGAAGCTCTGAGTCACGTGACTTGAGGCGGTCTGTGTCATTTTGAGAACTTGTTTACAACCTCCACTTCGTAGTGCAGGTCTCCTAGGCGATGGCTGACAGCACATGGTAGCCATCTTTTCTGCGAGAGTCTTCCCATATGAACAAACTCTGCTTGCCCTTCCTGCAGAGATCTAAATTTAGGCGTGCATGAGGCTTGCTGCCTCTCTTGCACCCGCTGGCCAACATCTTGCAGACGCAGCATATCCAGGCAAATTTACAATTCCCGTCCTTGGAAGAGTTTGGCAGATGACTCCTCCACTGTGGTATGTGGCACTCTTCGGTATCGTTCCAAAAATAAGTTTAGATTTCGATGCTGATGACGTCACAAAAGGACGGAATGAGGGCAGCGAGAAAACAATACAAGGAAGATAAAAAGAGCTCGTAGCTAATTAAAGGAAAACATCGATAGACATTTTTGAGTTTTTCTATTGTTTTAAAAATATTGTAGGTCTTTTCTAATGTTTTTTGAAAATATTGTAGACGTTTAATAATATTTAAATTATTAAATTTAATAAATAAATTTTGATTTGTAGCCGTTTTTAATTCTAGTTCAAGCATCCTGATCTAGAGTTTAACATGTACTTGAAAAACTACAAAGGATATAGGCTAACTCCAAATTTTAATTATAACTATTTATATGTGAACATTTGTTTTATTTCTAAATGTTAGTAATATGCAAATAGCAGATAATTCATTCAATATACTTATAGTTAGGCCTAATTCACTGGACCTAATGCTTCAGTATTTATTTTGTTTTAATATGCCTACAACATGTTTTAAGTGATTGCGATTGTAATTTCTTTTATTCTGAATCTTATAAAATGTTATTCAAACTTTTAGAATGAACAAATAATTTAATGCAAATGATTTTCGTCAAAATTGAGTGTCGCTATTGCTTGAACATGATCTATGGTGTCCGGCACGAAAGAAAAAGGAAACTGGCGCACGTGTAAATGAATAAAACTCGTTCAACCAATCAGAAACGAACTGCAAACAAGGTATTACTTATACCTGGGATCAGTAGTAAGTAATGCCTTGATTCCTGTCCATTTCTGATTGATTGAACGAGTTTTATTCATTTACACATGCGCCAGTTTCCTTTTTCTTTCGTGCCGGGCACTATAAACATGAAGGATCGCTTACAAACATCGTCAGTGAATTAGATGAACAGAAACAAAATAAATTTTTATGCCTACTTGAAGAATATGTTATCAATCCATGCTTCCTTTACAATATTATGTGAAGGAATTATATGAAATTGTTCATGCTGAATGATAAAATGATCTGTATCTGCACGTAAGCTCAGCAAAAGATCGAGTATCACATGACCGTTCCCATGACCGATCGTGATCAAAGCTTCCCTTCTTTGATCACATGACCGTTCCCATCATGCTCAAGCTGTTTGGGCCTTGTTTCTAGGAGGCCTTGATTTAAGGCACTCTTGATGGTTTTAACATAATGTTCGGCTTGCCCATTCGTGGAAAGGCGGTAGGGCGCTGTGCGCTTGTGGATTTTGACACCTAATGCTCTAAGATATGCTGTGAATTCGTCGGCAACAAACTGGGAATCATTATCAAAGACTACTGTGGTCGGTATCCCATATCTGGCGAACAATTCATCCAGGATATCGATGGTGGCTGTCGCAGTCGGTGACGTGGTTATTCTCACCTCCACTCATTTGCTGTATGCATCTACTATGATGAGTAGCATTTTGTCCACTACTGGTCCGGCATAGTCCAGGTGGATCCTCTCCCAAGACCCTTTGGGGTACTCCCAATGATGGACTCGGTATTGTGGTGGTGCACTGGAGAAAGTCGCACAATCGACACACGATTTAACTGTGTGGCTCGATATCGGCAACGATACCGGGCCAGTACACAAATGAGCGGGCTGGGCCCTTCATTTTGCCCATTCTTAGATGGCCAGTGTGAAGGTCATCCAGGACTGGTGCCGTAGTGATGGTGGTATTACTACTCGATATTCGTACATCAGGCAACCAGCGCTCATTGTGTACTTATCTTCTGGTGCTTTGAAACCTGAGCGGGCTAGGTTGCAGCCTTGTCCGAACTCCTGAACGATCCGACCCAATCTTGGATCGCTTCTGGTGGCTTTCGCGATATCGTCTGGTCTGATGGGCAGTTGACTTATTTGGTGTATGGAAAACAGTTCAAAACCGTCTTCCTCTAACTCCTCGATCCTGTTGATTCAGGTTACCCTCGAGCAATAATCTGCATTGCTGTGTTCTTTTGTGTGCCTATATACGATGGAGTAATTGAAATTTGTGAGATACTCCGCATAGTTGACATGTGGCTGATGCAGAGGGTAGGAAGAGACTTAGGATGAAAGAATTTGAGTCAATGGCTTGTGTCGGTAACCAACTCAAATTTTCGGGCATACAGGTAATTAAAAAAATTTTTAATGGCCCATACGTTGCCTAGGGCCTCCTTGTCTATTTGAGGATACTTGCTCTCGGTTTCAGAGAGAGTCCAGCTGGCATATGCGATGGGTCTCTCTAGACCATTAAGCAGGCGATGGCTCAATACGGCTCCCAAACCGTAACTGCTGGCGTCGGTGGCGAGGATTAATGGAAGAGAGGTGTCATATTGTGTGGAGTACTTGTGGGGATATGAGGGCAGCTTTTAACTCCCCATATGCATGGTGGGCCTCTTTTGCCCACTTAAATTTCTCTTGGGCCAGCATTTCTTGCAAGGGTTTGGCTCTATGGGATAAATTCGGGATAAACATGTTATAATATGTCTCCTTCCCTAAGAATAGTTGTAATTCCTTGGATGTTGTTAGTTTTGGGGCCTTTTGTATGGCTGCGACGTATTCATCCGATTTGTGGAGACCGTCCTCGTTAATGATATGACCTAAACAGGTTAGTGTCCTGGTGGCGAATACACATTTTTTCCTGTTTAAGTGAATGAGAAAATTCGTGAAAACAGACTGTACAATTGTTCTGAAATTGAAGCGTGATTTTGGAGGAAGGTGCTTTGATAGCGATGACGACGTAAAAAACGGTGTTCAGCAATGATTCAACCAGTGTATCTCGTTAGGGAATCCAATAAATTTAAATAATCAACTGTCGTCAGCTCGCCTACGGCTTATAATATTAGATTAGAATAAAGTCAACAAGATGATAAACACAGATTTGGGCCACTGGTCCCAAATCTGTTGTGGCATATAAACAATAAGTCACATAAGAAACAACTGAAGAAATTCATTAGAGACCACAGGCAGTCTATCGCTCCCTGTGTTCATCACGAACATTGGTCCTGACTCCAAAGAATTCACGACATCACTTCGTTACATGTTGTCGACTTGTAACGTTTCCATAAACGGGAACAAGTGCTTTGTGAATATCCGCTGGGCACTTACCTTGTGCTTGGAAAAAATATATGATGGCGTGTACTTCACATTTGGCAGGGTTTTGAATAGGTACAGCCATTGTAAACAATGAGGAACAGCCACGAGAGGGAGGTGGAAGGCTAATAGTTAAAGCCAGTATAGCCAATTTACACACTAAAAAATTATTTGTCAGCCTACAGGGGTTGTACCCTTATTTTCCAAATACGCCTCTTAATTATAAAACTTAAAGAAATGCAGTACAAGTTATCTATTTACTTAAATTCCATTTCAATCCTGATGTTGTCACATGCTTAGTTGGTTCACCGATAGGAAGTAAGCCACAATGAGTCTCTAAAAGATTCTCCTCAATGGAGATTTTATGCTTCCCCTGAAAATAAATAAAGATATTTATTAAAAATAACATTTCAAAAAATAATATTTTACAGGGCGAGTTCAAAGTCGCACACATCAAAGTTTAGCTGCCCGTAAAAGTTCCAGTTTCAGAATTTAAATGAAAGTAAAGTATCGCAGAGATTAGTTGAAATATTGGCATTTATTTTTAGCAGACAAACTTTAGGTATTACAATAAATGTTCGAAATAGCATCCTCTTTCGCGAATACAAATGAGTGTTTGTTTTACCAGATTTCATGAGATTGCGAAGCATGGCAGTATAGATATTAGAAATGGTTGTTGTGATGTTCGTCTTCAGCTCAGCAATCATGTGTGGACTATTCATATAAACTACATTTTTCAGGTAACCACATAGGAAGAAATCAGCGGGTGATAAATCTGGCGAGCGAGAGGGCCACAATCCCCAGGAAATGAAGCACTGAAGATAATATATATATATATCAGTTTGTCTGGTAAAACGAACATGCTTTTGTATTTGCGAAAAAGGATGTCATTTCCAACATTTATTGTAACCCTAAAATGTGTCTGCTAAAAATAAAGCCAACATTTCAACTAATCTCAGTGATAATTTACTTTCATTTAAATTCTCGAACTGGTACTTTTACAGGCAGCTAAACTTTGATGTGCACGACTTTAAATAAGCCACTAGAAATGTTAATAGAGTAGCTCACTATGTTGGTAATGATGTCAATAAAAACATTAAAATATATATTTCTAAAAAAAAAAAAAAAAAAAGAAAAACAACAACAACAATCAATAGATCCTCATGATAGCAGGGGTATATGAATCTAACCTAACCTTCATAAATTCCTCATAAAACTAATCATACCAATACTGATTGCAAAATCCCACCTAAGCATAAGGTAATTTAGGACTGCAATAAGGTTTGTAATTGTAGTTTATTATCTTCTTGATGCGAGACTAGTATAATATAATATAATATAATATAATATAATATAATATAATATAATACCGGGTGGTCATAAATTATTGAGCGCATTTTGACAGTGAATATTTTATTAACCAAGAAATGTACACACTTCTTGTGAACATCATTGAAAAGTACAACTCAAACAGTTTGTCAGGTGTCACTATCACCACCAGGTGGCAGCACTGTTTGGCGTAGGAACACAAAACGCGAAAATGGCGACCGTGCAGCAGAAAGCAATGTGCATTCTTTGGTTTCATGAGCAGAAATCCGTGATAGCAGTTCAACGGCAATTCCGCTTGGAATATGGACAACCTGCTCCTGGAAAGGATTCCATAAAGCGGTGGTATCAGCAGTTTAAGGACACTGGAAGCATAGCCCACAAGAAAGGTGCTGGTAGGCCTACCGTCAGTGAGGAAGTCATTGAGAAGTTGCGAGATGCGTTCCAACGGAGCCCTACGAAGTCAACTCGGCGCGCCAGCTTGGAATTGCGAGTCCCACGATCTACGGTGATGAAAGTGATGCATAAGCGTTTGAAACTGTATGCCTACAAAGTTCAGATTGTTCAGGAACTAAAGCCCGACAATAAACCGCAACGGTTTGCATTCGCGGAGCTCATTCTGCACAAAATTGATGTGGACAACACGTTCTTGGATAAAGTGGCTTTCTCAGATGAGTCAACATTTCATGTTTCCGGGCGTGTGAACAGACAACTGTCGCATTTGGGGATCAGAGAACCCTCATGAAGTCCGTGAACATGTTAGAGACAGTCCAAAGGTCAATGTCTGGTGCGCGTTGACTGTCAATGAAGTGATTGGACCATTCTTCTTCACAGAGCAGTCGGTGAATAGCATCACGTACCTTGACATGCTGCAATGTTATGCTATATCGCAGCTTGAACAACGACAACCAGATGTTATTTTTCAACAGGATGGTGCACCGCCACGCTGGGGAACGATTGTGCGGCGATACCTGGATGAACAATTTCGTGGTCGTTGGATTGGCCGCATGGGGCCGATTTCATGGCCTCCGCAATCTCCTGACATCACACCACTCGATTTTTTCTTGTGGGGATATGTAAAGGACCGCGTGTACTCCAGCAAAGTGCGTGATCTTGATGAATTGAAGGAAAGGATTGTGGCCGTCATTGCAACAGTGACACCTGAAATGCTGCGGAATACATGGCGTGAAATCGAATATCGAATGGATATTCTGCGAGTCACTGCAGGAGCACACATGGAAGTGCTGTAACTTCGGAATATTATGGAAAAAACTGTTTGAGTTGTACTTTTCAATGATGTTCACAAGAAGTGTGTACATTTCTTGGTTAATAAAATATTCACTGTCAAAATGTGCTTAATAATTTATGACCACCCTGTATAGTTTAATATAATATAATATAATATAATATAATATAATATAATATAATATAATATAATATAATATAATATATACAGAGTATCCCAAAAGGCTGGTGTCATATGAAATGTTACAGATTGAGAATACACATATATGAATAAGTATAAAATGGCAATATTAGGGTCTGTGTTTCAGATAGAAAAGCATTACAGCAACAAATGCTCAAATTGATATGAGCATGGAAAGCTTGTTGTACATTGTGCAAAACTGAACAGCACACAAAATTAGTTCATTTCTTCAGTTATTCTAACATTCCTGCCCGAAACAAAGGCTCTAATATAGTTATGTCATAAAGAGTGAAACTAAGCCGACTGACATTTCAAATAGTTATCAAAAAATGTTACGCGAAACAAACAAACAACACCCTACATGCATTTCCCTACATTCACAGCATACCAAATACTATTTTTCAAGACAATGCATGGTCACAAATTTCTAATATTTGCAGAGTGCTCTGATGATTCCTAGATAGCACAATCTACAGACTCCTCTCCAAATGAGAATCTGTGGGGCATAATTGGATATTGAAGTTATACATTCCAATGTCTTCAAAATGAAAATGAACTCTGGACCTGGTGAATACCATATACAAAGTATATAATGGAAGAAACTCTTGTCCACAATAGAAAGAACTGGATAAAAATCATGATATATAAAAGAAGAAACTCTTGTCCACAAGAAGATTCGTAAAAACAAAGAGGGACAGGTATTTCAGAGATGATACTTTACTGTCCTTCAAAGTGAGCCCACGTGGCCACAATACACATTAGACATCGTTCATACAACTATTGCATGGCGTGTGAAAAATCCTCTTTCGGCATTGCTTGATGTTTCCTTGTCACAGCCATTTGAATATCCGGAACAAATCTATAACCGAGGTGAGTTCAAGTTCTAAAGTCTCCAAATTTCTTTCTGACAAAATACTTACCCCAGAAAGTTGTAACTACTGTTACTTCTCGACATAACACTGTGAAGTCGAACATATATTTCACAACGGCGGTGCCATTTTTCCATGGCTGGTGAGAACTCTTCTCTAGGGCTATGTTTTGCCCACTGGTAAATCACTGAAGCAATGGCAGCTTGGTTGGAAAACGAGCGGGCACAGAGTGTGTCCTTCATGATTGGAAAAAGCCAGAAATTGCTAGGAGCGAGGTCTGGTGAGTATGAAGCATGGGACACCATCTCAAAGTTGTTATTTTGAAGAAACTGCTGAGTTCAGAGTGCCCGATGAGCAGGGGCGTTGTCTTGATGAAAAAGCACCCGTCCAGTCTTGTTTGGTCATTTCTCAAGCAATGCTGGAAGAACTTTTGTTCTCAAAACATTTCCGTATGAATTAGCTGTAACAGTTGTACCATTTGGAACACAATGCGTGAGGATTACGCCTTCACTGTCCCAAAACATGGCCACCATAACTTTCTCAACAGAGACTGACTCGAAATTTTTTCGGTGGCGGTGAATCAGTGTGTTTCCATTGTGAAGATTGGAGTTTCATTTCTGGATTAAAAAATGGAATCCACGTCTCATCCATCGCCACAACTGATAAGAAAGCACCATTCATTGCTGCATCACGTGTCAACATCTGCTGAGAAATTGCCACCCACGCAGACTTTTGTTCATTGGTCAGCATTCGTGGGACCCACCTTGAAGAAACTTTCCTCATTTTCAGCTCATTATGCAAAATAGACTCCACAGACCCCATGGAAATGCCAAGTTTAGATGCAATATCATGCACACCTAAACAACAGTCTTCCATAACAACTTGTTCCACACCAGCAATCATGGCTTCCGTCCGGCTGGTTCGTGGTCGAGGTTACCTCGGTTCATTCTCACATGATTTTCGACCTTCTTTAAACTTTCGCACCCATGAACGCACGTTTTTAACATTCATAACGCCTTCATCACATATCTAACTCAATTGGCGATGAATTTTGATGGGCGTTTCACCCCGTAAGTGCAGAAAACGAATTATTACACGTTGAACTTGTAAACTAAACTTTGCCATTTTAAGTATATGAAACATCGTTCGGCAACACGCACGGTATTCACGCCATTCACGGTATAGTGCGGCCAACTAAGTTAGTAAAGACGAAATATTTCCCGCAAAATTTTAAAAGCACCTGGGTCTTCCTACTTATTCTTACTGCTGAGAAAAAAATTTGGAGACCTTAAGTTTAATTAATTAATAGTTCTGTTTATTTAAATATAATTGGTTTTGTTTTATTTTATTTATTCCATTTATTGTAGCGTCAGCGAAAATAAAAATAAATATCACGTATTGCTAAAGTGGAAATATGTTTTCCTTTTTACAAAATACTTTTACGATTAATTATCAATAGCTTCTTAAAATTAAACCTCTTCTCTGTAACAACAAACGTTTTCGTGCATTAAGAGGCGCCATGTGTTTTTGAATTCCCATCTGCAATTTCTCGCAAGACGCTTTAGCTATGGGATGCCTTCAACGCCAGTTTTTGCTTTAAAGCTTGCAAGCTACAGCTGCATTTTTCTCGCGAGCAGAATTTGCTTTAAAGCTCACACGTCGCTTTAAAGCTCTAGCAAGCTATGGGAACGCACCTTAATGCGGATGAAGTCGCGGATAACTGCTAGTCAACAATGAAAAGACACATTTCTAGACATTCTGAATATTCAAACAGCTGTGACAAGGGAAGTTCAAGCAGTACTGAAAGAGAATTTTTAACATGCCATGTAACAGTAATACGAATGATGTCAAAAGTGCATTTTTAAGGACAGTAAAGTGTCACCTCGGAAATACCTCTCCCCGTTTGTTTATCCGAGTCATTCTCTGAATTTTCCAGTCTCACCTTGTAGATCACAATATCCCAAAGCAACATTCGATCATTCATTGTCATTTAAGTTATGCCAGTTATTAATTGAGATGCTGGATCTATTATTTACTAAACCTCTTATATGTTCAGCCACTGAGCATGTGTAACTAACTCTAAATTATAACCACTTTTTCAGAAAGTATCTATCTGTGTGCCAAGTTTTGTCTCATTTGAAGGAAGTTTTATATAGTACATATATTGCATTTTCTCTGTGCAGTAGTATATGAGAGCCAATCAAAGTTAGTCAAAATCACCATGACGGATAGGAGCCTCTGGCAGATGCAGACTGAATCTCTACATACATCCCACCTAGGGCAACGTACTTCTTCCAGTGATGAATCAGCTGCCAAAGTCCCTCGTTATAGAAGTCCCACCTAAGGGAACACAATTCTTTGACCCTGGAGGAACTGCTCCACCTCAAAGAACTGGTGAGCATTCATTGCTTTCATTATCTAGGAAACGACACTGATAATTTTTGCTAGAGAAAATACATGTAGTAATGGAAAACAATTTGAATGTAGAAAGCACAGGAATAATAAGTCAGAGTCAATATGTTTTACTGCCTGCCATAATGTCCTTAAGTGATTCGGGGTTTTTAAAATTATTTTTAATTTAATTTTTATTTTTGCTATGCAAGTACATAGTGTATAATCTTGTTTTTTCCCTTTTACATTGTATTATATCAAAAAACACTCTTGACTAACATAAAATGAAGAAATAACATCTTAGCATTCATATTTTTTTCCTCTTTTGAAAGAGAGAGAGAGAGAGAGAGAGAAATGAAACAAAGAAGAGAGAGAATCCTTACAATAAAAATTATAGTAATATAAATAAAGTAACCATATATCATGTTAGCAACTACAAAATCAAACACTAAAATTTGCTTATCATAATGAAGTGATAAATTATTCATACCTTGTCAACAAGCCATGTCAGACCATCATGTGACATTAAATACACAGGTACACTATTCCATTTCTTAGCAAGATATAAAGTCTGAATATTTCCCAAAATGTGATCAAATCGGCCTGTAGCATTCACAACAGCTACAATATGGGATAACTGAAAGGAAGATTTGAAAAATCAAGTAACTACCTGAGATAGAAAAATTTCCAAATATTTCCGTTATTTAAGGAGTACCTCAATATTTCTTTCTTTTGCTTTATGTAAAAGAATTTGTATACATTTTGTAAAATCTGTATGTTCTTGATCAGGGGTGCTGATGACCTCACTACCCTAAAAATGGTAATCAAAATTTAAAATTTTTTCATCTTTAAATTATTAAATTAAAAGGACAAAATGAAATATTCTTTACTTTTGTTTTGTAAAATTTCAAAATTTCTTGATCCACAGAATCAAAATCTCCATTAATAAAGTCAGGAATAAAGTCATCTAAATTTTTTCCAAACGTTTGAAGAAAGCTATGTAATCGATTTATAGCACCATCAGTGATCGCACGGATTGTTGCTACGTTTTAATAAATTAAAAAAAAGAACATTATGAATATTTGTAATATTACAAGAATAGGTCATTTTATTATGATCAAAAATTCTAATAATTAAATTACCTTTATCCCATATATTTAGAAGAGTAGTTCCAAAGTCCTCCAATGGCTGGTTAAGTATAATTAAGCCAAAAAGAGTATCTGAATGTAAGTATGAAATGCAAATGTTTATCTTCAAATTTATGTTTAACAAGGAAAAAATTGATTAAAAAAAGACATCAGCAAATGACACACAATACAAAAATTATAAAACACATAATTCAAAGCACATCAACCTAACCTAACTAAAAGATCATGAATTAAAAACTTGAATTAAAACATAATGAGAATATAAATTCTACATAAAATGTGGTGGTCTAATAACGTTGATTGGTTAAGACATCGGGTACAACAAAGGATAAAAAGAAATACACCAAATGGATAAAAGCAGAAAAATTACAATTGGATAACAAATAACAGACTAATATAAAATAATAAAACTTATAACTGTAAAGAGACATAATTGAATAAATAACAGTTGATGTATTTATAAAAGTGTCAAGAAAATGAGATCAAATACAAGATAAAGTATTAAGTTGTGACGATATGTCACTAGTGATTTAATATACGAATAAAATTAGTGTAGGATCTCCTAAATTAATGATAGTAATTGCATGATAACAAATTGAGCTTACAACTTTTTAAAATCCTAAGTCAATAATGATCAATCTTTAACTTGAAATCATATTTCTAAGACTAAAAATTGAGAGAAATGTCACCCACACAATTATTTAAATCTTATTTATAAGCCTTTTCAACAATTGCTCTTTTCATTTTCTTTTCTTGTATGACATTCCATATCAGTGAATGTCGCATGGGGCCGGCAGAGATGATGCATTAATTCCGTGCTTTTTCTTGTAAATACACTACTGTTTATAAAAATCGCAACACCCTGATGGAATGGTCTAATCCATATGCAATTTGCAATATTTGCATACAATGGGTCAGAGTATAAATTATTAGATTTTCAGAGTACGCATGAAAGAACACCATGCCTCGACGACGACGAAGGGTACCATATCAACAGCTGACAGACTTTGAAAGAGGACGCATAATTGGTGTGCGTGAAGCGGGATGGTCGTATCGTGACATTGCTGCTCGTGTAGGACGTAATGCAACGACAATTATGCGTGCATGGAGGCAGTGGAGCGAAGAGAACAGGGCACACCGAAGACCAGGCTCAGGAAGACCCAGCACGACGACACCGCGAGATGACAGACACCTCTATCGCATGTGCGTAGCAGATCGTACAGCCACTTCCACAGTGTTAGCACAACAGTGGGGTGCTACAGTAGGCAAGACAATGTCTGCTAGCACTGTACGACGCCGTTTGATTTCCAGAGGATTGATGGCACGAGTACCATTGTTGCGGATTCCTTTGACTCAAAACCACCGGTGCCTCAGGTTGCAATGGGCCCATCAACACCAACAGTGGCAAGCTGAATGGCAACAAGTTGTGTTTTCGGATGAGTCAAGGTTTAACTTGCAGCACCATGACGGCAGGATACGAGTCAGAAGACATCGTGGCGAGCGCGACCTTCCAGAATGCATCCTGCAGCGTCATTCAGGACAAACGCCAGGGGTGATGGTGTGGGGTGCAATCAGTTACCATGGCCGTTCCCGTCTGATCAGAATCCATGGCAATCTGAACAGTGACCGGTACATCAGGGAAGTTGTGCAACCCGAGGTCATCCCCTTCCTGCAGAACCTTCCAGGCGCTGTATTCCAACAGGACAATGCCCGACCGCATGTGGCCAGAAATGTCCTCGCCTTTTTCCAAGCACATCAGATGTTCTTGTTCCCCTGGCCTGCTCGTTCACCAGACATGTCCCCAATCGAACATGTGTGGGACAGGGTTGCTCATCGATTGGCTCGTCAGACTCCTGCAGCAGCAATTGTGGATGAACTGTATACCCGTGTAGACAGAGCATGGCAGGACATTCCCCAGGCCCTTATTCAGAGCTTGTTTGACTCAATGCCACGACGTTTAGAGGCTGTAATTGCATCCCACGGTGGTTTCACCCGATACTAATGTGACAATAAAACGCATTGTATTGACCTGAAAATCTAATGGTTTCTTTTCTGACCCATGATATGCAAATGCTCCAAATTTAATGCAGATTGGGCTATTCCATCAGGGTGTTGCGATTTTTATAAACAGTAGTGTATGTTTGAATAAATGTGTTGGAGCTTCCAAAATCGGAGGGAACCTCCAATCCACAAGGAGATTTGAAATAACAGAAACTTATTTCAAATCTCCTTATGGATTAGAGGTTCCCTCAAATTTTCTTTGTTCCATTCCATAGATTTTTACCTAATTTTTGTTCATAGCGTTGGTTTGCTTTTTGTTTTATTTTTTCGCTTTATAGCTGAATTTAGTAGTTTGTTGTTGTTGTTATTACATGTATAGAAAATGCACCCTTGTTATAGCAGGGATGTGTGTTTTGAGTAGTGTTGCTTTATTTGATGTTATTTTAAGCGATTGAATCTTTGATGCAACAGATATCGTGATTGTTGGGTCTGGCATTGTTTTCTCGGGGAAGATTTCTGAGAAGATGATGTCAGTCTCCCAACAGTTCATTGTTATGTTTTTGTTTTTACTTTGTAACGAAGGATGTTGTTTGTTTTTTTTTGCCTCGGTGTATTCCTACACAGTCGATCGAAGAATATCGTGGGTTGGGGCCTATGCGTTAAGAATCATAGCCCGAAGTTAAATGACTAAGAAATCGAGTTTTAACTTATAGTTATGAAAGTATCTTGCGTTGATTAAGTTTAAATTTTGTTTATAGTTATTGCATCATCTTTATTCTTGTTGAGTTCGAACGACAAAGCAAAAGCCCGCCATGCATAAGGTATTGTTCAATGGTGCTGGAAAACAGTTTCCCTTGCCAATTAAGACGACAACACCTGGTGAGTGACTGCTTTATTTATTTGTTTCCGAACACGGTTTTCTGTCGGAGTTGTCAACAGAAAAATAAACGGTATCAAGCATAATAATTGATGATCATGTTCGAATGAATTCAGCCTGGTCAGTGGAACAATCTCGTGCGGGGTCACCTCAATGATGGTACTCAGTGCAAGCACGGATAGAGTTAATCATAGTAGAGAAAGTCTGCCCTGAAGATAAATCTGTAGCTTTTGTTTATGTAGTAGTAAGAATAGTCTAAATACCATATGGTGTTTCTCCTATAAGAAGGTGGAATCGGATCTCAATAGTATAATAAACGTTCCGTCAGCGAGCGTTGCGCAAAAGCCAGAAAAGTCAGCATGTGGTGGCTACGGGGGGCCTCCCTGTAAGAACAACACTGGAACCATGGCAGGTTTCCATGCTGTAACCAGTGGGCGAGGCGCCTCGGTTGTACGAGCTTCAGAATTGCGCGATGTGTGCAGCCGTGGAGGGTTCCAATGATTCCCCCTCCAAACGTGTAAGAGTTTAGCATCACAAGACATCGTGGGGGGACATTTTGCTCATTTACTGCAAGGTGTGTGCTATTCGCACGGCAAGCTTGATAGCGCAGAATCACAGAGTTAGAGTCGCTCTGAGCGATGACGGAAAACAACTCTCGATATATTGGTGTTATATTAATGGGTAGTAAAAGACCGCCATTCCCTTCTTATAGGAAGGTATTAATGTCTTGCATTAATTGTTAAAAGAGGTGCATAAGCTGTGATGTGCTGTAATAGAGAAAGTAGTAATTAACAGTATGATAATTTAGAGAATTTGCTGATTTGAGGGGCCCCTCCAAAATTTATGTAGAGCTGTTTTGGCTAGATTAATTATGATCTACCGCATATTCTCGAGCATAAGTTGCAAAATTTTGTACCCAATTTTGAATGAAAAACTGGGGTGCAACCTTTACTCGAGGCTATTGACGTGCTGCTTATCAATGTTGATATAGTTTGTTTCATTACCAGCTTTTGCCATGTTTGATTGAATAACAAACAAGATGTTATTATATTCCACTTAAATTTTATTAAATTAATATTTATTTATTATTGTTAACAGCAACACCTATAGAAAATTATTTATCTTTGGACATTTGAAAATATCACTGAATAATATGGAGAAAACTAACTTCGATGTTGATATAAACACGACTTCGCTTCTCATGCCGCCATTTTGATTAAATTAACGAACATTGCCATTCTCCCCGTAATTTTCCTCACTTATATTTTATTAAATTAATATCTATTTATTATTGTTACCAGTAATCACCTATAAAAGATCTTAAACTAAATAATATTAAAAAAATAATTTCATAAGAGATTTGGATGGATTTTCAGCTCGCATCTCCCTCTTCCAGGAGACTAGCCATATGGGATGAAAGAATGGTGATGAAAATAGACAAACACACACATCCATGCCATTTTAAATAAATTAACGAACCCTACTATTGTTCCCATAATTTTCCCACTTAAGTTTAATTAAATTAATATCTATTTATTATTGTTAACAGTAATCACAAATTAAAAAGTCTTTGGGTATTTATAAATATCACTAAATAATATTGAGGAAGCTAATTTCGATGGAGAGATAAACACGGCTCACTTCGCATGCCATCATTTTGAATAAATTACGAACACAGCCATCAGAGACAACACCATCCAAAAGGAAAACCTGTGCACTGAAAATTCATACATTGTTACATCATTATAAAAAGGCATTGTTTATCGTATTTCAACCGATAATAAGCTCTAAATTATGACTTCCTGTGATCATGTAACAATGTATAAATTATCAATGCACAGGCTTTCTTTCTAGGAGGTGTTGTCAAAGACCATCAATCCTTCTTCCCTGCAATGGATCTTTATTTACTTTTTTCACTCTTCTGTAATGAACTCATGATGTTTTCCACTTTTTATGATCTGAGAAGCAGTGAAAATTACTTTGACTTATTACTTGATTCACCCTCCTTTTGATGATATTGAGGATGAGAGTTTTGAAGAGTTTTGACAGTTTTATATGTAACGAGTTGAAGTACCTGGAGTCGCTCTGAGAAAAATATAGTTTGTTTTATATTTATGTACAGGTATTGGACATTGAAACTGAAACACCTTCGCAAATAGCACTGGTTACTCCCAGGGCTGAATAGAACCTTCTGCTAGGCAATTAATCGTATGCATATCAATGAATCACTTGTCAGAGGTCTTGGTAGTCACTCCAGTAGAAAAGTTCGATAGTAAGCTTCAAATTGTCTGTGCAGAGCGCTATAATGGGAGACATATCCGACTTCAAAAGAGGGCAGATTGTTGGGGTGCGTCTAGCAGGTGCATCTGCGTCCAAAACTGCCACACTTTGTGATGTCTCACGTGCTACAGTATCCAGGGTGATGTGTGCATATGAACAGGAAGGATGAATCACGTCCAGGAGGAGCAACTGCAGGGGAAAACGGAAGTTGTCGGAAAGAGACGTCAGGACATTGACCAGGATTGTTACACGAAAGCGGAAAACCACCGCAGCAGAAATCACCGCAGAAATGAATACACACCTCCAGGAACCTGTGTGCACGAAGACAATCCGTCGTTACCTGCATAAATCCAACATCCATGGCAGGGTTGCTATACCGAAGCCTTTCATCAGTAGTACAAATGCCTCCAAGCGGGTTCACTGGTGCCGGACGCATAAAACCTGGACGTTGGATGACCTCAAACGCGTCATATTCTCGGATGAGTCCAGCTACACTGTCTTCCAAACAACAGGGCGGGTATTCGTCTGGAGGAGCCCCTCTGATGCCTACAACCCAGACTGCTTGGCACCCACAGTCAAACACGGAGGTGGATCAGTAATGGTCTGGGGTGCAAACTGTGCAGGACCTCTACCGATCCTTCCCAAGACGTGTTGCTGCTGTGCTGGCTGCCCACGGTGCCCCAACACCTTATTAAATAAAGATTTTGGATTTCTACCAGGTGTTTCAGTTTCAATGTCCAATACCTGTATATACAGAATCTGCCAAAAAATGTATGCACACTTCAGCAAAAGTAAAAACTACATAAAACTTGTAACACTAAATTCATGCAGGCATCAAGCACTGAATATAAGTCCTCTTTGACTTCTACAATTACGACAAATGTTCAAAGTGATTATCTTGAGCGTGAGATGTTTGTGAACACGACGAACAGTTGCTCCTGTCCATTTCATAGCAATCTCTTATCAGTAATCTCCTATGTCTAGGTGGCAATTGTGATCTTCTTTTATTGGGATCACCTTCATTCAATACATGTAATAATGTTGGGGTGTAAGCTTTCGACTTTGCTGTTATGGAAAAAATTATAGATGATATTTAGTAAAGTGTGTATACGGTTTTTTGGCGGACTCTGTAGAAAATAGAAGATACACTGTATTCCCATGCAAAAGACTTGCAGTCATTGTTGATGCTACTTCACGGAACAATCGCAAAAATCTTCATTAACAAAGCAAACATCTCAATATTTTTAAATCCCATTCAGCTCCAGGTAAATTGAATTTAAAAAATAAACAAACAATGGAAAGGATGAAAGAAAAAATAAAATTCTGTTTTAGGAAGCACCTAGAAGCGAAGAGAAATATACTTGCCAAATTTCAAGTTTGTAGGCTTCATAGTTCTGGAGATTTCGTGATGAATGAATGAATGAATGAGCGATTGTATACATTTTTCGCTCTTTCTTTTATATATATAGATTAACCTTGTTTCATGATGGCATTTCTTTTGTTTGTTGTGATCTTTAAGTGATGTAATTAGCATTATCAGTTATGATGATCTGGTTTAAATTTAAGAGGAAAAAATTTTGTACCAAAATTTACCCTAAATTTGGGGATGCGACCCATAATCGCACGTGACCTATAGTGGAGAATATACGTTAATTACTTCTTGAGATGATTTTGCATAAAGTATTTTTATGTTAATTGAAAAGTAATTAAAGGTTTTTCTGGATTACAATTTTGAGCCCGTATTAATGTTTTACTCTCAGCCACAAGCCCAAACTCCTGACAGGTGCTTCCCCTCAAGAGTAACTGATGCAATCGGTTATTGTTTGCGCATGTGTGAAAGGAGGGCCCATCACACCACTATAGTATCACACCTTGCATTCCCGTCTTTTCTCTCTCATGTGCTCACAGCGACCCGTGGAATAAGAGACCTGAAGCGTCAGCTCTAACTGATTCAATACTACACAATCAGGTACCCAGCGCAATGGTGGCTGGGACGCCAGTTACTCTAAGTGGCTGCTAACAAATTGCGCCACAATGAAGGTTCATTACTGAATGACTTCATTAGTCTATTCTGAGTCCCTTCCCTTTTTTATTATTAATTTTTATTAAGTTTAATTATTTTTTGTGTATATTCGTTACTCTTACGATTTCTCTTTTATAATTTGCTTAATATTAAACAAAGCATACAATTAAAGACTTCGATTAACAAAAGTAGACAAAATCCTATTAAGGCATTTTATTTTTACAAAAGGTATATACATTTCTATACTACAAATTTATACAAACATTATCTACTTTAATTGGTATAATTATTTCTATATCTGCAAATAATTAATATTTTTTATAAACAATTATAGAAAATAATTTCTACAATTTCTCAAAAATATTTTAATTAATAAATAATAATAATAATAATAATAATAATAATAATAATAATAATAATAATAATAAATTATACCTGAAAAAATTAATTTCAATTAAAAAAATATTACAGTAATTATTGGGGTATAATACGCCTATTATGCGAAAAAAGTTAAGAAAACCATTACTGCGTATTATAGGCATTTCCATACAATAAGCCAATAATAAAACCTGGAGAAAATGAAGCTGGGGGGGGGGGGCAGCATCAATAGAAATTCAGGCTAACGAACTTTTACACTATCTTTGGTTTTTATTATACAATATTATACAGTAAATACAATATACAGTAAATACAATGTGTATACTTGACGTGTATACTTGACGTATATTTATTGCAAAAGTGAATTCCGCGGCTCTTTCATTTTCCGTTCGTAAAACCAGGGATGCCAGGTTTGGTCAGCAACTTTTCAAGATGGCCACCAAACTGAGATGTCTGTCATCACTAAGGCTTAGTGACTGTTATTCTGCATGAACTCTGTAATAATAAAGTTCAAAAAGTAATTTACACAATACTGCTACCGACGTCTTCCGCTGTTGCTCTTTCGCTGCCTTGGTGTTAACTAGAGCTAACACAATAATAAATGCAATACATGATGCAACCAGTCTTGATGATATCAATCAAAGAAGTTAGGGATGCTATTCCGCAGTTTTACTGAAGTTTGCTACAAATCGATCTTTATAAAGATGTGGAGACAAAACGTTTGAATTATCTATCAAATGGATATCTATCAATCATTCATTTGCATGACAGAGAGTACAAAAAAATACAATTTGAATGCTTTTGTGAAAGAAGGAATTACCCCTCCTGTGGATGATTCATTCATGAGAATCGAAGACTGGGAAGAAGAAGAAACAGTAATTAGGCTTAATAAAGAACTCAGACACAGACTATGCTAAATCTGTAACACAAACGATGACATTGACATCTAGCGGTCAGGGATGAAGCAAAATTATTAAATGACGTTTCATAGTGTTTTATTAAATGATGCCTTATATTATTAAAAGTATATTTGATTCCGATTTTGAAAGACTTTAAATAAATTTATTTATGATACAATATAAGCTTAACTGTAATGAATAAATTCTGTTATATGATCATTTATTTCTTCATTTTATGGGAATATATAAAGTTTAAAGCCTTTAAAAATAAGACGACCTAATGCACTGCACGTTTGAATAAATTTGGCGGAGCACTTCCTGATGCTGAATCGCTATCTTAGGTACGTAAAGTGCATATAATACACAAATTTTTCTATAAACACGAAAAAAAAAAACAAGGGTGCATATTGTAAGTGAGGGCGTGTTATACCCTGAAAATTACAGTACTTAGTTCAGTTAAAAATGACTAAATTTTTACAATACATATAAATGTCATGTATACTCCAATTTTGCCAACGTTAGAAATAATAATAACAACAATAATAATTGTATTGTATTGTAGCAACAAGCATCTCTCATCCACGAACTCTATAAAAGAGAACATGGAAAAAAGAAATTGCTCCCCAACAGGCAAAGCCCAAAACAGGGTTAATTTATGGGTTAGATAAAAATGTCGGCAAGATTGAAAACGTTAGCTGAAAAATCGTAATCATTATATAGCTGTACTAATTTCATCGCAGGATCAATCCATCCGGCTTGAGAAGAATAAGAACGAACAGATAATTTTAATCTATTCCCCCTAATAACTCTAGAACAACGAAGTCCTATTGAAGCTAAAAAATTTGATGAATCAACTCGACCATTAAGAATATTCGCAAGAAAATTGATCATATAACAGGTTCCTAACATAGAATGAAGCCATTTAATGGTTAGATGATGAATACCTGAATAATGTAACTTTGTCAATAACAAAGAGTGATTTACGGAATCAAATGCTTTAGCAATGTTGAGATAAACATCCAATTGACCCCTTTCATCCAAAGCAATTGCAATTTCAGATGAAATGTGATGCAAATTCGTAATGGTGGACCTACCGGGAGTAAACCCATGTTGATTGTCAATCTGCAGACTCAAATATTTCCTTCCGAGTTCTTTAAAAACAAATGACTCTATGATTTTAACAGGAAAAGGCAACACTGAAATCGAGTGAAAATTATCAGGACTATTTGGATTTTTAACCTTAGGCAACGGAACAACTTTAAAAGTTTTCCAAGCTGCCAGATAAACTCCTTTCTGCAAAGATAAATTAAAAATCATCGCTAACGGTACAGCTAACACCTCCAAACAACCCTTAAAAACAAAGTCAGGGAGTTTACCTAATGTTATAGAGCTACTAGCTTTAATGGTTTTGCCAAGATTTAATACTTGAAACGCTGAAATTAAATTAGTCGCATGATTATAACAAGAATTGCTGTCAAGGTTAATTAAATAGTCCAAAGCAACCTGGGTTAAATTAAATTCTCTAATGTTATTAAAAGATTGCTCAAAATGAGACTTTAAAGCCTCCAAGTTATTCAAATCTAGTAAAAAATTACTAGAAGTAGTTGCACTACTCTTGCCCAACAATTTATTAGTAATATTCCAAAACATTTTCGGATCATTAGTCATATCCTCAGATAACTTTCTAAAATAAGAATTATAATCCTGACAATATTGATGCTTAAAAAGTCTCCTAAAATTTTTAAATTGCACATAATAACTAATATCTCTTGTTCTTTTAAATAATTTATGGAACTTCTTCTTTAATCTCCAATGCTTTCGTGTCAGAGAGGAAACCCACACAGGAAAAATTGAACGAGATTGGTAATTATCCTTTTTTAATGGAACAAATGGAACACAGGCATTATAAATAAGATTAAAGAAATCATTCCAACAAGAATCAACATCAGTATAATTAGCAAAATCATAATAATAATAATAATAATAATAATAATAATAATAATAATAATAATAATGTAACAGCAAGACCTTCAGATAAACTGGAGGTCCGGACCCAGTGTTGTCCCCCAACAGGCGAAAGCCCAAAACGGGGTTAATGAAAATACACTTGAAAAATTGACAAAAAATAGGGACAGAGAACTACAAATTTAAGTAGAGTAAATAAGGAACATAATAACAGGAAAAAAAAAAAAGAAAAAATCAATAAAACTGTCGTTAAGCTTTAAATAAAAAACAACATTTACTATTAAAAATATCTAATAAAGGATAATTCTTATGTGACAGGGCGCCCGCCGTCGTGTCCCAATGTTGTTTTGTGACGCAACAGCACCACGCTCTGCACGTAATCTTATGGCTAAAGCCTACACTCACCTCCCCCCCCTTACTAAGCAAATAAAATAAAGTTCCCCTTTTTATGGTCTTAATGCCCCAATTTCTAACTAGAATGATCGTATAGTGGTTTTTCTTCCTTTTTTCTTTCTTCCCCTTTGTTTCTGTCTAACCCCATATCAAAATAAGCAAACAAAAAAAAAGAAATAAAGTCTCGGAACCCCTCCGAGTAGTGTTCTATACCTGCAAACCAAACCCTAACTTAGTTCTACTTAAACTTAAAATAAATAACCCACTGAAAGTACTACCTTCCTCCTTTCTTCATTTTCCCCTTTAAAAAAAGTTATGGATCAGTTCTCAATCGCACCCACTTGAGCTTACTTATAAGGAAACCCCAATAAAATAGCAACAAAAGAAAATCTAATAATTTCCTACATAAGATACTTACACATATATGTATAATTATATAAAAATCAACTATATTTATTAAGCAACATATCAATACAACAATACAAGTTACAATTCACTGTCACCTTTCTAGGATTACCTTCCCGCATTAAACCATAAACAAATAAAATCTTATTCCTTAGATAATTAACAGAACAACTATATTCACTGACTCCCCATTATATTTATTAATTTCTGACTGATCTCTCTCTCTCTCCTTTTGCTATCTTAACATTATAACTTATATATATATCTAATTAATAGTTCCCGAGCAAGATCTCCTTTCTTAATGCACTAAAATACCCCAAACCCTGTTTTCCGAGTCATTAATCGTATAATACAGTCTGAACGTTCCGCGCAGGCCTGATATTAACGTTATTCACTTATCTTTAGCAGACACATTCCCAGTCAATCTGGTGATTCCAGCGGCGTTCATATAGGCTCTCCTTGTGCTCCCTGGGCACCGTTGTCGCTACCGGCTCTTGTATCATTGTTGGCTCCGTCCGTTCGTCTCTCTCGTAGTCACTGCATCCGGGGTTGCGCTACGTGGTCAGGCCTTACTTTGCTATACCGACTCCGTGCCCACTACTTCGCAACTTTTCTACCAGTGGCTTACTACGAAATTGGCATCGCAGGTTGAACACACCTAGGTACCCCGGCGTAATGAGCGTAAGCCCGCTGTGGCCGTGCACCCCTGTGTTCGGTCCCCTGTTGCAAAGGCTCCTGACCGCGTTTGCTTACCCACGCCTGCTCCGTGCTCGTCATGCGGGTTCCTTTAGGCCTACCCGGCCTACTGCGTGGCTCGTGCCGTCGTCCCGTCCGTCTCTTTTGGGGTCGTTGGCTGATGGCAGGTCTCTCTATTCTTTTCTTCTCTGCTGCTTGCTGTTGACCGTACTGCTTGAGTTCTCTCTCCTTTCTCATGATTTTTCTCTATCCTTTTCCTCCTTTCCGCTCCCACTATGACCTTGATTACTATTGTTGTAATTTCTTTTTCCAGGAACTTTTCCTTCTCTCGCTCGTTGTCCCGGTAACACACACCTTCCCTCTCTTGCTCATTGTTTAAATCTCCCCGTTCTCTAATCCCTTCACAAAAGCAGACTCTAGGCCTACTTTTCCCAACTTGTCTCTATTACATAAATATTCAACAAGTACGTATAGAGAGAGATCACAAAATTATTACTATAGATATAATACTTTTACATCTTTCTTTACTATTTTTCGAGCCGAGAGACCAGTCAATCACCTTGAGTTCGATTGAGTCTTTATCCTTATTTTCAGTAAGCCTTATACCCCGCGAAATTATTCCTCAATAAAGTTTTTTTTTAAACTCCTTCAATTCCTTTCCATTCCCATATTCCTAAATTCCCACCACGCGATCCTTATCTATTGCTCTGTTTCTTTGCGCCCATAATTCTAATTCTGCTAACACAGATATGCTTATTTTGCATATCTGTAGTGTCGGGTCGTGTACGATAAATTAATATCGTGCACGCCCCGTCACAGAGGATTATCCCTACCCTCCGGAAAAAAAAATTACTCAAGAAATTTTTACTCCGTTCGCGTCCCTCGCAATACCCATCATACTCAAAAAATTAATTTTTTGCCAGCAGAGTGTCCACGCTAGTATCGTATCTCTTGTTACTCTATTGTATAAATGTTAAGTGAGAAACCAAAACAAACAAAGAAAAAAAAACATCCCAACCCCTGAGGTTGCACCACATTCCCCCAAAACCTCCAATGGCTCCTGTGTGTAGTGAGTAGCCAACGGTTGATAGGTCGACGATGCTCGCTGCCGACGCTACATGCCCTCTCCCTCCAGCTCCGCTGCAAAGGGTTACGCATCGTAGTTCGGCCTACGGATCTGCCTTCAGTATCCGATGCCCTGATCGCCTACCTGCCCCTCGCTGCCACCCGTCTCCACCCAGTCGACTAAACTTGTCCTCCCCATCTCTACTATAAAAACGCGAGGTTCCCATAACATTAAACACAAGTCTATCCCTACCCCAGGTTGCTCTCAAACCCCACAACCTGTATTCCTCCCGTGTGTAGGTGAACAGCTGCACGGTTGATAGGTTTGCGATTCTCGCCGCCGATACTATACGCCCATTCCCTCCAGCTCCGCTGCAAAGGGGTGCCCGTCGTAGCTCGGCCTACGGGCCTGCCTTCAGCACCCGATGTCCTGATCGCATACCTACCCCTCGTCGCCACACGTCTCCACCCGGTCGACTAAAAATGCCCTCCCCATCTGTACTATGGACGCGAGCTCTCGTTAATTCGTGACGCGCCCATCCCCTTTCTCCCTCGTCGTGAACTAGCTCACTCTACTCCTTCTCGCTGTCCCCCCTCGTCCGTGTGTGTACGCTGTGATTCTTTTGCGGTGACAATCAATTGTAGATTCTTGGCCATGTCCCTGCCTATAATGCCGGTGTAAGACCTCCCTGTGAGGTCCAGCAATAGAAATTTCTGCTGGGGGTAACATTCCCCTCCAATGACAACGTCAGTTACCGTGAGATATGGGACGGATAGGCTAACCCCATGAATGCCCTTTACCCAAGTATCTGATTCCCGTGTTTGCGCCTTTTGCAATGTGTTGGCGACCTGTGCATCTATGAATGAAACCTGCGCACCAGTATCTACCAAAAATCTCACAGGAATATCTTCAATGGTGCCATTGATGTAAAAGAACTCCTCGCTCTTGACCACCTGCACCAGATTAGCGTCTTTCTCCTCCCTGTGGTGCCTATTAATGTCCTGCCCTCCTCCGTTGTTACCCGCTCTGGAATGGCAATTCCTCGCGTAATGTCCTTCCCCGCCACAGATGTAACAGTTGTTATGTCTCTGCGTGTTGTGGTCTCTCCTTGAGGGCATGGGTCTTCGGTCGTGAAAGCTATGCGTGGGTGGGTGTACATACTGCCGCATCTCGATGAGCTCCAGCTCTCGTGCACGCAGTTCTTGTCTGACTATCTTTAGCTCCTCCTCCATTCTTGTTAGTCGGTTATCTACTTTGAATGTGAGCGCGTCGAGTTTTTTCTCTATGGCTGTAGTGGCCGTTTCGAAGGTTGCGGGCATGGCCAAGATGTCGTTCTGCTCTATTTCCTCCGACCGTCTCACGCAGGCAATTGCCTCCTTGTATGTTGTCGGGCTCGAATACATGATCGCCCTCCTGTGTGCGGGATGTAACCCATTTTTGAATCGCAAGACCAGGGTATCCTCTTTGTCCGCCGCATAATGCGGTTTCTTTTTGCTAAACTTGTCGAACAGGACTTCTAACCTACTCGCGAAGTTGCTGACGGATTCCTTGTTCGTCTGGCGTGCCGTTACAAAATTCTTTTCGGCATCCACTTCGAAGGGTTCCGATGTAAAGATTTGTGTCAGCCTGTCGCTGAACTCCGTAAATTCCTTTACCCGATATAGTTCGAACTCTACCGCCTTGCGGGCCGCTGTGCCTTTTAGCTTAGACTTCGCCACCATGGCTTTTATGGGATCCGTCCACTTTACGACGCCTCCTATCTGTTCTATCATGCTGAGGAAGTCGCTGACGTTAATACTCCCTTCCTCTCCCGAGAAGTACGGAATTACGCCCGCGTACCCTGACAGGATTGGCAATTCTGATGCCGCCGCTGTCTCCTCTGCCGCGGATGCACCTCTGGTGGGGGCTGGCGGCGCCATCCTCAGCAGTTCCTGGGTTTCCCTCCTGGCTGATGTACGAGTCTTCGTTTTCCTGCCTGAACTTTTAACTGTCTGAATTATTGTCCGCGGCCCCCTTTTCACCCAGCTGCTTTTATCCTAACACTCGCGTGCGCTGTCCTCTGCGTCCGCTTAAATAATCCTCCCACCACCCTGCTATCAACGTAATGTGGATCGCCTTTATCACCAGTCGGACGGCCGGCTCACAATGCCCGCCTTTACCGTGCGTATTCTCGAGCCTATCTGACCGTGTAGTGGTCCCCATGGCCTTCCCCCTCCCTATGGCCCCCTTTCCCCTGTTTAAAAAAAATCAGTTATTTTATTTTCATTTCTTTAAAGGAATAAATAAATAAATATAGTCTCCTCAATTTTTAGTAGATTTATTTTTTAATTTATGTTTATATAAATGATAATATATTTATTCTAAAACATATCTCATTTATATATTTATTATTTTAAAAAATATATTTCATTTATTTATTTACTATTTTAAACTATATATTTCATTTATTTATTTATTTATTTATTTTAAAAAATATCTTATTTAAACATTGAAATATAATGTACATTTATACAAATATAAATTAACAATTGTAATGAGTTAAAGAAATGTACTATTGTTTATGACTGAGAAATGTATTTTTCATTCAGATCCATGCTGTTCTTCATTATCAGAAATTTCAATTTGGTTTTGTTTAACTCACCTTATTATATGCTATAACTTGTTTTTTATAAGGGTGCTGGTGCCCGCTGGGACCTAACTCGTCGGTTTTTCACCATACTGGCCCCAGGTGGGCACCACTACCACTACTATTACTATTACCATTATTATTATTATTATTATTATTATTATTATTACTATCATTACTTTCACTGTTGTATTTTTTACTAAATAAATAAATAAATAAATAAATAAATAAATAAATAAATAAATAAATATGTCTCATTGTTGTGTAAGATGTTATGGGAATATAAAATATTTCAGAAGTGAACCGTAGTTTTAAAATATGTATAAGTCAAAATCTTCAGAGGATTAATAAAAAATATGAAATGTGGTTTGGTTCATACGACATTTTTATTAATTGTCAATTAACAGACATACAAAATTTTGTGGCAGCAATGGCAGGTAAAAAATAATCAATTTACGAAAAGAATCAAGTTAAGGGAACATAAAGAAGAAATTAAGGGGTAAAAATGAACCTTGTGCGCAAAAAGGCATGGTGCGTTTAACTTGCTTAGTGGTACATAAAAAAAACCATCTCCTTCATCACTCCTGCTGAAGAAAAAAAAAAGAAAACTTATTTAGACTCTGATTCGTAAAATGGAACATCTTGCCGTATTACACTAATCAAGAAAACCTTTCATAGCAAGATCGAGCTAGAAAATGATTGAGGAAGATGTCAAAGAATCAATCTGAACCAGGCATGAAAATAAGGATGCCATGGAGAAACAGCAATATTTCTTCAGAAGGAGGATGAGCTAGCAGGAGATTTCATAACAATATATATATATATTCCACTGGCAGGGAAAGCTGATCAGCGGCCATGCTGCACAGGAGGCGTGTAGGGTGGAAGAGGAGCAAGAGGCGACTGAAGAATAAACTGTAAGCAAAAAAACATTATAATTTGCCATCAATCAAATGGCATAACTTCCTGCGATCGAGGAAATTAGCCGCGAGGGAAAGAGCGCATTTGCCACATCACACGCGGACCATAAAAAGTAAATTTTGCGACAACAATAATAAAAATTTGAATTGCAACAATCAGTGTACATATTAACAAGAAATCTAGGCATCAATTTATATCTAAATTGAACATATATATTTATTAAAACATAAAATATTAAACCCAGTATCAGACATAAAAATATTATTAATCCAAATTTTCCTGAACAGAATATAAAATATTTCATAAGTAAACTGTAGTTTTAAAATATGTATAAGTCAAAATCTTCAGGCAGTTTCTATACAATTTTTATATTATTTTCTTTAATACCAAAATATTAAACCTTTCAGTGATGGAAATGGCCTTCCGAAATTTCGTGTCATTTTTAGCAATTTTAGGGCCAATTAAAGATAACAGAAATTCGAAATCTGTTGGGTGCATCCGAGCAAAATTTTTGTACATTCCAGTCACAACCTTTCAGTCAATTAACAGGGTAGAAGAAGAAGAGGAAGATGGATTTGAGGGATTTGTGATCCACCAAATGAGCCAGTTACCCATCCGGCCAGAGGACATCGCCAAAGCCACAAGAAGCAATCCAAGACTGCGTCGAATTGTCCAGGAGCTAGCTCGAGGCCGGAATCTAAGTCACTCTGGTTTCAAAGCACCCGAAGACAGGTATACAACGAGCGCTGGTTGTCTACTCTACGAACATCGAGTAGTGATTCCACCACCACTATGGCAACCAGTCCTAGATGACCTCCACACCGGCCATCTAGGGATGGGCAAGATGAAAGGCCTCGCCCGCTCGTTCGTATACTGGCCCGGTATCGACGCTGACATCGAGCGCACCGTCAGAACGTGCGCTCAATGTGCGACGACTTCCAGCGCACCTCCCCGGTTTCGAACCCACCATTGGGAGTATCCCAAGGGCCCATGGGAAAGAATCCATGTGGATTATGCCGGACCAGTGTCGGGGAAAATGCTTCTGATAGTGGTAGACGCGTACAGCAAGTGGGTGGAAGCCAAGGTAACTTCGTCGACGACCGCGACAGCCACCATTGACATACTGGATGAGCTGTTCGCGAGACACGGAATACCAACCATCGTGGTCTCTGATAATGGCCCCCAGTTTGTCGCCAACGAATTTACAACGTACCTGAAAATGCGAGGAGTATGATTCCACAAACGCACAGCACCATACCACCCATCCACTAACGGGCAAGCTGAGCGCTATGTACAGACGATTAAATGTGCATTGAAAGCCATGGGTACGATGCCAGCCAGCTTGCAACGAAACCTTAATACGTTCCTGGAACGATATAGAAGAGCGCCACATGCCACCACGGAGGAGTCCCCTGCAAAATTGTTTTTGGGGAGAGAACTGTACACTCGCCTGGATATGTTACGGCCACAAGACGTAAACCAGCGAGTGCAACAGCGTCACCAAGCTTCGTTCTCAGCCAAGTTCAGATCACTTCGAGTAGGGCAACCAGTCTCTGTGTCGTCAGGGAATGTTTCCCAAAGAAAATGGCTTCCAGACTTTGGGCAATGGCATATGCCTTATCAAAATCATCTGGCTGTTTGGCGATGATTTCGTCACGTGTCTCGGGGGAGCAAAGACCATGGAGGAATTGCTCTATTAGCATCCGGTCTAAAAAGTCACCATATTGGCAGTGTGCTGCACTTTTACGTAGGCGGAGTGCAAACTGGGCCACTGTTTCTTCTGGATGTTGAATGACAGTCCGGAATTTGATACTCTCTATATATTTGTTTCGCGGACGATCGTAGTGGCCAGTCAATATTGTTTTAAGTTCATCTTTTGGGCTTGCCAGGATTTTCAGTACACCGTTTAGTTCCGCGCCCATGTGCACTCGTGCATAAGCGGCATATTGGGTAGTGGGAATATTCGAGAGCTGCAACGACCACTCAAACCTCTTGAAATATGCTCCGACGGACGTCCCCTCGTCCATTCGGAACGGCGGCATGGTAAATGGAGGAGGCCGTGGCGAGGCTAGTTCCACAGCACGCTCTGCGCCAGGAGCGGGGGACGCCGTTGCCATCTGGGCTACGGCCGTGTCGGTGGCGACGTGCAGGGCCGAGGCGATCATCTTCGATAGCTCCTGCATTAATTCCGGTGGTACGGCCATCGTGGATTTGTCACTGATATGGGGTAAGTATGTCCTTATTAAAATGTCTCTTTATTTTTTTAATTGTGAACGGCATTCTTTTTTTTCTTCTCACTCACTCAAGATGGCGATGGGAGCTGCGTTCACTTTCAGCGGCGTCGGAGCGTTCGTCGATGGCATTTAAACGGGCTATCCCACTTCTGACACCAATTTTATTGTGTTTATGTGGGGTTCGATGGAATGGTATAGGAGACGAACTATACTTAAGAAACTATGGCTTTACCTGGTGGTAATGTCTCCGGCTCCGACAAATATTTTCGCTTGTCACTGGACGGATGACTAGCGTGTCATCAGAACGACTATGGCTGGGAGTGAAGAGAGAACAGCTGATGAACGTTCGTCTCCAAATAACAACAACAACAATGGTGGACATAACAATGGACAAATATCACAGAAACAAACACCACTACAATTATGAGGATAGTGTGCGATAACAATTGAATGTTAATCGCCGACACGACATACATATTAACAAGAAATCTAGGCATCAATTTATATCTAAATTGAACATATATATTTATTAAAACATAAAATATTAAACCCAGTATCAGACATAAAAATATTATTAATCCAAATTTTCCTGAACAGAATATAAAATATTTCATAAGTAAACTGTAGTTTTAAAATATGTATAAGTCAAAATCTTCAGGCAGTTTCTATACAATTTTTATATTATTTTCTTTAATACCAAAATATTAAACCTTTATATTGATGGAAATGGCCTTCCGAAATTTCATGTCATTTTTAGCAATTTTAGGGCCGATTAAAGATAACAGAAATTCGAAATCTGTTGGGTGCATCCGAGCAAAATTTTTGTACATTCCACTCACACTCTGAAATCTTAAATCACCCAACAGATTCGTGACACAATACGCCTTCCTAGTAGTACATAGTTTACTAATCCAACATGTTGAGGTTTCCTTTTTATCTTATATTTTTTTCATAAGGTCATCATAGAAAAAAACTGTAGTTAGATATGAATTTAGCACAAAATAAGCATAAGAATCAGCACTTAACGTTAAAGAAGTTTTTAAAAAGTTACTTTTTATTGGCCTATGTAATTCACACTGAAATCGATATTTTTTATCCCATAAATTGCAATGGATTTGAACATTCGATAGATTAATTCTATAGAAGTCATCGTGTAGGATCGAAACGAGAGACTGTCTACATTATGGGAGAACTTGCAAATTCACGCCCCCTCCCCCCTTTGGAAGGGGAGACTTAAGAAAGGGGTTCTTCCTGATAGTTGCGTTTCCACGAGTTTCCTCATTTCCTCAAGTAACGAAACAGGTGTATACGCACACGCGTTTGCAGCGTTGCGTTACAGGAAATAGCGTAACGCAACGGACATTTGCAACTATAGTTCATCCAGGGAGAGTTGGAGTAGACGTGGCTTAGTGTTGATATCGATTAATCATGTCAGGCAATCGACGTGCAAGGAATTATGGGGTTTCTTCATTATCTACGCGGGCGTCAATCTGTTCACAACGTGCAGTGACCAGCGATCATAATGACTATAATGGCTATAGTTCATCTACAACACCTAACATCGTTGCAATTCGAGGACGAACTCTTCATAGCCAAGCTAGGGAGATTGTGTGGAATGTATTTTCCTGTTCAAAGATAAGGATCCTGATAAAAGCTCTTCTGTTTTAAAAGAAGAAACATCTAAAGCAACACAAGTATCGGCGACATTCGTTCGAAGAATCGTTCAGGATGTAACTAAGCCTAAAGCTGGGTTTTCAAAGACGCGTTGTCTGCGTGTTCGTGCGTATACGTTGCATGCGTCCAAATCCATTCACGCAAGCCCTGTTTTCACAGCCACGTTGTGTGCTATTATGCAATTTATTAGAAAATAGATAAAATGAATATGCTTGAAAATATCGACGTAGATATTCTATTATTGGCATTATATCGAAGACATAAAAGAAGATGAAGAAGTAAAAGACGATGGTGGGTTGTCTCTTTACTTCAAAATCGAGCGAATAAAGAAGGGCGAGTTTAGAAATCTACTACATGAAGTGAGACTCCACGATCGAGACTCCTTTCAAAATTACCTTGGCATATCTCCTGAGGTGTATGATGAGTTACTGCAAATTGTGGAGCAAAGATTGTACAGATTTAATATTCTGTGTCTTTATATCGAGAATTTTTTGAATCTTAAAGAACTAGTTATGTTTGTACTTCTAGAATTACATCTGTAGAAGCTCATCTTCGCACATATTTTGTTCGGGAGTCGCCATTTTCATGAAACGATTGAAAGCTGTATGATTGGTGGATTTTGTCATGTGATCCGTTTAACGCATCCGAGCGGATTAAAAAGTTGAATCTGCGTTAACTCTGATGCATGAAGTATCCGGAGATGCAAGCAAGCGCGCCAAACCTTTCACGTTTTTCGACGCCTGGGAAAAAGAGGGTAAGAGAATCACAAGTTAAAAACTTGGATGAATTTGAACTTTCTGTTGCACGGGCATGTGTTGCTGAAATACACCAAGAAGGAGATTATCCTACAATTACAAGTGTTTTCACGAAGTTTAAAGAGAGGACTGGGTCAAGATCTTCCTTCGCAGTCAGCATGCATGAAAAACTGCATATAAAATACGGAAAAATCGACAATCGAAAGTTTTATATTGAACGTAACTCAACGATACCGATATTTACGGCAGATACAAGTGCTACATAGGGATCCGCACTTTGAGGAGCAAGTGGAGCCGCTAATAATCCACGTGAACGGCGAGGGTAGTAGCAGCGATGAAGAGTGGGATGACATTAACGTTCTCCCGCAATCTCCCTAGTTTGGATTTTTTTAATAAAAAGTCTTTTTCAAGACTAATTCATTAAAAGGCCATTTTAATGGCCAGCAAATAAACGAAAGAGGCTAGAACTTTTGTTTTTAAATTTTTATTAAAATATTTGTAGTAAATAAATATTTAATTGCAATTCATTTTTAATTCTAATTCATTAAAAGAAATAGCAAAAGAAGCAAAAGTTACTTATTAAAGAATAAAAAAATTAATGATATATTGACTTCAATTTAATTGCTTCAATTGCTTGCAATTTTAAATAATATCAACATCTGAGGTTTGGCGTGAAAAGAATCCTCTTAAGACCTTTCATTTATTAATCTATAAAAAATAAAAATAAAATGCATGACATAAACAAAATAAAAATAAAAAATAAAATTAGTTAAACATATATAATTTATGTTACATGACGAAATAAGTTCTCTTTAAGTGTATTCTTATTTGTTTTTAATTTAAATTGCAGTTTCACTAAAAAGTAAAATAATGTTATAAAACGCTTCACAATTAAGACCTGTAAACCAGGAATGGTCAGTCGCATGATCAAACCTTTCTGTGATTGGCCAGTTCAGAACTTCCTGGGCTCCGCCCACTCCAACTCTCCCTGGATGAACTATAGTGTGTACTAGGCTTTATAGGCACCATATGCTTCTCTGTTACCATTACTAATGCATTAGCTGTTCTCAACCCAGGCACCCTTAAATCATAAGACTCAATTATGCCCTGTCTCCTATTAACTCCTCTTCCTTTTACAATTCCCTCAGTCACTACTTTAGACAATAGAGGAATAACAATTTTTCTTTTTAAATGAACAGGTACCATCTTCATATACTCTCTCTCTCTCTCTCTCTATTTGTTTCGTACAAGTTTTGGTTTACTTTCTAGTCCACCCTCATCTCTTATACATTCTATTCTATTTTTTCCATCTTTAATAACTTGATCCTAAAAATCAAGGATAAATTTCTTCTTAACAAAGGTATCTTGGCCAAAAATCCCTTCACACCCGAATGGCCACTTTTTGTCCTATTCATAACATTCAATCTTATATATCTGATTTCCTAACCCATTGTAAACTCATACGCTCCTTTTGTGGGGAATCCATGTCCCGTAATTCCCATTAGTTCTAGTTTAGGTTTTTCAATAGCTCTAATTAAATATCCCTCTTTTCTTAATCTGTCAATTACACTAGTCAACACACATTTTGTAACTATGACCACACGTAGTGTTCTTAGTAATAATTTATATGTAGAACCCGAATCTGCTTTTAGATTTTTTCTATCACATCATGTTTCCAAGTTATGCACTTCAAGACTTCTATGTTAAAGTAATGGATGTGAAGAGAAGCGTCTGCAATGTTAAACTATCCATAGTTTGGGGCCGCAAGAAAATTTATCAGGCTCCAAACACTGAATAATTTAAAAAGTTTCATTGAAAAATAAAGAAATCTGTGCGTGCTAAGAAATTTCAAAATTATTTTCATAATAAGCAGAAAAAATACTACCAAAAATCACCCACTTGAATTTGGTTAAAAGAAAAATCTTAAATTTTGTTAGCCAGTGTTATTTTTGCAGATAAAGTGACTTTACTCCCTGTATCAATGAGCATTCTCGCCTTAATAGTTCCCATTAAAGCCTCTACCGTTAAACAACTAACGTTCTCCGATAAACGTTTTTTATTTTTTCTCTCCTTTTCCTCTATTGCTCCTCCTTGCCTCGACTTCACTGAGCCAAGGAGGGTCCTCCCTTGTTTTTTGTCACTGTTGATTGCTTCATTTCTCCCCTTTCCACATGCTGCTCTATTTTATTATTTATTTCTCGTGCCCTTTTTCTACAATGTTTTTCCATATGTCCCGTAACTCAGTTTTTCCATATGTCACTCAGTTATAGCACCTAATCTCTCTAGAAAAATTAGGCATTCCACCTCGTCCTCTCCCATTCACTATGTTATTTGACTCCCTCTTTCCTGGTTCACCACTCCTCCGTTCCTTGTCTCCTCGTCCACTCTCCGTCACCTTATTTTGGTGTTCCAATATTTATTTATGGTTTCTTCCACTCAGCCCAATATTACGTTCTACTCTATCTATTATTTTCTCTTCTAATTCTGTGTCTGTCAACAGATTTATTACCACCACCTTTCCTTTTATTCTCTTCTCCGCCTCTTCAATACTCTCCGCTGCTATAACTGCCTCATCCCAGTTTCTGGGGTTCATATACACCTTTCCTTTCTGAATATAGGGCAATAAGCCTGCAAGAAATCTTTCCTTTGAGCGATTTGCCATTAATTCCCTTCCATATTCTCTTTTAGCCTCCTGTATGGCTCCTTTGCCCTCAAATGACATCAACAGACGTCAACCCAAGGCTTGAAGCCTTGTCGCAAATTGCAATACACTCTCATTTCTCTCCTGATGACACTCTGAGAACAATTGTTCATTTTTTCTGGAGTGGGACGAGAAAATCTTGCAATCATCGCTCTTTTGAACGCCGGATATGTATCTACACCCACCATGTCTTCACTCTCCTAGGCATAATCTAATGCCCCACCTGCTAAGTGGACTCTCACCATCGCCATAATCATAGAAGGGAAGTAGTGAATGAATGATAGCATATCAAAAATAAAATTTCAGTTGTGCATTTATTAAACTTTATTGCCTTTTATTATTAATAAATTTAAAACAGAATTATACTCTTAAAAAATAAATAACAGTTCAAGTGTAATCAGAGAAAGAGTTCAAATATTAAGAGAGCAATTTTGCAAATTTTTTATGTTTTACTTTTCACTGCATTACAAACACCTCTCCTCAATTCTCTCGCCAAAAAATAAAAACTAGTCTGGATATAATACAAAATACAGGGTCAACAAAATACATTCGCTAAACACTTAAATTCTCGTGGCCACTCCTTAAAGGACGTTAGTCTTTATATTCTTCATAACTTCCATAACAAAAAAGAAAGAAAGCAATTTGAGTCCTTTTCTCATGAAATTCAATTCCCTATAATGACATTAACCTTCGTAAAGGCACCATACTTTCATTACCTTTCTGCCACTCCCCTCTCCGTCCAACTGTTCTCTAATTTGTCAAGGGGCTTTCTATAACTTCTTTCTGTGTCTTTAGCTTTACATCCCTACATTTTCTTCCCTCCCCCCCCTCTAAAGGCCCCTGTATATAAGACGTCTTCTAAGCCCCTATTATCACTTTCACTCTATCCAAAATGTCAGTTTTTTTTACAGAATCTTACCAAGCTGTGTTCACTTCTTTTTAATAAATTAATTAAAAATTTAAAGAAACATTTTGTGTACCATAATCATGATATGAGAGTACTATGATTATGCATCTATTTGATTTTTTTACTCAATTTATTTTATAAATATACATACTTTCATTAACAATTTCTTTAACTACATAACAAAGAAAAAATAAATAATATTTGTTCTACAATATCTTTTAAATGAAATTAAATAAACGATCCAAAATGCAAAACAATTCCTGCGATTGGAGCCAAATCTGCTGCAGCGCCACAGTTTCACAAAACTCCCGCGGAGACAATTTCGAGTGACTGCACACTTTAATGTTCGGATGCAATTTTTTCTACAAATATCTCATCAAAAATTGTAAACTAATTTTTTTAATTTACTTTTAACTCTAATAAAGAAACGTATACAACAATTGGTTCCAGATAAGCATTAAATCTTCAGTAATAAAAAATTATTTTCTTCTATGTCAATGTAAAAGCATAAGGAAGTTTCACTACTTCCCTTCTATGATTATGCCATCGCTAATATGACACCTGGCTCCTAGTGTCCTGCCGCTGCAATCTCTTCAGCTCTACGGAAAAATTCCGTGACACTTTGACTGCCATCAAATATCGGCATCTCCACATAGAGACCCAGCAGTTGTACATTCGCCTGTACCTGCACATTTCCTCCCATAGCATTATCTCCCTCTACCATTACTTCGTCACGATTTGCCATGAAAATAAAAATTCGACCCTATTTTACTATAAAATTTGTAAATAAATATGATAGAGTCAAATTTCTTTTTTGCTATTTGTTTATGAACAATTATGTTACATTTATTCTTTTGAAAGAGTAGCTCGCAAATGGATGGTTTTATCAGCAAAAATTACTCAATTAAAGAACGGTGTATTTGAGTCCATATCAGATAGTACCTTTAATTAACCTGTCTGTATTCATTCATTTTCTAACATTGAAAGTAATATTCTAACCCTTCAGAACAATAATTAACATGCAGTTAAACATATTTTCATTCACAAATTATTATAAAATTCACATGTTAAAAGCTATTGTCAGCAATTCCTTCAGATCAGCTGCTCACTCTACTCCTGCAAGCCTCCAAAATGTTGTGTTGTTGTGATGTCACAGAATGCTCCATCGCTAATGGTCAGCAGGCATTGACAGAACCATGGCCGCTCCCAAATAAATAAGGATTTACACTCTTTTATTAAAATGAGATTACTATAATTATTTACACATTTCATTAGGTTTCATTTAAAGGTAGTTATATAAATACTGTAGTAGCCTGTGTTTTAAAAACACAAGCCTCTGAAAAGAAAAATACAATGCATCCGCTCACTCCCATTGATTCTTAAAATCAGAAATCCCATTAAATAATATTACAAAATTATTATCTGTAAAGTTAACTTTTATTTTTTTATTAAAAATTAGTATAAAAGATTATATAAAATTGCAAAAGACATATTCACATCATTTAATTTTAATATTGTTTGGCTTTTTTGAAGGATTTTTACAAGATACAAATGAATCAGTTAATTCACTTTTTCTTTTATTTAAAATGCGGCTTAATTTTTCTACTTCCTTTTCTTGCTCCATCGTTTGTTTTCTTAACTCAGTTGCACCTTCTGGCAACCCCTGTGCATTTCTTATTTCGATAATATCGGGTTTTTTTCAATTGCTCATTTTAATCTCTCATTGGCTTCTCGAAACAATGAATCAGAGGACTGTTATGAGATATAGTGCAGATGTCTTTGATTTTAAGTTCGATTATTTTCGTTTTCGTTTTTGTTTACATTTTTTCCTCCTGACTCCATCACACACTGCCCATTTCACCCTCCAGGTCAGTCCTCCCCTGCAAAAGCCATAATTCTTGCCTGACATCCAATACCACGAAATGTCCAAGAAGAAGGGGAGGGCCCTTAAACTTTAAACCAAGCCAAATGATCTGAAGATGTCCTGAGGGGAGGTCGAAAGATCTCGTCGTTCTTCTCCTTTTAGTTCCTTTTTATTTATGTTTATTGATTTTTCATTATTATACTATGTTCAGCAGATGAATAAACCCACAATTATTATACAGAGGATTATTGTCGTTTTTCCTTTTCTTTCACTACCGCAGCTGCCCTCTCTTCTATTTCTACAATTTTCTGTTGTCCTTCTTTAAAAGATGTTTATTGATCTGTTCCTGTTGTGTACATTCTGCTTCTTCTGCCTTCTTTTTCATTTCTTCCATTTTTTTATTCTTTTCCTGTTCCGTATAAAGGGTGTCTCAAAATTCCTGGTACAAACTTTGCGAGGTGATAGAGGGTGCAACCATAAGCATCTTTTTTCTATAGTGTTTTTAGGGAAACTCAACCCCTGCAAAGATATGAGGGGCTAAAAGTAGGATGCACCGCCTGCAATGTGGCTGACCTGCATACAGAACAGCTCTAAACATCCAATGACTGTAATTGGATGTGACACAAAAAACAAAATACGAACATTGACAGTACAGTGTTTGATTAGAAGTACATATTTTATTCAAAGCAAATGCTCAAAATTTCCACCACCAACCTGTACACACAGTTCGACACCTGCGTACTAATGATTGGCGTGTGTGTTGAAAAATTTGTGTATGGGCTTGGATTTCACCAGCTGAAACAGCAAAGCGCGCAGTAAGGACATCAATGTCTTGGACTTTTGTTGCATTCACCAATGTTTCATGTGGCCTCACAACCAGAAATCGAGAGGAGACAGGTCGGGCGAACGTGGTGGCCACCATACCGGGCCTCCCCGACCATCAAACAAGTTGTCAAGCACATTGCGTACATTACTAGAGAAATGAGCTGGTGCTCCATCATGCTGAAACCACATCAATCGTCGACAAGCTAATGGAACATCCTCCAACAAATCTGGCAATACTTCCTCCAGAAACACTTGATAAATGTGTCCGTTGAGGCGAGGAGGTAGTAGGTAAGGCCCGATCAGGTTATTGTCAAGTATGCCACACCATGAATTCACCCCAAATTGTTGTTGATGTCCATGGCGAAATATCGCATGTGGATTGGCCATTGCCCATGTGTGGTTGTTTCGATAGTAGATAATTCCATCACGGTTAAAGAAGGCTTCATCGGTGAAGAGAACATATGATGGAAACAGCTGATCTCTTTCCGATTCTTGCAGTAACCATTGTGCAAACTGCATTTGAGCTGGATAATCTTGGGGAAACAACAGCTGCACTCGTTGATGGTGAAATGGATACATACCATTCTCACGAAGCACACGCCAAACCATACCTCGTGAAATACCCAGGTTCTGCGCTGCCATGCGGGTCCTACTGAATGGGTGTTCTTCAAAGTATTCAAGTACTTCAATCTCCTACCGAGCAACTCGTGGACGTCCAGCATCAGGTCGCTGAACATGAAATGTTCCATTTTCGCGGAGTCGAATGTGAATTCTGGTAAACAGCCGGCTGTCAGGATGTACTCGACGTGGAAACTGGTGATGATAAATTCGTGCAGCGTTCCTGCTGTTTCCATTTGCTACACCGTAAATGTAATGCATGTCGGCAAGCTCAGCATTTATGAATCGCTGCATGACAGAACTGATTCCACAACTCAATGGACAGGCTTGTTTGTAATAGCAACATTTTATCGGTAGCCTTCGAAATTGCATGCATTTACATATTGTGAAGCTTGTCTTTGCAATAGGGGTGATTGATGAATTTAATTATGTTTTAACAAGTGACACTTCATTGACGACAATCAATTAGCAACAGATCACACCTAAGTTTTGGGCGAGTTCATCATAATGCAAAACAATTCGAACCTTATTTATCAGTCTCAGTAATTGTGGTTCAGTACCATTTCGGTAATGGGGTGACAAAGTTTAAGGAGTTCAAATTACCGTCATTGGATGTTTAGAGCTGTTCTGTACGCAGGTCAGCCACATTGCAGGCGGTGCATCCTACTTTTAGCCCCTCATATCTTTGCAGGGGTTGAGTTTCCATAAAAACACTATAGAGAAAAGATGCTTATGGTTGCACCCTCTATCACCTCGCAAAGTTTGTACCAGGAATTTTGAGACACCCTGTATGCAACATATGACTTATGTGCATTCAATGCCATTGATACCAATTCTTAAGTTATAGGCATCAATGCTACACAGTTTCCATACAATTTAAAACCATCTAAAATAGCTAACCGTGAGTTTAACGTTATTTCTGATACTGATCCTTTGTCTTCTGGACGAATTAACTTCGATTAGGAGAAACCTCTCTCAACATCACTGTTCCCATGAGACAAAACTAAATATTTAAGCTCTCCTCTAGCATTCTTTGTATAAATGATATCCCTTCAATAGTGATCAATTCGTTGACTTATTGGAGGAACATTTGTATCATCTAGAATGTTTAACAGTCTCCACTCATCTTTGATAGCTATCGAATTTAAACCAGGGGGTGGCCGTGGCCGTGGCCTGGTTGTCTCGTCGGTTGGCTTGCTAATCGATGGAGTTCAGCAACTTCAGGCGCAGCCAGCTGCTGGCTGGGTGACGGCCAGCGCTTGAGGGCCACTGCTGGCGGGACAGCTATTTGGGGCACGGCTGTTGGAGGACTTTAGTCTGACCCATTTGCTAAGTGACCATAGCTGGTTTTCCAGCAGTTGGTGACAGCCACTGGTTTGTTTGTCCGCCAGCAGCTCTTCCATCATGAAACCCCCCGTGCTTCGGAGGGCACGTTAAGCCGTCGGTCCCGGCTGCTACTGTCATCTCGTAGCAGTCGTTATTTACTGGGATGGCGCAAAACTCCCTCTGTACTAGATACTAGCTATCGAATTTAAACCAAGAGGTAATATCTCCAAAATCTTGGTTAATCCTAAGAGGCTTCTTGAATTGTTTTGTCGTGGTTGCAAAAATGCGAAATGTTTCAGAATTGAATTTTGGGAAAACACTTTGGTTGTTTCCATGAGATAATGACACGTCGCTAAATGATGTTTTTGTACTTTGTGCAAAGATGAACCATTACAAGATGTAGCTTCTTTAACAGAAGGGTTATTAGAAGTTAATACAAGTTGACTGCAACTTAATGTTATTTCAGGTTGCTGATATGGATTTGGGTAGCAGTATATTGATTAACAGCAGCAAAACCTTTTGTTCCACAAAATACTTTCTTATTGCACATATGCAATGTATGCACTGATCATCTATTCCTCTACACCAAGAAACAATCTTATTGCCACAAACATCAGTTTTCTGCAACCATGTTTCCTTAACAACATATCTTTTTGCCATGTGATGGAGTAATATTGTAAAAAAAATCCAAAAGCAAAAAAACAATTATTGTATTTATTTCTTTAAAATAGTCTCTTTAATGCGTCTGATCTGTTAATACTAAATTTAAGGTTAATTTGCACTATGTGGACACGCATTTGCGGACACGGACTGGGACACTAGGCCTTTATCGCTAGTGACAAATATTAATAGAATCATTCCTCCTTTTCATAAAATACTTATTTTTATCGAAATATTCATTTAGTCAATTAATTAGGATAACTTATATCATTTGTGAAAATGATTATATTAAAATTTATGACTAGCGGTAAAGGCTTAATGTCTGCGTCCGAAAGGCACGTGTCCACATAGTGCAAATCAACCACATTTAATAAGAATAATAATTATCGATAGGCTAAGTTTTGTTAAAAGTAACTGACTTTTATGAGAAGAAATTTAATTTTTCTTTCAGCTTCGGATGTTCTTTCAGTAGAATATATATATTTTCTTTCAGTAGAAAATATATTCCACGTACTGGTCATCGTTTCTCCTTTAAGAATGCAAGCAATCTCAAATCACCTGAATGACGATAACGTAGATTGTCTGTTCTGGCATTTAAATATTCCATTTTAACCCAAGCGAGAGCTTGTATTATAATGTAAGCCTCAATCACAGTGTAAGAAAGAAACAAACCACGTGATCACGGCCTCAATCCAAGAAGCAAACCACATGGCTAAAAATTGATTGGATGGATGTATTCCTTATGTGTTTGTTTTCCAGTACGAACTATGATATAAACTTAGAATATAACAATAAGAATTAATAATTTATTTATCAATTTTTTTAAAAAATAGTCGCCAAAATAGTTGCTTTTCATAATTTTTCCAAAAGTTAGTTGCAAAAAAAAGTAGCTTCCAACAAAAAACTCACAAATAGTCACTTTGTAGTCGCAAGTGACAACCCTGTAATTGAAAAATTAATTTTTATGCTTTCGTGCAGCAACTACTGTGTGCTACTGGGGAGTGACTTATTAGTGAAAAATTAACAAATCACTCCTTCTCCTATATTAAAATTATATAACAAAAATTAATTCTATGATGCCTATACGAGGTCTGTTCAAAAAATACGTAGACTGACGTCATAAAACAAAATATACTTTATTCAGAAGTTACACATCTGGGTCCCCTTCAAAGTACTCTCCTCCCCGACGCACACACTTATCCCAATGGTGTTTCCACTTTTGGAAACAGTCCTGGAACGCTTCTTTTGTGATGTCCTTCAGCGCCTTCGTCGCATTTGCCTTTATGTCGGGAATCGTCTCAAATCTCCTTCCTTTCAAAGGTCTTTTGAGTTTGGGAAACAAGAAGAAGTCACAAGGAGCGAGGTCAGCTGAGTAGGGTGGGTGAAGTAGAACAGTGATCGACTGTTTGGCCAAAAACTATCGAGTTCTGAGGGCTGAATGGGCTGGAGCGTTGTCGTGATGAAACAACCAGTCACCTCTCGTCCACATTTCTGGCCTTTTCCACTCGTCCAGTGGCAGTTTTTCCGAGTTTAACACAAAATTTCACAGCAACTCTTTGCTCGTTCAAGTCACTCATTCTGAAAATCCGCCAAACGAAAAAAAACACACTTCACAAACAACCGCGTAGCTAATCAACCAATACTGATATTTGCAATCAAAAAACTGCCTTGTAATCAGCGGATCTGTCAGAAGATGGCGACACCAAGCAATTTTGATTGGGACCAACAGGGCCCGCGCAATTCAAACAGTCTACGTATTTTTTGAACAGACCTCGTATGTCCAATTTTTGGGTTTCAAATCACACTGACAAGGTCAATAAACTAAATCTCAACTTCAATGTGGAAAAAGTTTCAAAGAAGAAAACTATTTTAATAACTGCATCCTTTGCAGTGACTTAATTGATGATCATTCTATTAATGACCATAACACTGAGCAAAAGACTCAGTTGAAAGTTCTTTGAATGCTAAATTTCCTACTGTAACATTTGATTATGACGTTAACTCAGATCTATTAAATTTATTAAATACATAAGAGAAGAAAATTATTGGAGAAATAAATAATAAAAAGAAGGATTAAGTGGCTTTAAAGCACAAATATTTCGAAAAAAATTCTGGATTAGATGTGTTTATTAAGGAGTTACATGCTAAAGATGATGCAGTGTATGATTGATATCATAACTATCAACAAGATATTGAAGCTATCCTTCTAAATACAACGTGTGTAGTGGCCTTACAGTATAAGAGATGGACAATAGAATTACCAACTAGTTTCGCCATTTGTTCCCGGCTTTGTCAAGGTACACAACAAGAGGCTCGCAGGCCTTATATACAGAAAAATGGTACAGATGGACCAATGAGCGTAAAAATATGATACATAGGAAATGGCCAATAAGAGAAACAAGCGAGATAAATATAAAATAATTAAAATATAAAACTATAGGAAAATGACAAAAGTGATGCGAAAAAAAAAAAAATAAAAACGCGGACCTTTAGAGAACATATCCGGTTGTCAACAGGGGAGATTGACAAAATAAATGGGCAAAATAAAATAGAAAAGGGAGATTGACAAAATAAAAACCAGTTTACAATAAATCAGATAGAGGATTAAGCATGGTAAATATGTCGAAGTCGGTCTGGCAGTTGAGTAATCGGTCGGGGTTGGTCTTCTTGGCCTTGTAGATTTCAATAGCTTCGAGGGTGGTAGTTTTTGAAGGTTTATGGCATATGTGTAAGACTGACTTCGACATATTTACCACGCTTAATCCTCTTTCTGATTTATTGTAAACTGATTTTTATTTTGTCAATCTCCCTTTTCTATTTCATTTTGCCCATTTATTTTGTCAATCTCCCCTGTTGACAACCGGATATGTTCTCTAAACGGTTCGCGTTTTCTTTTCTTTTTTTTTTTTCCGCATCACTTTTGTCATTTTCCTATAGTTTTATATTTTAATTATTTTATGTTTATCTCGCTTGTTTCTCTTATTGGCCATTTCCTATGTATCATATTTTTATGCTCATTGGTCCATCTGTGCCATTTTTCTGTATATAAGGCCTGCGAGCCTCTTGTTGAGTACCTTGACAAAGCCGGGAATAAATGGCGAAACTAGTTGGTAATTCTATTGTCCATCTCTTATACTGTAAGGCCACTACACACGTTGTAAATAAGCACAGTATTATGATCCCTTCTGTATCCGATATCCTTCTAATAAGTTAAAAAAGCTGCTGAAGTAATGAATGAATTATTATGTCGGCAACTGAAACAATTGTCAAATTCCATCCTTAAAATATAAAGGGTGTCTCAACTAAAGTAACCAATAGCCAACTTCTAAAATACAAATCTGACAGAGTACATGCAATAGAAGAATTATTGTACTTTCATGTGCAGGGTTCTTATGTGTAATCTATTTCCAAAAAAAAAAAAAAAAACGACGCCATTTTCGATTAGGAAATCAACTTTGAAATGTGCAATGGAAATCCCTATTTTAATGGTACTTTAAGATTGCACACAACATTTGAGAAATGTTTTATTCTTGGCGTTTTTTTCAATTGATCCAACCGTTTGGGAGATAAGAGACACTGAAAGTTTACTTTTTTTTTAAGCACATAGTCAACCTTTCTTTTCGTTTAAATTAATGAACAATTTCTGTTTTGCTTTTTTTTTTTTTTTTTTTTTTTTTTTTCCTTTTCTTTAAATCCAAACATACACCACACTTTCACTGCCTCTATCTCCTAAACAGTTTGATCAATTGAAAAAAAATACCAGGAATAAAAATAAGGGTTTCCATTGTACATTTCCAAGTTGACTTTCATATTCAAAAATGGATCTTTTTTTTTTGGAAATGGAATGCACATAAAACCCCTCACATAAAAGTATAACAATTGTTCTATTGAAAGTACTCAGTCAGATTTGTAATTTAGAAGTTGGCTATTGATTCACTTTAGATGAGGCACCTTTATATACCAGTTTACTGTGTTACTATTAGTCCTTATTCAATTTCAGTTATTTATAATGAATGACATTTTTGAAAGTTTCCATGGTTTCTAGTTCCAGTTTAAGAAAAGAACAGAAAACAATAACCAATGTTTGTCAGCTAGCTGAAAAAGTGTTAGAAGATAAAGATTACATGTTACCACATGAAGTTAAACATAAATTTGTTAAGATCAGATTAAGAGATATGAACCACAGTCTTCTTCATGAATAGAAACAGGACAATAAAAACAAAACTTCAAAAAATCGTAAACTAATTTATTTTATTGATTAAATAAAAATAAAAAAATTGTTTATGTAGATTTTTTTTGTAGATTTTTATTACAATTTATCATGTGTGTTTTTCTTGCCCTTACAACTTGTTTTCCCATTAGGTTCTTCTAAATCTATTTTGAACATGAAACAAATAAACTAAAAACTTGAACCTGATAGCTTACGCTAGCCGAGACTGGATCCGAACTCGCGAAAATTTATTTCCAGGCCCGACCCCATACTCAGTAGGCCACCTTAACGTTACTTGCATTCGTAGCACTCCTTAAGCTACCCGTGCCCCCTGTGTGGTGCTAAATGAGTAACAAACCGGTATCCAAAGGTCCCTCCCGACCTCCTGGATCTCACAGCAAATATGAACCCACCCAAAAGGAAAATTCATGCCGGCTCTGTCGTCGTCCGGAATAACAAGGACCACGTATCTTGCTTAGGAAGAGGACAGGATATGAAAAGAAAACTACAATCTCCAATTCAAATACATAATAACGTCAGAATATGCCAACTAAACAATGAATGCCTATCCAAGGCAAAATGCGAAATCTTGGGGAGGTTGATGAAAGAACAAAATGTGGACATCATTGCGCTCCAAGAGACCCAAATACCAGAATCACATTTCAGCAAACTCAAAATCCCTGAATTCGAGTTGGCTGCAGCAAGCTTCCATGAAAAATTTGGCCTCGCCCTCTATGCTGCACCTGAACACCACAAACATCTGAGTGCCCTATCCGCCACAGAGCACACGATTGGCATAAAACTTGAAGACCTTTCCATCATAAATGCCTATAAGCCCCCTTCTCAAATTTTGTTCATAGGGGGAAGCAAAATAAATAGAATTTAATGGGTGGTACTTTAGACGAAAGAACCCCAAAACTTAAGAGTAAACGTGGCTCGTTAAAAGACTTTTATTTTGGTTTAAAAATTGCGATATTTATTTATAAAATACAAAAATTCTGTACAAAAGAATGTTCTATACAATATGATTTAATTGAGGAATAGGCATTGCGATCTCAATTACAAAAGAAAATATTTCTCGGAATAAAATAAAGAAATACTTAAATGTACGTTAAATACAGCAAAACACTGTAATGAGAAATGTTAATCGCTACATTGAGCGAATTGAGATTAAATATAAAAAAAATTGAGACAGACCAATTCCTTATAAAGAATAAGGAAAAGAAATTTTAAAATTCCCATTTAATGTCTAAAGAAAGACTGCGAAATAATAATTTAATTATTAATGGGGAATAAGATTGAAAAATGTGCAGCATGGCGTCCCTTATGCACGTTATTGTTGAAATAGCATTAAAAGAAATTTCATTATTACCTTATGCGTAAACTCGCAAAACAATGCTGCTCTGTAAAGAATCATGGCTGCCGCGAGAAAGTGAGAAATTCAATAAGAAACTAAGCATCGAACGGCAGGGTAGGAGCAATTTGCAGAGCATTGGAATGAAGATGATAAATGGAAGTTGAACGTCATGCTGCAGGCTAGTAAGGACGAGGAGGACCAGAAGGAGGGGCGACTGGTCAAGCCAGAAGTTGGAAGTGGTCTGTCTGAAATAAAAAAAACAGTAACCACAGAAAGAACATCAACAACAGTGGGACACACATTCTCGTGATCACGAACATTATTCGCGAGGAACAACTAGCTGCAGATAGTGATAATCACGTGGAGATTTTTTCATTAACATTTATTAAAACAATATATACTCAACAATCACTGTCTGCAAATCAGTAAAAAAACTTAAAGAATAGAAGAAATAGAATTAATTACAAATAAAATTATATCTATTTTTACATAAAAAATCTGAGTTTTCCCGAACAAATTTGGACCCCACACTCACTCCCAGCCATCTCTCATCCCTTAGTATTGCTTGGGGACTTTAACTCATACATACATACATACATACTTTCATACATCTTGGGGTTATTCCTCTAACGACTCTGATGGAGAATTCCTCTTCAGCTGGGCAGAAGATAATGACTTATACCTCCTATATGATGCTAAGCTGGGAGGAACATTCCGCTCTGCAAGATGGAAAAAAGACTACACACCAGACCTACGTTTTGTGAGCAAGGATCCTGATGGAACACCATTAAGAGCTACCCAGATGTGACATAGTCACTTTGTTGTTTTATTTTATTTGTAAAGGGTTACAGTAGTCCTCCCTTAGAAAAGGACTACATGCCACCTTCGGGTGTCAATATTATATTGTTGGACGAATATGTTTTTGATCAATTGTAAGCATATGGATGTTTTGAATATCAGGGATACCTTTTTCCCACTGAGGGTACAAAACCTCCTCTGCGATGGCGAAGTCCGCCATGAGGCCGTTAGGCCTATCGCCCGTCGAGGCGTCTTTCTTGTGATTGTAAGTCAAAAACTTGTCTTATGAATCTGTATTTCTTAAAGAATTATTGTACTTGATGTATAGAATTATAATAGTTAAGAATTTGAATTTAATTAATCAGATTTATTAGGTTTTGAACCATTTTGTGTATTAAGCTGCATTTGGCTGTGGCAATGCATGCTGGGAGGATCTAATTTCGATACCTTCTCCAACTGTGTTGTCACTTACGATTCCGGAAGTGATGTGAGAAATTCCAGGTTCACCACCAGAGGGCGATCCCATGATTCTCTGCGGGATTTGCCTGGTGTATAAAAAGGGGGTCGGCAGCAGCATTCGGGACATTCCTGATCCAGAGACGAATCCAGCTAGACCCATTCAAGATGGAAGACCAGGAGGAAGAGGACGACGATGCCGAAGCAGATGACTGCAACCGGGGAATAGTTGTACTGCCCGGATTGGGTTCCTGTAACCTTGCAATCGATGGTTAGGCCTAACCTTCTTTCATTTACGGAAAGAGAAAACCACGTGGTAATTTATTCTTTTATTGATGACTTTAGATTATTTGTTTCTTTATGTTGGGCTCTAGTGTAAAGCTTATGAGAAAAATATTGATAGTTCTTTAAATTTGGATTATGGATTTGAATGGTAGCGGGATTGGATTTAATAAGATTTATGTTGTTATTAGTGGGAGTTTTAGATTGTGATCTTTATTAATTGAAGTGTTAAAACGTTTAAGAATTGTGTAGATAGCTTTGGATTAGATTCAGTATAGTAATTTGTAAAATTGTTAATTTGGATTGTGTGGGTTTGCTGTATGGTATTTCTGTCGGGGAATTGGATTAGGATTATCAAGTTTGTTAGTGTGGCAGAATTAATGACTTATGTTTTGATTTAAAAAGGGGATAAGAGTAGAAGTTGTTTACTTGAAGATTGAGTTTCGGATTTTGTAATAGTTTAGGAAGATTATTTCGTGAATGAACTATAAGAATGCATTGTTGTAAGTACGTGAGATGTTAACATAAGTTGAGAAGAGTTGTTATTGATACTTGGATTAGATAATTTGGATTAAGTGCGGTCATTAATATTTTGTAGTATTCAAGTAATATTGAAGTTAGATTGTATGGTTTAATTTTGTATAGATCATTAGTGGAGCATTCTGTAGATTTTGTTTACTAGCGCATGGGGTAGCTAAGCAGCCTCTTAATTTTGGGATTGTTTGGGGATTTTAGATTTCAGTGCATTCTAGGTACTGGTGTTGTGCAGGGGCATTAGTATTGTGGCTCGTTGGCAGTGGATGTATAGACCCGTTATTATGAATGGCTAGTCCCATTAGTACGGACTGGATTTTGGGTTCTTTGTGGCACACCGGTGTTGGATCCGGTAGTTTGGCTTTGGTTCCCACTGCAGCGACCATCCCCTCTTTTGTTTGTGTTACATGGCGGAAGTGCCATGTCAGTGACCAGTTTGCACTGTGTAGTTATTGTATCCCTATCTTAGGTGTGATCTTTTTGTTTTAGTGGGGAGAATCTTTGGCTTAGTTATGCGCTAGTTTGTGTCATCTCTGTTTGCCACTAATTTTGATCTTGTTTCATCTGCCATTTTATTTGTCTTTTATTGGATGATTATTGTAAGGCAATTTTATGTGAACGTATTCTTAGCCCAGTGGGTAGCTAAACTTTTATTTTAGGGAAGGTTTGGTTTTTGTAGTGTGCATGCTGGGTACTTGTTTTTGTTGCCTGGTGGGTGTTTGGTTTAGTTGTAGAGGTGGATTTGTCCCGTTTTGGTTCGGGTTTTTGGTAGCCCTCTGGTGTAGGATCCAGTGTGTTGGCTTTGGTATCCCCTTGCACTATCCAACCCCTTTTGTGGCTTTTGGAACACGACTTTGGGTCCGTGTTTGTAACCTGTATGCACACAGGGGTTCCCTAGTCCCTTGCTTAGGTTTGACGTGATAGTTAATTGGGAGTTCTTTGTTTAGACTGGTGCTAAGTGATACAGGATCATACATTTGTCACTTAATTGATTTAGCTACAAGCAGCTAATTGTTATTCCCTGCCTATTTGTATCTGCATTACTTTATCTTTGTATTTTGCTTTATTATCTATTTTGTATTTATCTTGCTATTAATTTGTAAATAAACCTCTTTACGCATATCAAAATCGATCCCTCCCTTTCTTAATTTATGTTGGCACCCTTCTTAGGAAGGAATGCTGACGTACTGATATTAGATTGAAAATCACTTCATCACACAGATATATTTAGATTCCTTTCCCTGCAGCCAACATCGCCCCATCATCACTGAGATCGGTCTATATATCCCCCAAATCCTGGCAGCACCCCTCCCAAGATGGAACTTTCAGAAAGCCAACTGGCAACACTATTCAAACTACATTGATAAGTGCTGCTATTCTATCCCCCCTATTCCAGAACACTACCCAAGATTCTGTGGGCTCATCAAAAAAGCAGCAAAATCTTTAATCCCCAGAGGATACAGGAAAGTATATATCCCATGTTGGTCCAAAGAAAGCAATAGATTGTTTGAAGACTACAAAAGAACTGACTGCCCAGATAAGGCTAATGCTCTTATGCTTCACTTGATGAAGAAAGGCGCAAAAAATAGATTTCCGCAAACCACCTCTATGAACTTTACCAAATCCTCCCATAAAAGCTGGGCCCTGCTCCGTAAGCTAGGTGGTGCAGCCCCCCCCAATAAAATACTGTCAATCTGTAAAACCGAACCAAGTCGCAAGCCTCTTATTAGCTAACTGTAACATGAAGCCACTAAAGAAGAAAAGAAGGTCATTAAACAACTATCTCGTACAAGTTACAGCACTTGCCCTGGCAGCTCTGACCTGTCCTCTCCTGTCAGCAACCAAGAAATTGATATAGCACTTAAACTTGTGAAATCCAACAAAGCCCCTGGTGTAGATAATATATTCCCTGAATACCTTAAAAATCTTGGTCCCAAAGCTAAACAATGGCTTGCCACCTTCTTCACCACTATCCTAAATTCAGGAAAGGTGCCTAAAGTATGGAAATCCTCAAAGGTTTTAGCCATTCTGAAACCAGGGAAGAAACCTAACTCTCCACGGAACTATAGGCCTATCTCCTTGCTAAGCAGCACCTACAAATTATTGGAAAGAATTATTCTCAGGAGAATAAGCCCATTAATAAAAAATCATCTCCCCACCCACCAAGCAGGCTTTAGAGCAGGAAGGAGCTGCTGCGACCAGGTACTGTCCCTCACAACACACATTGAAAAAGGCTTTGAAGAAAAGTAAAAGCTGGGAGCAGTCTTCATCGATTTATCTTCAGCGTATGATATAGTCTGGAAAGACAGGCTGCTCTTCAAACTCTCTGGTGTCATAAGAGACAAGAAAATATTATTTCTCATCTCTAACATGCTCTCAGATCGCAAAGCCATCGTTCATTTAAATGGTGAACAAAGCAGGCCACGGATCCTAAAAAACGGTCTATCCCAGGGCTCAGTCCTCGCTCCACTGTTGTTTAACCTGTACATTTCTGATATTGAAGAAACGAAATCGACTAAATTTTCTTATGCCGCTGATCCTGCCCTTCTCTACCAGGATGAATCCTTTGCCAAAATATAAGAAAACATGAACAAAGATCTCGAAACGCTCCAAAGGTACTTTGAGAAATGGCACCTGGTTCCAAACCCTTCAAAAACAGTGACCTCAGCATTTCACCTTAATAATGCTGAGGCTGAACACAGTCTCCAACTTAGGTTTTGTAGCAACACTCTCAAACACGACCCAACCCCTGTCTACCTTGGAGTTACCCTCGACAGAAGCTTAACGTATAAGTTACATCTCACAAACACAAAAGATAAACTCAAGACGAGGAATAACTTAATCTCTAAGCTTGCTGGGACCAGTTGGGGGTGTGGAGCACACACACGAAGAACATCAGCCCTTGCACTTGCATATTCAACTGCTGAATACTGTGCTCCAGTCTGGAATCGGAGCTCTCATGTTAAGCTGGTAGACGTCCAACTAAACCATACAATGAAGCTCATATCAGGCACAGTCCGTTCTTCTCCACTCCCATGGCTCCCAACCCTTAGCAACATAGCCCCTGCTTGGATCAGAAGAGAACAGGCAACAACCAAGATCCTTCAACACTTAAGGACAAAGCCCGAACTATCCATCAGCACAATACTGAATAATCCCCCTTTGAGGAGACTAAGGTCAAGACATCCTGTCTGGGCCTTCGACGACACGTCCAGCGTATCCTGGTCGGAATATTGGTCCAAAGCCAACTTCATCAATAAGCACCTGATTGAAGACCCAACAGCTAAACCCCCTGGCTTTAATCTTCCTAGAAAGCTATGGACTAGGCTGAACAGGATCCGTACAGGACAGGTGCAGAGAATGGCTCTACAAATGTGAGTTTACTAATAACCCTCTCTGTGACCGTTCTCCCACTCCACAAACAATGGAGCATATTGTATCAGATTGCCCAGAGCACCGATTCACAGGTGGGCTAACAGAGCTACACTATGTGTCTGATGATGCCTTGGCTTGGATTTCCAAACTGGAAATTCACCTTTAATCCCCCTTCTATTTTATCCATTGTCATATTTCCTTTCTTTTTGTTGTGTTTTTATTCTATGTACCATACGCAATAAATAAATAAATTCTATTTTATATTACAGGTTTTTAAGTGCAGGCAATGTAGCCCTTGGTGCCTGTGATGTCATGTCGTGTCCCCGTGGTGAAGCCCAGCCTGCGCATTGCAAGACCTCTCTTCCACTGACCTTTGGTTTTACCAAAAGCAAGTATTGTAACTGTTTGTATCAGTTAAAGGAATCAATAATAATCCTTGTCTATCTAAATGATTTAGGTTGTTTTTTAGAACCAAAGATCATTGTGAAAGATTTCACCTAATGTTAAAATAAACGTATGACATGAATTGTTTAGGTAGAATTGTAGTGCAATGAGTTGTGAATCTTAGAGAAAATGAATAACGTTGCAACCAGAGTTAAGTTTAACAAACATTTTTAATAACATAAAAAAAATTTGTAAATGGACAATGTTCACAGTCTAGCAGATCCTGATAATATATTAAATCAAGAAATATTTAAGAGAATAATTTCCCGGAAAAAAGGCACAAAAGTAAACAGAATGTGTACTAATATGACAAAAAGGAAAAAATAAGTATGTGGATAATAGTAAATAAAAGAAAAAAAAAACTCTTTCACCACAATAAAAATTAAGGAAAAATACAACCTGAACCTGGAAGCACTTTTCGACAGCAAGGCTATCATCATTCAGCAGGGACCAAGGAGTACACTAGGGGGAACTGAGTGAACTGACTTGAAAGCGGAAAAACTGAGTATATGTAGCGAAAAGACCACGGTTTTAGGCCAATCAGAGAAATTACACCAAAAGGGACAAATTAATGATTGGGCAGTTGAGTCCACTATTGGATTAATGCTGAGTCACCAATGGGACCCGAGTCTGAATTTAGTAGCAAATTATTATTGATATTTTGTATGGCCATATTTTAAAAAGCATCCAGCAGGTGTTTTTTATTTATTGTGTGCTATTGTAATAATTATCGTTATTAGGTAGTAAAGATAAAAAGGGAAAGAAACTTCTACAAGTGCAGAATAGAAAAAAATAATCCTCAGGCAGATGCAGTTTGAATTAAGATGGTTTATTTGCGAAAGACAAATAAATGAAGTGAAAGTTGATATTAGAGCAGATGACAATAAGCTGTACGTGATTTATGTACAATTAGTTATTTATCGAAACATTTAGAAAAGGGGAATTAACACTAAGAACTTATTCATCCTTGAGACCAGCACCGCAATTACACTGATTAAACGTTCGTAAAGGTAACACTTGCATCGGCGAAGATACAAGACCTCGGCGATGGGGATAATAACAAGAAAGAGGTACTCACATTTTGTAGAACACTGAGCGACATCTATTTGTGGAATCTGGAGGTCTTCTATGCTACTGCATGATATGGAAACCAAAACCCGAGTGTCAGCGAAATCGAAAGCCTCTCCTTTTATATCCCCTATATTGGCAGTCCCGCATTCTCGAATGCTCTTCCTCCTGATTGGATCCTGGCGTTGACGACGGTGGCTCCATCCATCGGCGATATGCCAAAGCACTCTATTTGACATCGAAGCCTCGATGTGTCGATACTTGGTCTCCCAGCCACAAGGTTCACACTTAATACAAGTTTCAATTATTTGAAAGAGACGGATGTCACAATTGAATGTAATAATTTTAAATTATCGATGGAAAAATTATGTCCAGTCTCGATGGAGTGTTTTGCTATGGCGGAAAGGTTGCTTCTCCCGAATCTTCTGTGGTCTATGTGTTCTTTAAACCTGGTTGAAAAACTGCGTTTCGTTTGACCTTTGTAAACCATTGGGAATGGCCATACAAAACACCAATAATAATTTGCTACTAAATTCAGACTCAGGTCCCACTGGTGACTCAGCTACCCCAATCATTAATTTGTCCCTTTTGGTGTAATTTCTCTGATTGGCCTAAAACCGTGGTCTTTTCGCTACATATACTCAGTTTTTCCGCTTTCAAGTCAGTTCACTCAGTTCCCCCTAGTGTACTCCTTAGTCCCTGCTAAATGATGATAGGCTTGCTGTCGAAAAGCGCTTCCAGGTTCAGGTTGTACTTTTCCTTAATTTTTGTTGTGGTGAAAGAGTTTTTTATTTCTTTTATTTAAGAAATATATAAATTGAATTCTATTACAAGAACTAGAAATGAAAGCCATCTCGGATGTAATAACTATGTTAGGCTTAAGGTGAAAGATCAGAAAACGTGCCTAGCTTTTGCCCTTACCTGGTCAGCTTTGTCTTTCCTGCACATGGTGAAATCGCCTCGTCTCAGCTCCTTTTTTTTTTCTTCCTTTCTTTTTATGCTTGCTCCTCCGTCCGAGTTCTCCTTTTATTTTTTTTCGCTCCTTTATATATATTCGGCAGCCTTACTCACAGTAGGTACTCCCTTCGCCATCTCGTGGTCACACATGGGAACTACTCACTCATACTTCTGGTCTCAGAGCTTAAGCCAGCGATATGAAATGAGTAGATCGCTTATGTGGCAGCCATCTTTGGGGCAATTTGAAGGCGGCGAAAAGTGGAACTAATCTCTATTGTTAATGTAGGCGCCATTACTGTGGTTGGCAGAACAACAACGCCAGCCAAAGCGCTATTACTATATATATCCGCTTTGTCACCAGCTGAGAAATCACCCTCCCCCACCAACGTCGTGCATGTAGTCTGAAATTTCTTAAGCGACCTCTTCCAAATTTAGATGCTTTTTAATAAATGCGGTATATAATTTCACAAATGCCTCTAAACAATCATTCTGGTATCACTGAAACGACGGTAACATGGTTGAATATCGACATCTTTTATGTATCAACAACCACGATATAAAAGAAGACCAGGATTTTTACATGAGAAAAACATTTTAAGATGCAGAAAGATAAAAACACACCTGTGAAAGGTCAGTGGTGAACCTTTAATATATCTATTACTACAATTTAAAACTGGACAAGAAATCGGTATTGAGTTTTACGTGTTTGTCTACGTAAACTTCAAACGTAAACATACGATGAAGGCCATTTTTTGCCAACCAAAGCAATGGCCGACAGGCTTTCAAATGGGGACGCGTTGGTGGCGCTTAAAGTAGCTCATGAGCGATCTACTCATTTCATATCGTTGGCTTAAGCATACTTTAATCTAACATGACAACTGGAAACAACAAAGTGACAGGCAAGACTAATAAAACAGATAAGCCACAACATTTATATAAAACAAAACTTAACAATTATCAAAGTAGATTCTAATAAAATTTCACTTGTTTCATAGTCAAAGTATTTCTACATAGGAACATTTATTCACTAGCATGATTTACAGTTCCAGACTTTGGGAACCACACTAGATCTCACACTGGTAGGAGTCGGAGCTATAGTTCATATTAGGCCTTTTGCGCACATGGTGATCGCTGGGGACCAGCTTTGATGGGGAAAATTGTTAGCACCAGTCAACGGATGATTACAACTGGACTGCACAAATTTGTCTTCCTTTTGAAGGGAGGAAAACTGTAAGCCAATTGAAAGTTATTTCACACAAAAAAAAAATAAACACAACTGACAATCATCACAGAATAATGAACCTGGTAGATGAGTGATGGATATGTTTAGGAACAAATCCAATTATGTGGAAGACATCAAAACATAAATTTTTATCTACAAGTAGTATGCAAGCAGAGTATGCTATTTTGTATCAAGCAGTAGTTCAGTTAAAATGGTTATAACCTGTTTATGAAATATTATGAGAAATTATGTGTGGAGCAAATAGAACCAGTAATATATTGTGACAACCAATCTGCAATAAGTTTCACAAAGAAAGCAATTGAATCTGAAAGACCCAGCTGTATTGACATCATATTTCATGCAATATGAGAATTACCGTAAATCTTCTACTATAATGCGAATTTTTTTGGCCTAAAAAAGCACCTAAATTTGCTGGGTCGTATTATACAAGAGGATAAAAATCAGCCCTCCGATGACTGCGGCCGGAGGAGATTTTGTCCTGGTAACATTACCGTATATTATACATTAATTACATTGCATATTCAGTGTCCAGTTCATTAAACAATAAATAAATTCACTTTTTATTCGAATTTCTCGTCGCCAACATCTAACAACATCGAAAATAACTTCTCCCAAACATCGATACTTCTAAATAGGCCTACTTCCAAACTGCCTCGAACCAAAGCCTACAAGAAAGCTTATGCAGTGAAAATATTAAACTGAATAAAGATTACTTGTCTTTTTATTAAGAAAATTGATGTACTGTTGCGTTTTTTTGTCGATGTGCAAGTGAGAAAGCTTTCCATCTCAATGTAGGGCTATAAACTTCCAAACTGCCTCGATGAAGTTGAGGCAGTTGCTTTTGTCGAAGTTGATTTTGAAGGTTTTTGAATATTAAATATCCAGACTATTTAAAAATAAAGATTTTTTTTCTGTATAAGTTTGCACATTTTATTTCTCGCGAGGAGTCAAAAATGGGGGTCACAATATACAAGAGGATAGGATTTTTGCCGATTTTTTGGGCCGAAAAAGTGGAGTCGCATTATACAAGGGGTCGCATTATAGTAGAAGATTTACGGTATACGAAAATGGTTTATTTGATATAAAATATTTTACAAGTAAGGAAAATGTTGCAGATACCGTAAGTATTCTACTACAATGCGAGGTATTTTGACCTGGAAAAGTACCAAATGGGGGGTAGTCCTTGTAATGTTAATATTTCCCTCTTGTACAGGGTCTTTATAATTCAAGTTACATTTTGACATGGCTATGAAAAAAAACTACTGGACCAAAAGCTATAATACTTGGTAATATTATACAAAAGGGCATGGGAAGTTCATAGCCACCAAAAAAAAGGTAAGTTCAAAAGGTCACCACCAGCATGGAATGGCGCTCTATGCAATATTCGTATACGAAATTAGACACAAAGACACAGGTTAACAAGTCTTTAATCGTTACTAAAATTAGTTACATGACTAAAATTATTTTTAGTAATGATTAAAGACTTGTTAACCTGTGTCTTCGTGTCTAATTTTGTATACGAATATTGCATAGAGCGCCATTCCATGCTGGTGGTGACCTTTTCAACTAATTTTTTTTTTTTTGGTGGGTATGAACTTCCCATGCCCTCTTGTATAATATTATCAAGTATTATAGCTTTTGGTCCAGTAGTTTTTTTTAATGGTCATGTCAAAATGTAACTTTAATTATAAAGACCCTGTATAATGTGATCACAGGTCAAAAAGCCTCGCATCGTAGTAGAATACTTGTGGCATTTTTACAAAATTTTTATCTGGTCTAATGTTTAATAAATGTAAAGAAACTCTTGTGGTACAAACAGTTATGAAATTAGTTTTTAAAACAATAAAAAAAGGGGTGGGGGATGTGTTATGGCTTTTTTTATTGCATTAGTTTGCTATAAAAAAGTTTGTTGTAATGTGAGGTTTAAGCATAGCCAACGAGAAAGACAGGCCCCAGCACGGAAAAGTCATCCGACCATACTAGTCCAAGTAACTGTGATATATGGGTTGTGATAGGATCGAAGAATGATGTCACACTTAGTCAGTTTTTAGTAAAGAACAAATATATTTAATAAATTTACTTACATACT
>JAHWFO010004203.1:0-16061 GCA_023313115.1 Rhysida immarginata
ATATCCCATAGAAAAAGGATAGGGACACCTCGGCAATAAAAAAGTTTATGGTCTATAGATTTTCAACTCAGTTCTATCGATGAAGACAAAGAGATAGAGGGTCGATCTCTCAGACATTGCTTTACTACATTTTGATAATTTGGAATCTACAACGTCTAAATCACTTTTATAGATATTTTTTTTTTTTTTCTTTATAGATACACATTTTTTTGGTATGCATGGTTTTTGCGGCAAACTGTGCAATTAAACATCAGGATTTAATAGTAACCTGCAATGTCTCCGAATTTTGTAATCCAAGGACATTCAGTTTTGTAACTCTTTCGATCCTCTTAGTGAGCTTGAGCATGGAGAAACGGCCTTCGTCGTCCATGACATGGTCGTCGAGCCACGTTGTCTGGCTCGTCCTCACCGTCGACACTTCGCGCCCAGCGCCGTCTCTAGCTACGACCGTCGCACGAGTCAACTACAGGAAAGAAACAAATATATATTTTTGTTTTACTTTTAGGGTGATAATTTCGGACATTTTTATTAGTCTATTAGATGATCTTATTTTTAGGAGGCACAAATAACAAAACTTTAACACAGTTTTTTCTTGGCAAAAAAATACTTGACACCTAATTTTTCTCGAATTCTACTTCTGGGATTTAACAACCCGAGTTTTAATATTGCTAATTGGTATTTATAGGCGGATTCAAAATTATCCACCATGCAACTAAAAAATAACCATGAAGTTTTGTTATATTTCTAATGAAGCTGAAGACATAAATGCAAATCCTTCACTCTGGTCCATAGATGATGTTTGCGTAGCTGTTTGAATAATTTTTCAATCTTTTTTTCTGTTTTCTGAGCAGAATATAGAGGAAACAATAAAGAGACCCTAAAATATTTCTTCAAAATTTGACATATTCTGTGAACGGAAATTTTCATCTGGAGGTTTCTTAAAAAACGTTATCTTTTACCTTTTATTGAGATTCCTCCCTATCTTCTTTGAGGTTTTTTAATCATTATTATTATTATGAATAAATCACTTTGTGTATCGTCAAATATGATAGACACAGATAAATGATCCCCTGAACTAAGTTTAAAAAAGACATTAATGTCTATTAATTTATATAGCAAACATCCGAATTATCTAGTTCAAAGAATACTTTTTGATTTGATGGTTGAGAAATTTCAATCAAGCCAATTTAAAGAGGGTATAATAAAATATTGGATTTTGACAGCAAGGTAAACTGCGCCTTCAATACTTACTCCTGGAGAAGACATCCTTTTGATGTGTTCAATTTCGTTGTCAGTTATCACATCATGGAATGTGTATATCGGTGGGTCTAAATGATGCTGCTCCATTTTAACTGGTTGAAGAAAGAAATACGGGTCATCTCGCGTCGACAGGTAACAGAAAAGCTTCTTTTCAACTTCTGGTGCCTAAAACAGAAACGGGTATTTCTTAAATCTCTCAATAAGATAACGTACATTATTCAGTTAAGAATTAAGTAGGACGCCGAATTTTCTTGATAATTACCAGCAGTCGTTCACCTCTGCAAAGTGCCTGAAAGTTTTTGTCATCATCCGCATGGGTAATATCAACCCCAAGATTGTATGTTGTTTGAGAATGGATCGACTTCTTAAGTTCGGCGGGGGCCTTGCCTCGTACCGGTTGTTCGAATGTATGGAAAGTACCTGATCAACATACAATAAATTCTTTGCTCAATCGTAAGCATACTATCCATGAGATACATAATTTATTTATATCTATCATTTATATCTATTGATCAATAGAGAAATACGTATAATGATGCATTATACATATGAAAGGCTCGGTAAGATATGGCCATAAGACATATTTACAAATACAAATACTGTAATTTAAATTTTGATGTTGATATGCAAATCAGGTTATTTCTGGCATTTCGTTTTTAGATGAATTCTACGTATCAGCCATAGCCTAAATCAATGAATGTTAATTTAACATTCTTTCTATGCTTTTAAACAAAATGGCTTGAAGATAATGCGATTTGTGACTGAGTGAATTAATTTGAAAATGTGATAAGGGAGAACATGCTTAATAATAATTATTCTGTACACAATGTGAATAATAATAATACAGATAGTATACGTATGAGAATTAGTGTTTGTTCCGGACATGTGAAAGATGATAGTGAAAAAGGTACAAATGCCCTCTCAATCTTGTGAGCGCTATATTCAGTAAAAGAAAAGCTGATTGTTTGGAATAAATGGCATTAGACAAATCACATTATCCAGCTTCATTTATCTGAAGGAGATTGAATTTCTGTAGCCTACTTAGTGGGTAACTGAAGGGAATCAGGCTCTTGTTTTGATTAGAAATCCACTTGTTTTCATTAGAATGTTAACGGAATTAAGTGGGTCACATAAAAAGTTTTCGTGTGGTCACAAATTTTAGTATTGGTAAAAAGTAGTGTGCTTGTAATATCGGCAAGTAACAAAATTAGAAAACACTGCCAAAGTGACTTTTTTTTTTGTTCATGTTTACTCTCTATCATTTACAAAACATCAAGTTTTACTAACAAAAAGGTAAGAAAATTTTTAACCAAGAAAGTCGAATAATTAATGAAGGTAAGCATTACCATGAACTTTCAGACTATTTTCTAAAAATAGAAGTGTAAAAGAATTAGAAACATTGATGGCATTAAAGTTTTAGGAAAGTTTTAGTAGTCTATTTTCCCCTTCTTTAAAATCTGTAGATTGAAAGATTCTCTCTTTCATGGTTTCTGCTAGTTTTTCAGTCTTTCATTGGGAATGTTTTCCCAGGATACACACAGTTTGGAATTGCATTGTTTACCATTGGCATAAACTGCCCTCATAAGATCACCCTCACCGATCGGGCTGTATGATGGCCAATCTAAAATTGCCATAATTTGCTTCAGCAACATGTTTTTGTTGACTTTACTGCATGGCAAGATGCATTGTCTTGGTGGAAGAGCAGATCATCTATGAGATTACGTTGCATAAATGGAAGAAGATGAACTTGTAGTAGCGACCACTGACAATTTCTAAATTGGTTTTGCCACCATAAGCAAAAGCATCTCAAACCATAACAGAACCTACTCCCCAACACACTTTGAAAAAAAATTGGTCTTCTCTTCCCAAGTCATACCAATAAAAATGACAACCATCGGGGCCGTCCAGAAAGACTACATAAACTAGCAGAAACAATGAAAGAGAGAACCTTTCCATTTATTTTAAAGAAAGGGAAAACAGAGTATAAAAACTTTCTAAAACTTTTATGCCATCAATGCTTCTAATTTTTCTTCACAGTTCATGGTTATCTCCATTATTTATTCGACTTTCTTGGTTAAAACTTATTTTTTTGCCCTTTTGTTAATAAAATTTGATGTTTTGAAATAATAATGAGTAAACAAGAACAAAAAAGCCATTTTGGCAGTGTTTCTAATTTTTTTTATATGATTGTAGATATGAAATTGTTTAAACCATGGGAAAGTAATACTTCTTTTATATGCTCAGAGGGTTGTATTTTCCAATGCACATTAATTTCCGACAGAGATACACAAGCCAAAGTAAACATTTAAAAAACTAAATCCACTAAAAAGATTGGATTCACCAATTCCATCTTTCTCACAGCCAAAAACATAGAATTATATTAAGAAAGTTCTGAAGAAAAGACCATCTACGAGTATTTCGCCAGTTGACACGACTAAGAAAATCATTCCTGCCATAAAGAAAGTCGCTTAAAGTAAGTATGCAAAATTCGGAAATCTCAAAACAATAGCTTATGACTTACAGAACTATTAAAAAACATAGAGATACTATTTGATAAAAAATTATTCTTATCAACCAATTTAAATTACAACATATAGATAATTTATTAAAGTGGGCTTCCAATAATAAATAATCACGTACTCCTGCTCTACTAGAAGAAACGGAAAACCATAATGGTTGTCAGATTTACTTATTATTAGAAGATCTAAAAATTAAACAACTAATGAAGTTTGATTATTACTAATTAAATATTTTCTTGTATTTTAATTAAAACAACAATATTAATTAACACAAATGCGTACTCACCTCCTTGAGCAATCGCATCGTCATGCTAAAAAAATAAATAAAAAGCTTATATTAAATAATAAACGTTTTCACAGTTAAAAATATAAAATTAAAAATATCAACAAATGTTAATTTATGAATTTCATACTATAAACGTTATTAAAATATTTCCTATAATTTCGCAACGACACATGAATATCTTCAATTTAATTATGTATAAAAGGGTGAGTTGAAATATTTCAACTATAATCAAACACCGAATCACACAGCAAAATAAAAGTACCAAGGAAAAAGATGCTTTGCTCTTTGATTTGAAAGATCCCCGAAATTGCGTTCCTTAAATATTTCGAAAGTTAAAGTTTCATTTCATTAGATTTCTTACCGTACGCTATTTTTTTTTTTTTTTTTTTTTGCTAAACTTCGGAGATAAGTGGATTGATGTTCAAGAAATGAGATTATACATCCAACATTAGAGGACTGTACTTAAACGATAATGAACGAGGACTTTACATTTTATCTAGCAATGAGTGTTCGTAACAGTTTTTCATTTATGACATTCTTGAAATGAAAGTCTATATTTTGGATAACCCATTGGACTTATTGAAGCCTAAACTTTAATGTTCCATTAATGTTCCAGATCACCCATTTTATCTTCATCTTTCATCATCAAATTTGACATTTTATCATCAAATTTGAGTTTATCATCAAATTTGACAAGCGTATTTGTTGCCTTCTAACATTTTATAATTATTGAAGCTTACCGTGAAGATGGAGATATTAAAGTTCAGATATTAAAGTGATATTTGAATTTAAAACCTAAAATGATAATTATACAGCTTCAATCCAAAATAATAGAATACACGCTACAAAACGATTAACCCATATAAAAGACTCTTTATTTCTTTCAATAGATATTAAATATGTACACTTTCTTGTATTATGCTGACAGTTCTATGTCTCTGCTTTAAGTTTCAAAAATAAACATCAAATTAACAATAATCTTACAAAAAAAGAAAAAAACAACAACTTAACATTCATTAAATTAAATTATCTTCATTCATTCAACTTAACGGGCCTCAGTCTATCCATATTATTAAGTACCGAAAGGTGCTTTATGCTATCAGTGTGGGGAAACGTGTCTGTCCGTCTGTCTGTCTGTCCGTCTGTCTGTCTGTCTGTCTGTAACTCAAACTCCTCCGAGGCTATGAAAGATTTTCAAAATCTGTTTTCGTCAGTCGATGAATATGGTTCATGGCACGAACAAGTTACAAATATTATCTAAATCGGTTCATTGGCACGTGCATGAATGGTACCTCTATTTTCCCGCCTAGCAATTTTCTATGGGAAGATATATTGACTAATATATCAAACAAATTGTAATGACGAGATAGATGCGGTTATTCATTACTATTTTCGTCAGTCGATGAATATGGTACATGGCATGAACAAATCACAAATATTATCTAAATCGGTTCAATAGCACGTGCACAAATGGTACCATCACGACCCCACCTAGCAATTTTCAATGAAGAGATATATTAGTTAATATGTCAAACAAATCGTAATGACGAGATACAAGCGAATATAAATTACTATTTCGGCCATTGATAATTATGGTTCAGGAAATGAACCATTTTGAAAATTGTTGCAATCGAAACATTGGCACGTGCACTAATGGTACTCTTATGACACCATCAAGAATTTTCAAAGATAGGATATATCAAACAAACAGGGATGATGTATCATAAATGAATATAACGTAAAATTAATGATAGTCCAAATTGGTTTCATGGAACCTGGTTTAGTGGAACCATGATGGTTCATTAGAACTTTCAACGCTAAAATATTGCATGTAATATACCAAACGACTTGGAATGACGTGTCATAAATGAATATAACGTAAATTAATGATAGTCCAAATTGGTTTCAAGGAAACTGGTTTAGTGGAACCATTCTGGTTTAGTGGAACCATCATGGTTCATTGGAACCTTCAATGCTAAAATATGGCATGTAATATATCAAACCATTTGGAATGAGGTGTCATGAATGAATATAACGTAAAATTAATGATAGTCCAAATTGGTTTCAAGGAACCTGGTTTAGTGGAACCATGATGGTTCATTGGAACTTTCAATGCTAAAATATGGCATGTAATATATCAAACGACTTGGAATGAGGTGTCATGAATGAATATAACGTAAAATTAGTGATAGTCCAAATCGGTTTCAAGGAATTTGTTTAGTGGAACCATTATGGTTTAGTGGTACCATTATGGGTCATTGTAAATTTCATTGCCAAAATATGGCATGTAATATATCAAACGACTTGGAATGAGGTGTCATGAATGAATATAATATAAAATCCATGATAGTTCAAATTGGTTTCAAGGAACCTTGTTTAGTGGAACCTTTATGGTATAGTGGAATCATTATGGGTCATTGGAAATGTCATTGCCAAAATATAGGATGTAATATATCAATCGACTTGGAATGAGGTGTCATGAATGAATACAACGTAAAATTAAAGATAGTCCAAATTGGTTTCAAGGAAGCTGGTTTAGTGGAACCTATATGGTATAGTGGAACTATTTTGGGTCATTGTAAATTTCATTGCCAAAATATGGCATGTAATATATCAAACGACTTGGAATGAGGTGTCATGAAAGGATATAACGTAAAATTAGCAATAGTCCAAATTGGTTTCGAGGAACGTGGTTCAGTGAAACCATTATGCGTCATTGGATATTTCAATGCTAAAATATAGCATGTAATATATCAAACGACTTGGAATGATGTGTCATGAATGAATATAACTTACAATTAATGATAGTCGAAATTGCTTCAAAGGTAGGTGGTGTAATGGTCCATTAGAAACTTACAATGTTAACATAGGGCAGTTTAAAATTGAGTTTCGCGAGTGGTTTAGTTTAACCTTTCGGTACTTGGTTATGTCATTTCTTAATGGTTTATTTTTACACAAATAGCAGACGAACTCTGAACTCGTCTCTTATGGTTGGGCGTGAGACGATATAATAACAATGTACAATTTCTAAGAAACATTATAATAGAAATCAACCTAACTCCTGTGCAAAATATTACGCTTCAATGTTCAAAAACAACGTCAAACAGAGCATGACAGCTGCAAATACTGTACAGTATGCTTAATATTTAATAGCATCTCCTCGGGCAGCGATTACATCCTGTAATCGATTGGGTGTGTACTGACAAGTTTAGCACACTGTTGTTTCGTGATGCAAGACCAAAATTTTCTTAAACAAGGAATAAGTGCAGATTTAGTTGTTGGAAGTTCTATTTGCAGTTGCTTTTTCATAATACCCCATATGTTTTCTATGGGGTCCAAGTACGTTTATGTGTTTGTTAGAGAGCCAATTCTTTGTTGACTTTGAAGTGTGGCTGGATGCGCCTTGTTGGAATATGAAATCGTTGTCTTCATATAAATCTTCCGCAGATGGTAACATGAAAGTTTCAAGAATATCCTGATACACATCAGAATTAACTCTAGCTGTCAGCACACAGAGTTCCCCAATTGCATCCCCACACCATTACGGAGGTTGCAAATTTGACGGAACGTTTCAAGCAGGCTTTAATGAAGTCTTCTCCTTTCAAACGCCACATACGTGGGCCTTTATCCCCATGGCTAACACAGAACACAGCTTCGTCGCTGAATAGCATACGATTCCAGTCATCTTGCCCCCACAGTTGTCGATTTTTGCACCATACCACCCGTGCACGACGTTGCTTAGCCGAAAGAAGCGGTTTTGTCTTTCAAAGGGACATTACGACCTCGGTATTTTAGTTTAATACGAAACTTCGTATAGTTGTAGTGTACCTTTAGGATGTTAATATACTTAAATATTAAGGCGCACTGATCAGCCAATTTTGAAAAAAAGATGGTTTAAAGTTTCGAGCACCATATATAAGGGAAAGTTTTCCTCTTTGATTGTAAGTGATCCGTTAGCTCAGACGGCAGCGTGGTTGCTACTCACAAATCAAATTATTTAGTGTGAGGTGGCGAGTTCAAATCCCAGCTGTAACAATTTTTTTTCTTTACCCAAATAATTATTCAATATATTATATTTCCCAATTTATTTGTGACAACCAACTTTTTTTTCTAGCTTCAACAAAACGGTCATAAGTCCAGGAATCAATAATTGAATATTTATCAAACGTGTTTCCGCCTTTTTTTTTTTTTACTTCTTTTTCCCACTGGGATAAATATTCCATCTTTTTCAAAAGTCGACATCCTTTCTTTTTTAAAGTTTGCAAGGTCCACGTAGGATGTGCTTTGGCAATATTAATAATTTTTATTATATAGTTCAAAGGAACGTACTCTATTTCTCTGCTCTTTTTCCCTTCTGGTTCATAATCGTCCGATGAAAGATCTTCAATTTCTTGACAAGATACTGGTTCACAATCTTCATTCACATGAATCAATACCTCTTCATTTACTAATATTTTTTCATCCAGCATTTCTAATGTAAGTTCATAGAGTTGCTGTCCCATCATCATAGCTTCGTGAGAAATATTGCAATCATATTATTTTCATGGAGCAATATTTCAAAATATACTACTGCATCCTTCAATCGCAATTTTGAAACTTCGCTGTTCATATATTCGTCAATTTTCTCTTTAATCCCCGAAGAGCCAGCAAATTCTCCGCTCTCCATTTTCACAGAAAAACGTTTTTATTAACTGTTTTATGATTAAAAAACCATTATTGTTTCACAATTAAAAACGGCTTTTTTTGTAACGGCTTGGCAAACCTCCGCTCATACTTGATGAGAGAAAGATCTAGAACATTCCAAACCTCTGCTCACGTGCCTCTCTGCGCTCTGTCTACTTTGTGCACTATATACTAAATATGTCAGGTAGCCTCGAAATAATTTTTTTTAATAAAATAAAAAATAAAATAAAATAGTTACTGCTTTTAAAATGTTGATTCTATACAAAATATTTTGCAGAAAATACTTTATTATTCCGTAGACACTTGTAACAATAAAAATAAGTATAATAATTTTGAGAAAAGGAAAATTTGTGAAAAAAATTGGTTATCACAAATAAATTTGTAAATATATTGAATAATTATTTGGGTAAAGAAAAAAAATTGTTACAACTGGGATTCGAGCCCGCCACCTAACACAAATAATTTGATTTGAGAGTAGCAACCACGCTGCCGTCTGAACTATCGGATCACTTACAATCGAAGAGGAAAACTTTCCCTTAGATATGGTGCTTGAAACTTTAAACCGTCTTTTTTTCAAATTTGGCTGATCAGTGCGCCTTAATATTTAAGCATATTAACATCCTAAAGGTACTCTACAACTATACGAAGTCTCGTATTACACTAAAATTCCGAGGTCGTAATGTCCCGTTGTTAGGCACACGTGATGAGAACTGCAACTTGTGTATGCCCCTCAAAGTTGTTGATCGAGACACATCAACTCCAGTTGCTGTGCACAGCCGATGAATGTGTTTGAGGCTTCTGAAACGGTTTTTCGTAATAATACCTCTCAGCCGTCTTTCATCTCGGGGTGTTGTCTTTAGCTTTCGTCCACAATGTTGGCGGTTGTTTGACTGTGGATCACCCTCTCCACATGTTTTCACAACTCTGGAAACAGTTGCTTGTGAACATCCTGCATATTCAGCTATCTCCTTTTGGCTAAGATGTTGTTTGTGAAGAGCAATGATGACATCTTTCGTACCAGAGGATATGTCTGCTTTGCGACCCATGTTTTTTAAAAATGTCCAAACTGCTATGCTTTTATAGGATACAGAATGTTAATTTATGCAATTATGTAATTCATTCTCTAATATATGCAATTTTTGTTTCATTTCATTCGTCAACTAAAAAATATTCTATTATTTTGAACAGGGGTTAGGTTTTATTCTAATTAAATGAATGTTAAGTTTTATTGGTTTTTTTTTTGTAAGATTATTGTTAATTTGATGTTTATTTTTGAAACTTAAAGCAGAGACATAGAACTGTCAGCATAATACAAGAAAGTGTACATATTTAACATCTACTGAAAGAAATAAAGAGTCTTTTATATGGTTAACCGTTTTGTAGCGTGTATTCTATTATTTTGGATTGAAGCTGTAATTACCTGTAAATATTCAACATAACATACGCTACAAAGGCGTACAAATAAATCAATTTTTTCAATCAAAATTCCTAAAAATAGCTCTTCGTTTTTAATTAATTTCTTATACTGAAAAAATAAAATTACATTTTGCTTTCTAAATTTATCTTGCTATCTAGATCCGTGTCGCTCTTAAGGGAGACTTCTACCAAATAGATAGTCTTTCTCCAACATTAGTACTTCTACCAAGAAATCTTCTCACGCCCTCTGATTCAGTAATAAATGTTTTTTTCTTTTAATCTGGTCGCTCGTTTGAAATGAAGATAATTAAATAGCACTACGCTGTAAAAAGAATTTGTGATATTATTTCAGTAGAAGAATTGAACAGAGGATTTCCAATTACAATAGAAGCGACCATTCTTCATCAAGGGACGAGACTATTTCGAGCCCATGTGCAGCCAGTGTGATTATAGGCCACTTATAATCAATATTAGAAAATTACACTGAAATATTTCGATACGAATCTCGTAAAAAGTAGCTATTTTAATAAATCGTAATAAGGAAAAATTATTATCGGTGATAAGGGAATTTTCCGAATTCTTTTGAGATCGGACGGATGAAGGTTAGTTTTGAAGAGTGAGAGGAGAGGAAGAATGATTCCGTTAATGTCATTCGGAAAATAATTTATTTATTGCCACTGAACAAAAATATACTTTCGTCAGGTAACGAGAAAATTATATATTGAAATTTTTTACTGACTTTGTATGAACATTTAATAATTTATTGCTTTAATATTTTTTCCTTACCGCGTCCACAGCTTGGTCCAAATAAGGTCGAATTTCGTCCGGTCCCGCCGTGATATTGCCTTCGACGTCGGCCACATGCAAAGCTTCATCGTACCATTCGACGGCCAGGTCTAGATATCCGTTATGATACGAATGCTTCCCCAGGTAAAGACAGTCCCTCGCTAAAATGAGCATTAAAAAAGAGACATTACCATTAAGTAAAAAAGAAATAAAATAGTTAATTCAATTTAGCTTTCATTTTTTCTCCTCTCGAAATTGATAATATTTGCAAAAAGAATCATGAACCAGAATAAATTTTGAATGAACCAATTTTGAATCGTTTTATTTACTTTTGTCATCTGTTTTTCTCAATGATCACTTAGGGGTCGTCCATAATCCACGTGCACAGAATTTTGGGCTTTTTTGACCCCCTTCCTCCCCTTAGTGGACACATTGTGGACAACTATTAAACCCTCTCCCCAAAATCCACGTGGACAATGCCCTAACCCCCTCAAAAAACACAAAATTACAAAAAAAGTAGTCATTTTTTCTTCTCTCCATATATTCATCAGTTTCCCAAACTGGTGTTAACATTTTTTCCAGGGGTATGATTGGGGCCTTTTTAGTGCTGGACCCTTGATCCAAATACTGAAGTTGTTGTTTTATATGGGTTGTTTCAATATCCTCTTCATTGCACCATTCGATATCCTCACAATTCAACAACTCATTGCGAAGTACGACCATCAATTCTCTGCGTCGTTTAGCAGCAACACGTCGAATGGTTTCAGGAACAGCCACTTTTGATTTGTTGCACGTGCAAAATTTTTAATTAATAATTTGATAAATTGGATGTGAATGATCATCTAGTATACATGTATTACCATTTCTGGTGAGTTTGTGCACGTTTTTGTGCCCACATGTTTTGCAAGTCCGTGCTCCTAATTGTTCAGTAACTGAAGGATTAAAAGCACTTGTACACAAATCTATTAACTTGTAATTTAATTTTTGGATTAAAATGAGATAAAAACTAAAGTATTTAAAATTATTTATTTTTTTATTTTATTTATTATTTATTTATTATCATTATTTTAAAATAAATCAAAATTTTTTAGTTTAAGATTCCAGATTGAATTTACAAAATTTGTCAATTATAAGTCCACGTGGACCATGGCTGTACATACACACTCCCCCCTGTGGACCAATGTGGACTTTTCTTAAACTCCCTCCGCCCCCTTCTTCTGTCCACGTGGATTATGGACGATCTACTATAAATTATTAATACGATGCGTTCTCGTTTCGCATTTATCCTAATACGAGACTTGTTCCGAAAGTAAGTTTCGTCATTTATTTTTAGCACATTTTCTATATATAGAAATGTGCTTATGTGATCGGTTTGTCCAGCTGTCCGTCCGTCCGTCCGTCCGTCCGTCCGTCTGTAGACAATCCCACAATTCATTGCGTTGCATGTATTGAATTGCATGTATTGCAATCTCACAATTCATTCAATCATGTCTTGAATTGAGGAAGAAACGAATTATCCTCGCATTTGGTAAAACGCGTGTTGAGAACATGGGTTCGGTTCTGCGCGTGCTCTAAACATTAATGAGATAGTGTGCGTGCAGGATGCACGTGTTTGACGATTATTAAAAGGGCAGTTCGCTCCCTAAATCAAGAGAATTTTTTTATTCCTAGGGAGCTTAGCATTTATTACGATAACTTGAAAACGAATTAACTTTTTCACAGTCTGTTTTCACCAATCCATTAAAATGGGACAGGTACGCAGAAGTACGAACGTGAGATAGCAGGAATAAGTACGTGCTCTAAAAGCACGTGCTTAAATAGTACCATTATGATACCCTCTTAAACATTTCCTATAACAAGATATGGCAAGTAATATATCAAACAAATTGTCACAACATATCATGAACGAATATAAAAGAGTAACTAGTGATAGCAAGTATCGGTCTAATGGCGCGTGTACGTGCAAGGATGTATCATGAATGAATATAACAGTATATAGTGATGTCTGAATTGTTTAGTAGTACGTGTTTTAATGGTACCAAGTGGTACCATTGGAACTTTCAATGCTAGGATATGGCATTAATATATCAAACCACTCGTAATAACGTGCCATGAGTGAATATCACGAGAAAATAATGATCATAGTTATTGGTTTAGTAGCACGTGCCCTAATGGTGCCCTATGATACCATATGGTAACCTTGGAACATTCAATGCTAAGATATGGCATGTAATATATCAAACGACTCGTAACAACGTGCCATGAGTGACTATCACGAGAAAATAATGATAATGGTTAACAGTTTAGTAGCACGTGCCCTAATGGTGCCCTATGAAACCATTGGAACTTTCAATGCTAAGATATGGCATGTAATATATCAAACGTCTCGTAACAACATGTAATGAGTGAATATCATGAGAAAATAATAATTGTTATTGGTTTAGTAGCACGTGCCCTAATGGTGCCCTATAAAACCATTGGAACTTTCAATGCTAAGATATGGCATGTAATATATCAAACGACTCGTAACAAGGTGCCATGAGTGAATACCACGAGAAAATAATGATAATGGTTATTGGTTTACTAGCACGTGCCCTAATGGTGCCCTATGAAACCATATGGTACCATTGGTAATTTCAATGCTAAGATATGGCAAGTAATATATCAATCGACTCGTAACAACGTGCCATGAGTGACTATCACGAGAAAATAATGATAATGGTTAACAGTTTAGTAGCACGTGCCCTAATGGTGCCCTATGAAACCATTGCAACTTTCAATGCTAAGATATGGCATGTAATATATCAAACGACTCGTAACAACATGTAATGAGTGAATATCATGAGAAAATAATGATAATTGTTATTGGTTTAGTAGCACGTGCCCTAATGGTGCCCTATGAAACCATTGGAACTTTCAATGCTAAGATAGGGCATGTAATATATCAAACGACTCGTAACAAGGTGCCATGACTGAATATCACGAGAAAATAATGATAATGGTTATTGGTTTAGTAGCACGTGCCCTAATGGTGCCCCATGGCATGATATGGTACCATTGGAAGTTTCAATTCTAACACATGGCATGTAATATATCAAACGACTCGTAACAACATGTAATGAGTGAATATCATGAGAAAATAATGATAATTGGTATTGGTTTAGTAGCACGTGCCCTAATGGTGCCCTATGAAACCATTGGAACTTTCAATGCTAAGATATGGCATGTAATATATCAAACGACTCGTAACAACATGTAATGTGTGAATATCATGAGAAAATAATGATAATTGTTTTTGGTTTAGTAGCAAGTGCCCTAATGGTGCCCTATGAAACCATATAATACCATTGGAACTTTCAATGCTAAGATATGACATGTAATATATCAAACGACTCATAACAAGGTGCCATGAGTGAATATCACGAGAAAATAATGATAATGGTTATTGGTTTAGTAGCACGTGCCCTAATGGTGCCCTATAGAACCATTGGAACTTTCAATGCTAAGATATGGCATGTAATATATCAAACGACTCGTAACAACATGTAATGAGTGAATATCACGAGAAAATAATGATACTGGTTATTGGTTTACTAGCACGTGCCCTAATGGTGCCCTATGGAACCATATGGTACAATTGGTAATTTCAATGCTAAGATATGGCATGTAATAGATCAAACGACTCGTAATAACGTGCCATGAGTGAATATCACGTGTAAATAATGATAATAGTTATTGGTTTAGTAGCACGTGCCCTAATGGTGCCCTATGGTACCATATGGTAACCTTGGAACTTTCAATGCTAAGATATGGCATGTAATATATCAAACGATCGTAACAACGTGCCATGAGTGACTATCACGAGTAAATAATGATAGTGGCAATTGGTTTTGTAGCACGTGCCCTAATGGTACAATACAGAATTTATAGAACTTTTAATGCTAAGATATGGCGTGTAATATATCAACCAACTCCTTACGCGTTATTAGATCTTTTGTTATCCATAGCTTATTTGAATCAAGAGTATAGTACTCTTAGGCTTAATGGTATTTAAAACTCATTACTAATTAATTTATTAGTAGTTAATCGCTTGCTTCAATAAGAGTTTAGTAATTTAATATGAAAATCTAATAGATGCTTACACATAACGCTTCAGCAATTGAGGCTCACTTCGTTTAACATTATGTGAGAATTCTTACAAATTAAAGAACTTTTATTTTTTTAAGTGTATGAGGAATAACTTCACTCTCCATTTACCTTTCATTCTTCAAGTTTATTCTTTTAAATTCTCTCTATACGTTAGCCTATTTAAATAGTAATTTACAATTTAGTTTTCATATTTATTTATTTACTCTCAAGTGTTTTAAAATGTTGGTTAATTCTATATATCCATGTACGATGCTATAAATAGAAAATGTGCTCCCTTTATCCGCTTTGGCGGTAAAATCATTCTTGTTTTTTTTTCACATGGAAACATTATTGCCAAAAAAAAAATCACGATGGCAGACAGACGTATACTGACAACATGGTCGCATCCATGTTCACCAGTGAGGAAAAAATTCAAAGTGTCACCCTCCGCAGGAAAGATGATGACAACAGTGTTCTGGGACGCGAAAGGTGTGATACTCATTGATTTCCTCCATCAAGGGATCATCATTGCGGCACGCTACTGTCACACCCTCATCAGACTCGGGTTCGCCATTCGACGAAAGAGACCAGGGCTCTTGAGTGAAGGTGTTGTGTTCTTGGACGACAACGCAAAACACACGCAGCAAGATTCACACAAGATCAGATAGCCTCGGGTACGCCTACCTGCTGTACTCTTTCTGCGAACTGATTGCACGCTACGACAAATGTCTCATTGTCGGTGGCGACTATGTCGAAAAATAGTGCAAGGTGGATAGTTCATGATACCATGGTGTATTTTTTTTTTTTTTGGCAATAAAGTTTCCGTGTGAAAAAAATGACGAAACTTACTTTCGGAATAACCCTCATACAATACAGGTATCCCTCCTATAACACAGACAAAAATAGGTTTCTAGAAAATGTCGTGTTATGTAAAACTGTGTTAAATAACACCTAGAGCTCGTATAAAAAGCCCCCCCCCCCCC
>JAHWFO010004223.1:0-11231 GCA_023313115.1 Rhysida immarginata
AAAAAACTTATGAAAACATTTCGACCTTTTTAAAGAAACCTTTATATCTCCGTGAATACACGTGCTATTCTCATACAAATGAACAGAGAAAAGTAAAACAAGCCTCTTAAGTATATGGTACAGCTACAATGCATTTCAAGCATTTTTTTTTACAGGGTGATTCCAAACATTATTTTTTTGGTTCACTTCTTTGCTGGTCCCCTATTTGCCTTCGGGAAAAAACCTTCGCTGAAATGTATGAGGTGTAACATCCTTTTTATACCCCTGAAATTTCAGGATAATTCGTCAAGTATTTTTCTAGATATTCGACAAAACGTCTAAAATCGAAAGTGTCCAATTACTTTTGGCTAGATAGTGTAGTTGTATTTGGCGAAAGAAACGACGGCAGTACACGAATTGTACGAGAGCAAAAACAAACTATGTTTATTCATGGAGTAGTACAATAAGAAGAGGGAGAACAAGTAACGCCACACAGTGATAAAAACAGAAAATAAGCAAATTAGTAAAAATCCTTAACACAATAGCCTCCGCCTTGAAAGACTTGACTTTCAAAACGTGGCAAAAAAGCAACAAAAACAAGTAAAGAACATTAACATTCGTTGGGTAATGGACAAATCTTGGCGAACGATCTTTTCAAAAGTCCTGTAGAAGTACGGATGGTGGCCACACGAGGGATGCCATCTCCGCCAAGGTGAAGTTGGGTGATACGGCCGAGCTTCCAATGGATAGGTGGTTGGAGATCGTCCTTGATGAGCACAAGGGAGTCCAGCGTCAAGTTGGACTTGCAGCGGTGAAAGAAGTAGTTGAGGACCAGCATGCAGAAGGCAAAGGTGTTCTGAAGTGACTAACAGTCTGGCTAGCGGATGTTTCCCAGAGATGAAGATAGGAAATTTCTTATCAAACGAATAGTCAGAATTAAGTAATCTAACTCCAACTTGCAGCAAGCCATCAGAGTCTAAAAACAAGGACAAAGAGGGTAGCTTCGAACGTGATCGAGGATCGTGGGATTGACAAATTTTAATCTCATCAGGGAAGGAGTGGTTTTGAGAAAGTCTAACAAGAGTCAGAAAGGCACGCTCAATTTCCGAAGGTGTAAGAGGACCATACATTCAGGCATCCTTAGGAAATAGACAATTGTTCTTGAAACGCAATATAAAGGCAATGATGCGATTCAAATGATCAAAATCTGAGTATCTTGAAAACGGAAATGAAGAACATGCAGTAATGGCAGATATTACATCTAACCTTTTTACTTCCGGAAGATCATATGGTATGGAATGCGTTTGTAGAGTTGGTCAGGAAGATTCTTCTAGAGAGAGCCACGGTGGTCCATGAAACCACAAGGTGGAATCCTTCAGCGCAGTAGGAGAGACCCCTCGTGAGAGGATGGCAGCAGGATTATTTCCACTGGAGACGTGGTTCCACACAGCATTGTTGGAGAGTGTCTGGATCTCGGATATACGATTGGCGACAAACGTGTGTAGACGATTTGGATGCATTTTCAACCAACCAAGTACAATAGTGGAGTCAGTCCAGAAGAAGCACTGATCAAACGTTATTTGGAGCGCAGAAGTAACCTGCTGGGCTAAGCAGGCGAGAGTAAGAGCACCACAAAGTTCTAGTTTGGGAATGGATATAGACTTGAGAGGAGCCATTTTGGCTTTCGAACACAATAAGTTTGAGAAAATGGCACCGTTTTGATCAACAGAGCGTACATAGATGCAGGCGCCATAGGCCTTGATGGACGTGTCGGAGAAGGAATGAAGCTGTACACTTTACGGCTCATCGCATATGATACGTCTGGGAAAGGCAACTTCGTTTAAGGCAGGAAAATCATCTTTCAAGTTCAACCACTTAGTGGACAAGGAGCGAGGAATATTATCGTCCCATGACAGTCTCTCTAACCAAAGTGCTTGCAACATCATCTTGGCCTTAATAGTGCAAGGGCTTAGCAAGCCAAGAGGGTCGAAAATCTGAGATATGTCGGACAGGATAGCACGCTTAGTTCTTTTTGGAGAGGTAAGAGAAATAGAGAATGTCAACTTATCATCAAGTGGTGACCAATGTAGTCCAAGAGTCTTTGTGCTATCATGCGAGCCAATATCAACTAGGATAGGGTGAATGTCGGAGTCCATGAAGTCTGAAAGAATTAGAGGCTCGTTCGAGATTCATTTTCGTAAGTTGAAGCAACCAGTTTGCAAGGTAGCAGAAAGGCTTTTGCAAGCACGTCATTCGCTCCACTCAACAAATCATTAACGTAGAAATCTTCTTTTATGATTCGAGAGACCTCAGGAAGGGATTGTGTGCGCATTCGCTACCCAGTTCGTACAAACATCGAATTGCTAAGAAGCTAGCAGAAGCTGTGCCATAAGTAACAGTGTTCAGATTATAGGTTTTGATGGCGTCATTTGGATCAGGTCTCCATAAGATGCGCTGCAAGGGTCTTTGAGACTCATCAATCAAAAACTTGGCGCTACATCTTTTCTATATCAGCAGAGAAGGCATAGACATGTTTTCAAAATCGGATTAGAACACTGAACAGATCCTGCTGAATTGTAGGGCCAACCAATTATAAGGAGTTAAGTGATTCACCAGATGTAGTGGGAACAGAAGCATTGAAAACGACACGAAACTTTGTAGTTAGGCTATCTTCTTTGAGAACGCCATGATGAGGTGAAAAGCAGGAAACCTCAGAAGGTGCAGGATCGCAAACGGACATGTGGCCCAAGTCTTCATATTCTTGCATGAACTGTGCATAACGCTGATGCAAGACAGTGTTGGAAGCAAATTTTCTTTCGAGATTTAGAAGAGATTTTTCAGCTATTTCGTATGAGTCACCTAATACTTCTGGAGCTTTGTTAAGAGGAATACTGACAATAAATCGACCACTAGAATCACGCTCGGTATGGCTCTTGAAGTGAGATTCACACTCGTCTTCTTCCATGGTGCGAAGCTTAGGGGTATCGATTTCTTCCATTTTCCAGAAATTTTCCAATTGCTCTTGAATGCAAATAGAACTACGACTAAAGTTACAACCAATGTCTTGGGCAATAGTGCAAGGAAACAAACCAGCTACAATGTATCCAAAATGAGAAACTTGCTGAATAGGCATTCTGGGTCCAAGTGGAATGCGCCGAGTGAGAACAATTTGCCAGAATGAATTTACTCCAAGGAGAATGTCGATTTCTCCAGGGACATTGAAGTGAGGATCAGCCATCTTAAGGCCATGAGGAATGTTTATGTTAGCAAGATCAATTGGTGCATTGGGCAAATGACCAGTAATCTGAGGAACAACTAAACATTGAGATTTCAAGCGATAATTGTAGACTCGAGAATTTCACAACGACAATGGACACTGGTAATAGAATTGGTGATGCCCTGGACTTGGATGTTGACTGGAGTTTGAGGCAGCTTGAGCTTCTTACATAGAGAGGAAGTTACAAACGATCAGTTGCTACCACAATCAAGTAGGGCTCTTGCTTGATAAATTTGACCTTGATGATCAACAACGTTCACAACAGCAGTGGAGAAAATAGCACATTGTTCAGAAGAGGACAACGCCGAAAGGGTGACTGTATCATTTTCAGCAACTGAGTTCTCGGGGGTGGTTATGGGATCAAGATGTAGAAGAGTATGATGTCTAGCTTTGCACTTATTGCAGCTGTGCTTAGAGCTACAGTTCATAGCGAAGTGACCTTTAGAAAGGCAATTTATGCAGCATCTTAAATTTTTCACTCTGGCAAAACGCTCTTTGACAGGCATAGATTTGAAAATTGAACAAGAGTACAAATTATGATCTTTACTGCAGACCGGACAAGAGGACGACGTCGAGACGAAACTTCTTGACGTGGCGGATCGTTCATTTGTGGGTTTTGCATGTCTTTGTTCGAGAGTTTCCAATAAAGAGGCCTTGTTTTCTAGAAATTTAATGAGATCATCGAATGAAGTTGGATCAGAAGTAGCAGTCTTGTTTTCAAATTCCTTTACAGTGGAGTTATCTAACTTGGAGTTGATAAGATAGACAAGGAATGCATCTCTCTGATGCTCTTTTTTGATCAAAGAATCCAGAGATCGAAGATTTTTCTTGGCTGAGTCAATCAAAGGTGCGTAGTCTGCCCGAAGATTCTTTGGGAATGGGCTCTAGATCGAAGATGGCCTTCATAAGGTTATGAATTAGTACTTTTCGATTGTCATAGAGATCATGAAGACTGTCCCAAGCAATAATGTAGTTGTCAACAGTGAAGGTGAGATTCTTACCAACCTCTGCCGCTTTGCCAGAAAGCGAGGCACGCAAATAATGAAATTTTTGTATATTGCTGAGTTCGCTATTTTCATGAATAAGACTCGTAAATAATTTTTTAAAGTTCAGCCAGTCTTCAAACTTTCCACTAAATTCTGGTAGTTTAATGGTAGGCAACTTAGTCAAATTAGAAGACGAATGAGAGTGACTTGAGCTGCCATGCGCACTTATAGAACTGGGAAGGGGGGGGGGGGGGGAGGTTGAGCAAGGCGTGCTTCTATCTAACAAATGCTCAGCGGATTATTGATGGACTGTTTGTCGAGGTGTTACAGAAGCCGACTACAAGAGCGCAGGGAGAAAACCACGTCGCAATTTTGCTAATGAATAGAGGAACCGTATGATTTCTGTTAATTTTTACATAAGACATGTAATTTGTTTTTTTAAAAAACGGAAACTAATTTTAAAATATAATTATTATTTTTGTATTCAGCATGTGAAAATGAATAAAAAAAGCTACTTTACCTGAAGATACATTTTTTACAGTCATATTTTGTAGACCAGTGTTATCACTGCTTCATAGTGGTGGCGCTGACGATCAATATATTTCCGCTCTACTCTTTCTTTAATCTCGTTGATACAAATAACTACCATTTAGAGCACTAGATAGGGAGAGTATGGACATTCTTTTCCTCAGCGAATGCTGGCAAATGAGGCATGGGATTGGCTAACGCGTGTCACATGCCACTGGCAGCCATTAGAGCACCCTTCTGAAGCAGTTGAGAAAGTCGATACTATAAACATCGAAGTAGGGTTTTTCGATATGGAAAATATGATATTATCGATATACAGAATATCGATATTATTCGTATTTAGTATTACAAATACTTGATATTGCAAAATATGTCGAGTATTCACTGGATATTTAACAATTATTTTAATTATCAAGTTTTTAGCGTGAATAGTTTGTGGTGGAAATAAATATCTATAGTTAAACCAGAGCCGGTTTTAGGCAATTTGTCACCTGAGGCTACATTACTAAATGGCGCCCTCTTCCATCCGCACATAAAGTACAATAATCATTACAAGAGTTGTAAACAAATGTTTACACATGTTAAAAGTGGTATGAAATTAAAAATAATGAAAAAAAAAAAGAATGTAAAATAGAAAAATAATGGAAATTTGGCGACCCCTTACAACTGTCACCCGAGGCGAGTACCTCACTTGCCACACCCTAGATCCGGCTCTGAGTTAAACATTAGTAAATTAAAGCAAATTTTATTTTTTCATTTTGTAAAGAAACAAGACCTGCTCACATTTTATGAAATGCACGTCTCATTGCCAGCATCATAAATCGACAATCGAACAATGTAGTGAAAAGAAAGACGCGAGTGGTCCAGGAGCCAAGCTCACTTTGCACGCTCGTCCAAAGAGTAAACCAGAGGAGGTACACTGAACTGGGAGAGAAGCCTGATGAACCTCTTTAGTCCTCCAGAGAATAAGTCCCAAGAAGGGACGAGAGTCAGATTGTAGATTGACGAATAGAGTCCCCAAAAGTCAGCAGGATCTAAAAGATCCAGTAGTTGAGGAAGACGGCCTTGTTAACGTCATCAAAGCAGACATCCAGGATATGGCGGGGTCTTCGAAACCTGAGGGGACCCTTAACAACGAGTGGATGGTCCAGAATACCAGAAACCAGAGTATTTTCATGATTCTCCATCTTGGGTAGCATGTTCTTCATAAGAGTCTGGACAAAGGTGCCTATGTGGGTCATCCCCAAATCCTCATAGATAGAGTGGTTGTTGGCAACTCTTCTGTCAAGTTGGGCAATGGACCGGAGAGCAACATTTTGGAAGATCTGGAGATCCTTCCACCTAGATTTGCAAATAGAAGCCCAAGCAGGCATTCCATGAAGCAAAATAGTACGAATCACAACCTTGTATATCAAGAGTTTGTTATCTACACCAAGAGCGCTGTTTCGCCCCAGAAGTGCAATCAAACTGAACTTCGCCTTCTTTGCCTTGTTGAGCGCATATTGGACTTGGTCGTTCCAGTTTAGTTAGGAGTCGATCATGACACCAAGATATTTATAGCTTTTTACTCACTCAAGTTTCTTGCCAAATAAGAAGAGGGGCTTTGGAGGGTTTTTGCATTTGCGAGTGATAAACATGACCTTGCACTTTTTGACATTCAGCTTCAATCGCCACTTAGTGAACCAGCTCTCGCACTTGCAAACTTGGGGAAGTCATGGATAAAGAAGTTGAATAAGGCTGGCCCCAAGACAGAGCCTTGGGGTACACCAGCATTAACATCGCAGGGTTCAGACAAGGAGTCCCCAACCTTTGTCATAAAATTTATAAAAGTTATAAAATAGGCCAATGAAACGACAGGAAGCCCAAGGGGAAACATCTTCCCAATAGGGAAAGTGAGGGGAGGGGGCTAAAACAAACTAACAAATAAATACAAAAAGTAATTAAATAGGTTAAAAATATTGAGACATTAAATACCAAAATGAAATAAATATTAAAATAATAATTAAAAATACCAAAAAAAATAATAATAATAAAATTTGTTAGTATTAGATCTCGATGATTTTGATAATATCGACTCGGAAATATTTAAATTGTTTAAATATCAAGAAAATACTCAATATGATTTTCTAAAATATCGATATATCGAGTACTTTGGAAAAATCCTACATCGAAGCATCACAGCAGCAAAATGCCTTGTTGCTGTGCAATAAATTGCAATAACAAAAACGGACATTTATTCCGGATCCCGGACGTTTATTCACCAAGTAATAACTAGTATTGTTTTTTTTTTTTCGGGGGCGCCGCGAGTAAACAATTAGTCTATTTCCGTATATTTGCCAAACAATTACAATTTCTACTCCAAAACTCATTATTCAAGGTTTTGTTGCAGTTTAAATGTGGTGAGGCACAAGTTTTAAAGATGTAGGTGGAGAAATGAGAGATTTGTTTCCTGAGGAAGGTCCCAAAAAATTAAAAAAAAATGGACTAAACGTCCCAGTTGGATTTTAAGTTTTATTCAATATAAGTTACTCGCAAATTGCAATATAGAATAATAAAGCTTTTAGGAAATGTGAGAAGGATAAGAAATAACATCTATAAAGATAATCAACAAGGAATTTAAGTAGTAACTTTATTATTTTATTTTCAATTTAACCATTAAATATTTAATTTATGATTATACAATTAAAAGACAATAATAATTAAATGAAAATTAATAAACAAGGACATAGATTTATACCTCAACAAATTTACACTAAACAGCGTTTAAAATACTAGAAAGAAAATATAATGGATTTACTAAAAAAATGAAGGAAATTTGACAACGATACAAACAATCCACAATTAAATAAAAATTAGTTAACGCATCGTTATCCAACGATAAAAGGGTTTTAGCACCAAAATGTTACGAGCAGTAGCGGATCGTGACTATAATAAGTGGACGGGCACAGATACAAAATTTCAGGTTCTTAGGCTTTTTCGTACAAAAGTTATAGCTTGATTTGTATTTGGAACCTTGAGTCCTCAGAGGACAATATCAATTTTAGTGTGTAATAGCTAAAATTTTAAGCAACAAACACATTATAAATATAAAACATTTCAGTTTTCTGGACTTCTGGTTTTAAATTTATAGCTTGATTTGAGATTGAGGTCGCAAGGCCCCTGCCAAGAGACTTATAGAATTTTTAATATAGATTAGCTAAATTTTTAAATACCACACTATGATTAAACAAAATTTCAGGACCGTAGATCATTCCGTTCAAATTTTCTAGCTTCAATTGTATTTGAGGCCACCAGAGACCCCGAGGCCTATGCCAGTCTCCTTGTATATTGTCTATACTGTTTAAGTAACGCACTGTAAAAATATAAAACTTCAAGTTCTTAGGTCTTTTTATTATTCAAATGTTAGAGCTTATTTGTGATTTGGGCTTCAGGGCCCCTGTGGAGATCTAAGAGCCTTATAGAAGTTTTTCGTGTATATTAGCTAAATTTTTTAGTAAACTACTATAAGTATACAAATTTTCACATTTCTAAGTCTTTTCGTTCAAATATTATAGCTCTGTTTGTGTTTAGGGCCCCAGAGGACTATACAGGGTGATTCAGAAAGGTAGATCAAGAAGGAAATACCATGTACGGTTTGTAGCGGGGAGCAATATTTTTCCTATAAACATGGGTCTGGAAATGCATCCTTACAGAGATAATGCAACTGGTACGAGGTAGGAATGGATGTGTGTTACCCGGACGACAATGGTAGGGTCCATGTAAATTAGGATCTAAACATGTAAATTGTTCGTGTTCTCTCCTTTAAAAGAGAGGAAACGAAACATGTAACTCCATTGTCGTACAATGGATCGCTTGACTAATGCGGAGCTGACGGACATGCATCTCATCTACGAAGAGGCACAGGATAATGCTACTTAAACGGAAAGGATTTACCAACACCGTTTTCCACACCGTGATCACCCACATAGACTTCAAGACACACTAGAACAACGACTTCGAGACACAAGTTGACTTCGAGGCATTTTGAACACCTACTGTAAGTTCTTTCCTACCTCGTACAAGTTGCATTATCTCTATAAGGATGCATTTCCGGACCCATGTTTATAGGAAAAATTTTGTTCCCCGCTACAAACTGTACATGGTATTTCGTTCTTGACTAACCTTTCTGAATCATCCTGTATAAGTTTTGGTGTATAAGAGCTAAAATTTTAAGTAACACACGATAAATATGCAAGAATTCAGATTTCTGGAGTTCTGGTTCGAAAGTTATAGCTTGATTTGTGACTGGGGCTCAGGGCCCCTGTCGAGACCCAAGAGCCGTATACCATTTTTTAGTGTATATTGGCTAAATTTTTAAGTAATTTTCTATAAGTAAACAAAATTTCAGATTTCTAGACCTTTTCGTTTAAAAGTTGTAGCTTTGCTTGTGTTTGGGGCCTATGGGGCTCTGCTGGGGCCTATATTACCTTTTTTGTATATTTGCAATATTTTTTTAGTATCACACTATGAATATTCAAAATTTCAGGTTCCTCGGCCTTTCCGTTCAAATGGTATAGCTACAATTGTATTTGGTGCCTCGAGGCCCCTGGCGGGGTTCTAGAGGCTTATGTCAGCTTCCTTCTATATTGGCTATATTTTTTAGTACCAAACTAAATATAATTTCAGGTTTATATACCTTTCCGTTCAAAAGTTATAACTTGATTCGTATTTGATGCCTCGGGGTCTTCTGGCGGGCCCCATAGGCCTATATCACATTTCTTGCATATTTGCTATATTTTTTTAGTACCACACTATAAATATACATATAATTTCAGGGTCCTAGGTCGTTCCGTTCAAATGTTATAGCTTCAATTGTATTTGGGGCCTCGGTATCTCTGGCAGGGCCCTAGAGGCTTATAACGCTTTTCTTGTATACTGGTTTTATCTTTTAGAACCGCACTATAAATTTACGAAATTTCACGATTTTTGCCCTCTTTGTTCAAAAGATAAAATAGGAACCATGAAATTCATCATGGGGCTATGGGCCACCCAAGAGGATTCGCTATATTTTTCGCACCGTCCTCTGTATAGGGCCTACGTGAGAAGAAAATTTCAAGCCTCTAGGTCAATCCTTTCAAAAGTTATAGCATCAAAATATTACGAGCAGTAGCGGGAGAATTCGCTATACTTCAAATAGAGTTCTTTAAATCCTGACGTGAAACAGTCAAACTCTGACGTCACAAATTGCTCAAACGCAATCAAAACTCCCTAGACATGAAAAGAAGTCAGTTGGGGAAACCACAAAAACACATGGTTTGGTCCACCCTTGAGGATTCGCTATATTTTTCGCTCTGTCCTCTGTATTTTTCTATGTGTAGAAAATTTCAAGCCTCTAGGTCAATCCTTTCAAAAGTTATGGCATTTGACATACATGTTGCATACATCTGTACCGTCGTTAATAGGGTTTTAGATGATGCTAAAACCCTAAAAAGTAATCATGTAAATATGGAAAATTAAAATTTTGAAGATGAACCCAGAAACAAGGCTTGAAAACGTTCATTATCATATATCATTATTTTTTATTAATTTAAATTATTAAAACTCTAAGAAATTACATCTACAAAGGTAATCAACAAGGAATTTAAAAACGTAACTTTTTTATTTTAGATAGATATTTTTTAATTTAACCATTAAATATTATTTAATTTATAATTGTATTATTTAAAGAAGAAATAATTAAATGAAAATCATAACAGTCATATGAGAAAGAAGCGACAAAAAAAAGTGCTTGAGTATCAGATGGCTATTGCCCGAGTAGCATCAGTAGCTCTGAAAAGGGGGGCAAAATTGCTGCCTCAGTCGATTGTCCATACCAAAATCACTTCTACTCCAATGACCTAGAAAAAACAACTGGACTGCGCTTGGCGCTGTTGGCTCCTTACTAGAGGTGAGGCCACCGGAAGTCGCAGCGCCGCCATGTTGGGAGGGCAGAAGTAGAATATAAACAATGTGGAGTAAGTAAATGTTTGGCTTCTTCTCCTTATAAAATCGGGGAGTTTTAACATTATTAGGTTTATTTCCTTTTTTATATAGTTAAATAGAAGAATACTCCAGGTATTTAAAAGCTTTGAAAATTGTGTAAAAATTACTACAGTGACAGTAAGTGACTGCATTGTTGGAATGTTAATATTCACAAGTTTATTGATGAGCAAATAAAACAGTTCTGGTTACATGTGATCTTTTTTGATTTATGTTTCTCTATCAGAGAGTTTATACACAAATGGTTCATTCTTATATTATTGTAACTCTTAGAAATTAATTTTACCAGTCTAAAAACATGATTATTAGTGGAGGAAGAATAGTAAAGATGCTCATCCAGAATACTGATAAATGGCTTTTGGTTAACTTCGTGAAAAACAAGAAGAAATAATTTCTGCAACACTTCTTGCTTGTGGAAGCCTGTTGTTGTTTGCTGCCATCAT
>JAHWFO010004224.1:0-14604 GCA_023313115.1 Rhysida immarginata
GGTCGCTCCAGCCGCCGCATCTGACGACGCACGAAGCTCGTCGTTCCCTTCACTCGACGTCGTTGCCGCCGTTGCTTGAGCGCGACCCTGCTCAAGGCTCCCGGGTGATAAATACCTTCCAATTTTTGAAATGGCGTTTACGGCTCTCCATGGGTCCTTAGCTCGTGTCCTCCTTGAAGCGTGTCTCATCCGAAATTCCTCTCCTTGATGTCCTCCGTCATGATTTTTAAAATCGCCTCTCGAGCTCCTATTCGTCCGCTCCAGATGACGATGCTCTTGACGTACGTCACGACGGGTTTTACGTCGCTCCTTCTTCCTCTCAGACGAATAGAAAACCCGAGAGGGAAAACGCTTGATTCCGTCACGGGAATTCGGGTTGGAGACGGAATTCCGTGACAAATAATAATTTACAATGTAGTTTTCATATTTATTTATTTTCTTTTAGGTGTTTTAAAATGTTGATTAATTCAATACATCCATAACATGAAAATGTGCTCCCTTTATCCGCTTTGGCGGTAAAATCATTCTTGTTTCAAATTGTTTTCAGAAATATGACCATCAAGGTCTTAGCTCAGCTGTATCAGGATTTTTCAGGATTTTCAGGATTTTTCGTGGACACCTTCAAGTCGAATTCACATGCGAAAACAGTGACCGTTAAGAATATCAAGATAATGGCATGTTATATAAGAATCCATTCGTCAAGAATTAATACATTATTTTCTGTTTATCTTTTAAGCATTGTTGACGTGGGCCGCGCGCGCGATGATCGCTTTGTCGACGCACGATTGCTCGATGGACTATTTTTCAGGATGTCACTCGCGCATGCGCGTCATTCGTTGTGTATGCGAGGCCAACAAGAGATAGGCCAGGGCACCCAAAAGTCACATGATCATCGGGGTCCGGCCAAAAATTCATCCTTCATTGTCTCCATCTTGGATTTTAACAATCAGTATTTTTTCGTTTGTTGAAAACAATGAAAGATGGATTGTTGCCCGGACCCCGATGACCAATCGATGACCCCGATTTTTGAGTGGCTTGGCCTGTCTCTCGTTGGCCTCGTTATGTATGGCAAAACAACTTGTAAAACCGGAAGCTTAGTGTATTTTAAATGTTTACCAATGATGTCAACGACAATAAAAACTGGATCCACCCGACACATGTCCAAAGAATTGCCTGGTACCAGATATACTTGCACGATAATATTCTGGGACTTGATCAAAGTATAAGAAAATGATTTTGAACACGTGAATAATAGTAAAAACTTTAACTTGAAAATAAGTTTGTAAGTCTCATGGAATTATAGTTACTTTCTTTGGAATTTTAACAGGAAGTTATTAAAATAAATATCATAAATATATACCTAACCCCGGCTCGGTCAATCTCTACATCTGCAAGTCTGCCAGTTCTAATCCCGCTGAGGTTGTGGATGTTTGTGTTTTTTTCCTTTACTAACAAGCTTGGAAGTCTATGCAAAGCTTCAGTATGCTAAGTTACATTTCATAATAAATCCAATATTTATTTAATATTCAAAGAGGAAAAGTAATCATCAATGGCACTGCAGATTAGAATGACTTCGTTTAAGACTTCATTTTCCTAAAAATTGAAAATGAACGAACGAATGTTGTACATTAGAAACAACTTTTAATATTATTGGAAGAAAATGGAAGGAAAAAATTCCGCGACCTGGATTCAAACCAGGAACTACGAGTATCACGCTCGTCGCCTTTATCTATTGGGCTATGGCGGGCATGGTACAGCAAGGCTCTTTCCATGTGTCCTGAAGACTATCAAGTAGTTAATATGGAAGCCCAATGATAGGACCGGCACCCTTGGCTTGCAGGTCGGCAATTCCTCCTTTCCAAACCATCAGAAAGCTCATGAACACACATATGAAAATAATAATTTGAAAACTGAAATTACCTCTCCAAGCATAAGGTAATGATGTTATTGGGAAAAAATGTAAGGAAAAATTCCGTGACCTAGACTCGAACCAGGAACCACGAGTATCACGCTCGTCGCCTCTACTTGGTTCGAATCCAGGTCGCGGAAATTTTCCTTCCATTTTTCTTCCAATAATATCACAACCTCATGCTTGTTTACAACTTACAAGCGCATTTACCGATGGACCGGAAGTTTTTTTGCCATACAGTGCGCACAGTGAGCATGCGCGTGTTAGACCGTGAAAATCTTCTATTGCTCATAATACATTAATAATTGAATTTATGCTTCACAGCTAAAGCTCCTTCTTGGAATGTTTACAAGATTTTAACATTTTCTTGGTATTCTTTACGATCAATTTTTAGCACGTTCAAAGCGACTTGAAGGGGTCCACGAAAAAGCCTGAAAAGTTGATAGAGCCGAGCTAAGACCTTGGTAGTCAGATTTCTGAAAACTGAATTTGAAAATGCGAACCCGTTTTCAAGTTATCTTGCAAAGGCGGACGACCAATCGTGCATTCCTATAAGTAGCTTTTTTCTAAAGCTCCTAATAAAACAAAAATTGAACAGAGAAGGGTAAGAAGACCATGATAAAAGCTGACTTTTCGGATAGAGGCTATTCTTTGTCAAAGCAGAAAGTAAAAGTGATCATGGATGACGAAGACATGGATGCGACACTCTGTTTCAATGCTTTTGAAAATGAGCCAAGCAATAGCAACGCGCGTCCGAACCGTTACCCATAATTCAACGCGCACACCATGCTCTGCGGGCAGCCTACCTCTCCGTTATCTGGATTATTTAATATTTTTACAAGATCTTATTTTTCTTCTCGCCTCTTGTCAAGACTAAAATAAATCTTTATTCACTTTGATCGATAAAATAACATACAAGTGAATAAAGATTTATTTTAGTTTTGGCAAGAGGCGAGAACAACAATAAAATCTTGTGAAAAAAATTAAATAAATTAATAATGTTAAATATTTTTTAAATCTATTTTAACTAATATTTTATTCATTAATATTTTTATTTATTTTATTTTAATAATTTTTGTTGGGTTTTTTTTTACTATTTTATATTATTATTTTACCAGTACATTATTCAGCCCAAGATTCTTATTGTTTTGTTAAAGTTAAAAGATATTGGATTAGAAGTTAAATTTTATTTGGCGATCTATGCCAAGTCATGTTTTGCTGACATCCTGTGTCTAGAAACTGGCACACACTACAACACAAATAAAGAAAGAAACTCTAATTTAAAAAAAATAAATAAGCATATATACAGCTAGTAATGTATTTTTTTACCCACATAATATAACAATTATTTTACGATGTGTCTATATGAAAGAATGACTTATGGAACAAAAATCTTGTAACAGAACAACAGACAAGATTAAAAGACTACAGGTAGATCGTAAAAAAGAGAACAAACATAATCCAAAAGAGTTGATCTTTCCCTTTATTTCTAGGAATATACAAGGGAAATGACAGCAACATGTTCATAACATCTGCAATAAAATTAAATAAGTAATTAACATTATTTTATGCTATTGTCAAACAGTTCAATAAAACAACATACATGTATATTCTTTAAGCAAATGCACATAATAAGTGTTTCTTAACGATATTTGCAAAAGCAAGTTCAGTTGGTCTTTTGGAGGTTAATTCTTGATTGACAAATTTTCCACAATAATAATTTAGCCAAAAATTATGATAATTCAAATGTGAAAGTGTATACTTCCCAGTTGAAATGTATATAGCCATTGCATTAAACATGTAAGTTCCGTTTAATTTCAAAAGTGTGCGTGATATATTAATTTTAATTTAGAATATTACACAGATAGAATTTTATTATACCACATTCAAATTTGAAGGAGCATACTTTAAAATTGGAAAGGTTTCATAGCGTTAGTCATTCAGGCTCTTTTGTTATTCAAATATGCTTGAGCATACAACAATAATATAGTTTTTTTTTCACATTAACTCTCTGCTCCTGAAATTCAAACAATTCACTTATGTAATGAGCAATTTGTTTTAATTTAAAATATTAAACAGAATTTTATTCATGAATTCTTAAATATTTAAAATTAAAACGAATTGCTAATTGAATTATTGAATCTTTATAATCACCTATGAATTAATGATGGAAATAATATATTAAACGGAAATCGAGATATTTTTTACGTTAAGTTGCATCTTGGACGAAGCTCACACATGTTACTCCACTTCTTAATTTTGCTTTATAATAGTTCACTAACGTAATATTTACTTAATATTGATACTATGCGAATGAAGTTTACTGTAATGATGTGGAACTTCTACCTTTGATTCCCTGAAGACATGAAAGCAAGAGCTGTATGAAAAAATTGAAAGACCGTTGCATGACGGAAAGAGCCGTTTATCTATGTTTTAGTTTCGTCTCATTGGTTTCGGTTCCTAGAATGTAGTTCGGACGCCAACCACCCCGCCGGCAGTTCATGTTTAGAGCGAGAGTGTCGCATCCATGTCTTCTTCATCCATGAAAGTGGCTTTCAAGTGTTTCAATCTTTAGCCACCGCGATGGCGCTGTGACTAGTTAAACAAGCAATAACATTTAATCAAGGCAAATTGATGGTCATAATGACAGATTTGGTGCAAGATTTATTTAAAAACAGATTTTCCAAAATAAAAATGCCGTTTGTAGAAAAAAACATGCATTTGGCAAAATAAAACATGTACTTTACGAAACAGAAAATTATTTTGCGGAATTAAAAAGAAACTTGCAAAATAAAAAAAAGCAGCTTGTGGAATTTTCAAATCACTCGAGCAAGCTAAAGTTCTGCTATAATATGGGAGATTAATAAAGTGGATAAAAAAATAAAAAGTTGGGAGAAGGTGATACTTCTTACTCCATTTTTTAATCCCCATCTACTTATCCTCAGTAATATATTCCAAGGGAGCCAAGAAACTGGAAGTCAATTTCTGATCATCTACTTAGCCTCGACTTTTTAAGCCCCACTTTTTATCTCTCGTAATTTACCTTCATTTTTATCCCCCACTTGTAACCTCGCTTTTATCCCCAACGCGTATCTCTACTTTTTTGGCCCCCACTTTTTGCCTTCAACTTTTTAGCCCTACTTTTTTATCACTTCTCTCCAATTATTACCTCCATTTTTAACTCTCAATTTTCCCCATATTTAAGGAAATTGCCCCTTCAAGTGAAATAAAAGAGTATATAAAAGTAGGATAAAGTAGAGTGTAAAGTGGGAGTTAAAATGTAGGTGAATCGGTATGGAAATAATTATTATTTCTCGACTAATACAGCCATGTGACACACAATTTAAAGCTGTAGTTCTTCTCTTTAAGCCGATGCTAAAACCTTACTCAAACGACTTACATTGTGAAAGATTAGATCAATTTTACAAATGCTGTCTACACATCATTTTATTACACGAGTTCAAACTTGGCTATAATGCTGCTGAACCAACTCGAACTGTTATCAAAGCATGGGGAACAACTTCTCAACGTACAACGCGCAGATGGTTTGAAAAATTGCGTGAAGGTATAAAACGCTTGAAAATGAGTATGCTCGCGGCCGTCCACCGAAAGTTGACGACAACCAAGTGGAAACATTAATCGAAGCCGACCACGCGAGCAGTTGCCGAAGAGCTCAAGGTAGACCATTCTAAGCTTGCAGTCGTTCGCCACTTGAAGCGGATTGGAAAGGTGAAAAATCTCGATAAGTAGATGCCCAAATTGCACCAAATAAGGCTATCGTGATCGTTTGGCGGTCTGCAATCAGACTCATTCATCACAGCTTCCTGAATCAGGATGAAACCATTACTGCCGGTCATACGTTCAACAAATCGACAACATGTACCAGAAACTTCAGCAACAACGACAATAGATTCAGATGATGCTCTACTAATTGGCAATTGAAATTTAAAAAAAAAAAGCTATGGACGAGCTATTGCATAAAGGAATGGGGATAATAAAATGGGGGATCCAAAATTCAGGAAAAATTTAAAACTCAATAATTTGCACACGAATGCAGATAAAAAGATTCATTGAAATGAAGTCGAAATTATTTTTCAAGGAAAAAAAATTAATGCTAGAAGTCTTCATTGATCAACAGATGGCGTTGTCAGTTTACAGACGTCAGTTTATGCATAATTTCAAACGTTAAGATGCCGGATTAACTATAGGCTTATAAATGTTCAATATGACGTCCGTCATTCAGCAACACAGCCGTCAGACGAGATACCACATTGTTACTGCAGTAAACATTTCTCTCGTTATCGCAGATACATGTTGCCGGATGGAATCTTGCCAATGATGTGGGTTGGTAGCGGTAAACTTTTGATTTCAGGTATCCCCAAATCTAAAAGTCGCAAGGCATCAGATCGGGCATCTGGGTGGCCATGCATGCGGAAGGTATCCAATGTGGACACGATTCTCTCCAAATGTTGAGCGGAACAGTCGTTACACAGGTGCAGCAATATGCGGTGGTACTCCATCTTACATAAAGGTGACTATATGCAGTGCTCATTGCGCTTGCAATTCTGGAACGATGCTGGTCCGTAATAGTGCTGCATAGCGCACACTAGTGACTTCCTCGAAGAAATATGGATCTATTATTAAATCATCGGTGAAGCCACACAAGACTGTAATTTTTGGCTGATGTAGGGGTTGTTCAACGTGTTAACGCTGCCAGAAAGTGTGAAATGCGCTTCATCGGTCAAAAGCATAGTGAAAAGCCAGTCGTGCTGCTGGTCCATTTTATTGAATACCCAATTAGCGAAATCTTGGCGGGTGATAAAGTCGTCAGGTGTCAGTTTAAGATTACGTTGCAACTCGTACGGAAATCGCTTAAGGATAATTTGCCATACATTGCTGTACAAAATGCCAATCCGTCGGGACACTTATCGCGCACTGTATTCCCCGTGTGCAGTAATCTCCGACAGTGCTTGCACTGACAATTCGCTCTCTGGGCGACAGCAGTGGATGGTGAGGGCCGACCACTTCTTGGACCTGGAGCCAAAGAACCCGTGGCTTCAAATCGTCGTATCACTTTTGTCACAGAAGCACAGGTCATAGGTCCTTTACCATCTCGCATTCCATGCATCCGTCGATATGTACGCAATGCCGCACTGGCATTTTCCTTATTCTGATAATAAAGTTTAACTAACAAGGGAACCCTACATAGCCTAACCGCTTTAACAATGGAGTCCTTGTATGGCTATGTATGCTGAAATTTTTTCGTTTTCGCGGTTTATTTTGAAAGAAACACAATTTCGCACTCTCTTATTTTGCAAGCATCTATAGTAGCTCTTATTTCAATTTGGTGGAAATCTGTGACATACATGCTCGAGGGATTCCCTTGTAAGAAGGTCTTCTCGATTAATGACAGCATTTCTATGCCTACCATTTCATTACTGTGAGACGGAACAGCTATCACTATCTGCTTCCGAAATAGCGTTTGGAGCGAGTGCTGCTCTTTTTATACCGTCTGAAAATCTGGATAAACTGATGTCTGTAACCTGATAACGCCATCCCTTGGTCAAAAATCGAACAAATCTAGCGTTAATTTATTTTTCCTGGAAAAATATCCGACTTCATTTCAATTGTTTTTGTGTAAGCAGAAATTTTTTTATGTCCATTCGTGTGCGAATTATTGAGTTTTAAAGTTTTTCATGACTTTTCCTGTATTTTAAGGCACCCATATTAAAACATAATTACAAAAATCTTCGAATCACCTAACTAAATAAAGTGAATGAAAGGGTACTGGACATCCAATATGACTATGGTAACTAAATTTAATTACTCATTATCTAATTTGTTTTGGCATACGTTGCATAACAAACCATATGAAAGCAGGATGCGAAAGTTTGTGCGTCATCTATTTTCTGTGTGTACGAAAGTATGAGTGTGGGTGCGAGTCGCTTCAGCTTTTGTGTTGATGCTTGTATTAAACGTAAGGGCAAAGTTGAATGCAGTTGCAGATGAATTGTTTTTAAAAAAGGGAAAAAACGGAAAAATGAAAAGGCATAGCGACTCCAATAAGGAGGAGAGAACGGGATTTTATTGCAATGTTTGTGGCTGGCGATGACAGTTTTGTTGTTCGGCACGTTGTTTGTGTCTTCTTTTTCCTCCAGATTGACAACATTCTCTTTCCACACGATTGCTCATCAGTGATGGGCAACGCACCCGAGCCATATTTTACGCAGGCGCACAGGTGCATGTAATTGCCACCGTGTGGAAAATACGTCTGTTTTTGTGGTTCCTCAAAAATTGTTTTATACATTTTTTTCGAATGACAAATTAAGAGCAGATAACAAAAACAACCGAACCCGCCCATCTACAATAATTCAACTTCTTTTGCAAATCAGTCTTGCATGCAATGGCAATTAACTGGAAGTTATTCTTTCAGCAGATCTACATTTTTATACATTAACTTTGAACGAATTAATGCAGATAGTGTATTTTCATTAAGCTTAAAACGGCGATGCCATTTTTAATTATGAAAGCGATAAAACCAGCTAGTAGATTTCCAAAAATCGATTGCAATTATTGTCAATGTGAAAAATTATATGAAAAATTTAATCTTATAAATTTGTGAAACTTATATATTAAGTTTTATTGTTATCTGTAAACTGTGTAAATCTAAATTCCACCTTTACTTGAGGAAAACTTAATGATATTACTTATATGTAAGGCAGGGTAAATCCAAACGAATAAAACTAATTCGTTTTATTCCGGCTTAATTTACATATTTGCTACGAAATAACTCTGTAACATAATCCAGTGAGTAAAGTCACACTAATGCGAAATGCCAGGCCGTTGCATTTTGCAATAACAGAGCTCCCACAGTGTATAACAACGCATGCGCATCAAACACAGAAATTAACTTTGAAAGTTTTCCTACTCAAATTCATGCATTTCACGTTATTCCATAGGCATAGCAATTTTGATCATGGTTCGAACTTTGACAGCCGGGTCCCCTGACCCCATCCAAAACATGAAATCCGGGCCCTGATTCGACTGAACCACTTGAAGCCATGGTAGCTACGCCTCTGCGTTATTCTGTAATAATTATTTATACAACACATGGTCTTATTTTGTATTATCTTAATCTTTTCATTTAAAATGATCTTGTGTTAGTCTTATCTTATTAATCTGGTTGAAAATGGAAATTACACAGAAAAACGAGTCATTCGCATTCGGGATTTACATTAAAGATCTTGCTATGCTGTAGCAAGTTTTATTATAACAGGCGTCTATTCCACTTTTTAAGACGGTCTCTAGCCGTAAAGCAAGTAATTAGCAGGGGCGGCGCGAAGCGGTAAGCAAAGTGAGCATCGCATGGGGTGCGGTGTAGGATGGGGCGTCAACGTAAGGTTCAAGGTGCGAATATTTTGGAGGTTTGCATAGCGTCGCATGGAGGCGCCGAAGAAGCTAACGCATCCCTGGTAATTAGCACAAATAAAGAGAAACAGATGGGAAACTCTACCACGTGACTGGAAACCACTACGTCATTTTTCAATAGTACTTTCGTAGCGCTAGTGAGGGTTATTGTTTGCTCGACCAATCCACCGCTGTGATTTTTTTTATGGCGGTGTGTAAAGGACAAGGTCTTCACCTTACCCCTTCCCCGTGACCTAGGCGAGCTGAAAGAACGCATTACGGTAGCGATACGTGGGATTGATGGACACATGTTAATGCGGGTTTGGGACGAATTCGACTACAGGGGGGCATATTGAACATCTTTATCTGTGTCACAATAAACTTCAAGAGTTTTTTTTTAAGAATCCGTATGTGGTGTGTCTATATTCTGAATAGCTTTGATGTAATAAATTTTTAAAAGTGTAAAGTTCTTTTGTAATCACCCTGTATTTCTGCCTGTAAACATTTTAAACGTAAATTACGTTGTTATTATATGGAAAAATTGTGTACTTAATGGTTGTAGTTCTCATTATCTTCGTTGGCAGTAGCTGTTTTATTGTGGTAGTTTTGTTCCAAATTGATTCATGATATATTGTTTTTAATATTTTAAGTTTTAATGTGTTTCTCTTTTATCTTTATTCGAATTGAATAAAATTGAATTGAATTGAATTGAATTATTATTATTATTATTATTATTATTATTATTATTATTATTATTATTGTAAATTTTTGAACAAATTGCCAGTCTACCACTACCAGGGTTTCATCGAAAAGTAATAAAAAGTATTAAACAGGAGAAAAAATACTGAAAAAGTGTCCCAAAGTCACCCAATTTTACGGTATCAAAAACAGGGTAACAGATCTTTTTCTTCCTTCACTTTTTCCTTAAGAAATGCACTTGAAATGAACATAATTTGAAAAGTCATCTAATGACATCTTTTATGGGCTACCTTTTTTTTCTGGTCGCGGCTCAAATCTCCTCTACGATGAACATTCAGAAACTTGGCATTACTATCCAGTATATTTTTCGAGCAACGAATGAGAGAATGACTATATGGCCCAAGACACAGAAGGAAAGTTTTTGTTCTCGCTCAGCCACCAGCCTTAGACTCGTCGGAGAGTTTCCCCTCAGGAAATTCTTTAATATATACAGGGTGTACCTGAAACCTTGTCAGAAACTTTTAGAGGAGGTAGCATGGATGATTCTAAGCAAAAAAGTTCATATGAACGTGGGTTCGAATTTGAACGATAACCGATATATGAACACAAATAAAAATGCCGCCACTAAGATAAACAAGTTAATAACTCAAGTTCTATAACACATAACATAATGAAGCTTGGCAGAATAATAGTATACACAGAATTGTGTATACGGTTAAAATTGGATCGAATTCCAAAGAGTAGTTTCCGAGTTACCGTACACAGTCAACATCATAACACGTGCTCACGTGTGAGTACTAACCACCACATGTTACGATGTTGACTACGTAACTCGGAAATTACTCGTTGGAATTCGATGAAATTTTAACCGTTTACACAATTCTATGTACCCTATTATTCCCCCAAACTTCATTGTGCTATGTATTATAGAACCTGAGTTATCAGCTTGTTGATCTTAGTGGCGGCATTTTTATTTGTGTTCATATCTCGGTTACTTACTTGCTTACTTTTCAAACCCGCTTATCCGTTAGGGTCGTGGGGGCAGCAGCCCTATGGAGGATCTCCAGCGATCGCGATCTTCCGCCATCAGGCGCATGTCCTCCCTGGTAATATCCAAGCGACTCGAACCCAGATTCTCCATGTAGTCTAGCCACCTGGTTCTAGGCCGACCTCTTGGTCTCTTACCCACCGGCTTGGAAAATAACTGCCTAGGAAGACTAGCTTGCGGCATCCGTATCACGTGGCCATACCAGCGCAACTGAGATCTCTCAATGCGGAGAAGTAGCGGCTCAACACCTACAGATTCCCTTATTGTGCTGCTATACACTCTATCTAGTAGGGTAACGCCTGCCACACCTCCCAGAAATCTCATTTCAGCCGCTTGTACCCGCGATCGCACTCTTTCGGTCATTACCCAAGCCTCATGACCATAGGTGAGAATGGGGACAAAGATAGATTTGAAGACGGAGAGCTTGGCTTTGTTACCCAGCTCGCGTTTCGTTACCACGGATCGCCACAGTTCACGTCTGATACAGCTTGCTGCACTGATCCGAGCATCCAATTCTTTCTCCTGCCGTCCATCACTCGTGAATGCAATCCCGAGATACTTGATTTTCTCCACCTGTCTCAATGAGGCTCCCCTAACATGGAGAGCGCACTGAGCAGGCTGTCTTGAAAGGACCAGAACCTCGGTTTTAGCCACACTGATCTTCATCCCAGCTTCTTCACATTTGGCTGCAAACCAGTCTAGTGCATACTGAAGGTTCGTGCGAGAAGACCCAAGGAGGACAAGGTCGTCAGCAAAGAGCAACCTCTCCACCAGGCAGTCGCCCACACAAACATGCTCATCGCCTCGGCTGCCCTTGTCTATCCAGTCCATAAAGATAATGAACAAGAGGGGCGACAGTACGCACCCTTGGCGGATTCCAACACCCACGATGAACGGTCTTGACTTAATGCCATTTATCCGGACACACATCTCAGAGCTTTCGTACAGAGACATGATAGCAACCAGTAATTGACCATCCACTCCATACTCTTGCAACACTTGCCAGAGCTTCTCCCGAGAAACTCTGTCATTTGCTTTTTCGAGGTCCACAAAGCAAGCGTAGACCTCTTTTGTATACTCCTAGGATTTCTCAAAGATATGCCTTAGAGCAAAGATGTGATCCGTCGTGCTTCGGCCAGGTCGGAAACCACACTGCTCCCCCGACAGTTTGGAGTCGACTATTTCCCGACTTCTCTTCTCCAGACACTTATCTCGGTTATCATTCAAATTCGAGCCCATGTTCATATGAACTTTTTTGCTTAGAATCATCCATACTACCTTCTCTAAAAGTTGGTGACAGGGTTTCAGATACACCCTGTATAGAAATATCGATGGATAACAATCTAGCTTAATTCTTTTGGAGGAAACCGTGAAATATATGTAAACTCGTTTTAATCCGTTTTCATCCAAAAACGTTTACGGTCATTGGATCCAAAACGTGAGTCTAATCATAGAAAATGATCAGCCTGGGGAAAAAGGAGGATCAATTTGACTTCGAAAAGGGACTCATTTTTGCTGCTCATCTAGCTAGAGTCACGACCGAAACGACAAAACAGCTGACTGGATTCTCGAAGGATGGAACATACATAGTATTCAACCGTTGAAAAATGATCCGCAGTCTTTGTCTAAACTTTGGGATAACCGTGGATCAGTCATGAGCAGTAGCATGCTTATACAAAAGCCCCTGTTTTCTGCAAAGGAAAGTTTTTTAACAGCGGTGACCAGATAGGTGAAGACTGGAAAAAAGTTATGTGGTTTGACGAATTGCAATACGCATTGTTTTTTACCGACGGTTAGCAGAGGGTTTGTCGGGGGCCATATGAATCAATGGATCCAGCAGTTATTATTGAGAAAATTAAGCTTTTGCTAACAGTGGATTCTGGTGAGGCGTCTGCGTCACTGATGCTAACTTCTGATCAAAATTAAATGAATAATAATAGAATTAAATGCCTTCTGCTTTATTAAATGTATCAGAAAATAAGCTGTGATTACTCTAAATTGAAGGGAATTCACTCTATTTTAACAACTTGACTGTACTAATGCAACTAATCCTCTGATATTCATGGAAGATCAGGTGTGTTACACCAATGCCACCTAAAAAGCAAAGTCTGCTCATTGCCTGCGTCATCCAACAAGTGTTTTTCGCTTGTTGTAAACAATGAAGATTGGATTGTCAGCCCTCTTTTGATGACGCAGTCAGCAGGCTTTGTTTTTTAGGTGGCATTGGTTACACAGACTACCTGAACATTGTTGCCAGCCAAGACTATTTTTCAGTGCTGCATTTTTTATCATTCATGGATGGCATGCTACTGTTCATCACGCACGGTTTATTTACAGTGGTTTAGACAGCACGAAGATGTCCACTCATTTATCTTGGCCGCCCCAGAGCCCAGATATTCAACCGCGTCGAGAATTTTTGGCACATGTTGGGCTTACATGAAGCATAAGAGCTTCGCAGGAAATGCACCTCGGGTTTGAACAAGCTGACTCGAAAATTCGACAGATATGGAAGTCTTTATCTCTAGAGTTTGCTGTCAGCTTAGTAGAAAGCATGCCCCGGAGATGCCAAGCAATTATTAACGAAGACGGCGATTGGACCACTTACTAATATGAAAGCGGCACTGTACTAATATAGTCCTATCTGGAGTTTCTTCTCATTTTCAGGAAATAAACATTTTTAAAGTTATAGCGCACACTGTTTTCATAGACAGATGGAAAAAGTGCTTCAGCACCTTATTGAAACTATGGTAAACCATATATAGTATATTCGGGCATAATAGGGGGACAATAAAATATTAAACACATGAGCCTAATGCATCGTCCAGTGTGTGTAATCTGGTTATTTTTAATAATAATGGATTAGTCTTATTTCAAACGGAGACCTGTCGACAACTTGTGAAAGGAAACGATCGCTATCAGTTATATGTTATTTAGATAATTTAGATAATCTTCCTAAAGTGTCGGTAATGACGCCCGTTTCCTGTGGCTTTAACGTTTAAGCTAATTTGGCGCTCTTAAATTAGTTGGCGTTCAGGAACACTTAAAGACGGGTTATACTCGTACAACTTGCCTATGTTAATAGACATAAGCTTATAATCGTGCCATAGAATCATAACTTAATAAACAATTTTGTAACAACTACTAATCCTTGTGCACTATATGAGTCGCCACTTCTTCTAGAGAAAACTTGAGTTTTGCACCATATGGCTACATACAAGGAATTGCACCATATTGTTTGCACCAGTGTCTTCTGAGACTAGGTATCTGAGACGCACTGAATATATAAGGATATTCGCAAAATTTGTTGAATAATTTGTTGATTTTGAGACGTGAAACTGAGAGAGGACTATTTTCAGCAAGAATGTTTGTGGCTGAGCAAGCGCCGCATGACTTAATGGTGACAATCGAGGTCCCCCCCCCCCCATTTCTTTAAAAAATGGTCGCCCGACCTTACAAGCCTAGATTTCTGTTTTTGGAGACATTTAAAGGAAATGGTGTATGGTAGCAAACGAGTGAAGCAATAAAGCATTAGCAGTGCAAT
>JAHWFO010004226.1:0-12039 GCA_023313115.1 Rhysida immarginata
TATATGTAGTAGTTTTGTTTTTATTACCGAACGGAACTTACTTTCTGGACGAGCCTCGTATATATTAACTCTGGCCAGACGAAACTATATTAGGAATATTTATATAAACTTTATTAGGAATCTTTATTAGTTTTGGAGCAGGTACCTTAAATGAGAATATATATAAAAAGTGGGACAAGAAAATCACCTTTTAACTCAATATGTTCATTTTTTTTTGTGAAGCAGAAAGTTTGGATCCCATCTTCCATTCGGTCAGGAATTAAGATAAGCCGAGCGAGTATAAACTGACCACTAATTGAGTCTTAGGCATTTTCAACTTAGTAAGTTTCTATTTCTCGTTGTCCAACAAAATATTTTTATCAAATATTATATAAATGAATTCTTTTGAAAAATAAAAGTATTTTTATCTGCCAAGATTTTGATTTTAACAATTACTCGGAATTTAATAGTCTAATAGACCCATTCTTAATCAACAATAATTTTAACTAATTTTTTCTTCCCTCGAGATTACGGTTTATTAAAAACCTATCTTTTGAGGTTTATTATTTTATCGCGTTGCTTTCGGTATGACGGTTGCCTCGAGCAACCCTAGCGCGTGCGTTAGGTTGTTGTTGCGTTTGAAAAAAAGGAGATTTGTTTTTTCATTCAGGATTTTGGAGCCAGAATCTGGGGACAAGGCAGTCCAAGATAGTCGGTCGCTTCAGGCTTGTGAAGTTTGAGAAAGATCTTTGTAATATGCACGACAGCTTATCATCTACCATAGTCCGTTATATTTTCGCTTAGTTTTTTTTTAGAGGTCTATTGCGACCTCGTGGATTTGTTTTTCCCCGTAGGATGTTTTTGATGCGTTCGTTTATTGACGGTGTGGAGTGAAGAGCCATTTCTCAACCGCATTTCCTTGACGATTCGAATCTCGAGCGGCCAAGATGGCAGACACAGACATCCAGTAATCATCCAGGGACTCTGCTGAATATTTTCTTCCGAATGTCGCCTTCAGTTCGAATAACTTCGCCGTTGTACGCATTTTATCCAGAACCAGGACTTGAGTATGATCATTTCTTTATTTTTCCGTTGAACTTAGAGTTTCTTTTTGGATAAATGTATCCTATGGTGGTTACATTCAAAGAAATTTAAAGAACTTTAGGAATCGGACTCTCGTCTTTTAACCATTCTGTCTGCCGTCAGTTCGTCGTTGCGTTTTGTTTTTTGTTCTCCTCGATGGACCCATGCACCTTCAAGGGAACCATTTTTCCGTCACTTTGCAACTAACCCTTTTGTTGAACGAATTCCTTCTTAGCCATGGACGGTTCCCTGTTGCAAAAAACGGCATCAGTCAATCTTGCAGAACTTCGTGACTTTTTGATTATACCTCAATTATATTATTTTAGCTTGTTTTATTCTTTTTTAATTGCCTGAATTGTAGAATTAACTGTTTTCTTATTTCTTAAGTTTTATATATATATATATATATATCTTTTTGTTTCTACCCTTTCTTTTAGGAAGTTAGGATTTGTCTTTACCTCGTTGCTGCTGGATTGCTCCTCTGTTTCCTATTGTGTTGTTATTCCTTCCTGTGTTGCTTTGTATGATAAAATTTTGCCTTGTACCCGTTAAGTGTAAACTGTGTTTTTAGGGTAACGAGGTAAGCTTCCTTTTAATTTAGAGAGACCTGTAGACTTTACTCTTTGGTTTCTGTTACTATTGTCATTTTTAGTGCTTATTTCTATAGTTTTGGTTTTATACCTAATTTTTTTCTTATTTATTTATTTATTTATTTATTTATTTATTTATGGGGCGGCCCCCTTGTTGGGGTGGATCCGTTGCTTATCAGGACTACTACTCACTCACATTTGAAGTTTCTTGTCTGACTGCAAAAATACTGCAACTCTCGTCTTTGACTCAAGATTATCCAAATCACCTAGGACTTGGTTGTTTTGTGTTCCGTATATCAGTTTCGACGCACGTCCGGCTCTAGTGATCTCTATTCGAAACAAATATATACCATTTAAGTTTATTTTTGCTAATTTTGTCTTTTGCCTCAATTTTTCTAACAGTTCCAAGCAGTTGTTAGATTTGTTTTGTTTTGTTTTTTTTGGAGCCGCTTCGTCGCCTCAACTCAGCGAACGTTTTGTTTGGTTATTACGGAAAAATTGAGAAATGCTAAAAACAACAATGGAAATTATTCAATAAAACAGGTCTGCAATAATAAAGGAGGTCATGCCACGGTCTTTTAGTCCCCAGATCTGTCCCAACACCACCTAGACAGAAGGCCTGAGCACAGAAACGTCATACATTGTTACATCATCATGAAACGGCTCTTGTTAATCGTATTTCTACCAGAGACAAATGAAAGAAAGAGACTAGCAGTCACCTCCCCTCTAGTGGCGCCTTTGTGCCGCCTTATTGGGACTGGCAAGAAACAGCTGATAGCCCGAGGCAATACATGTGAATCAATCTGTTTGGTTTGGCTTGGCTTGGTTTGTTTGCTATTAACGTCCTTTTCAACTACTATGGTCATTTCAGGACACCGTTATAGGGGCTGCAAATTTTGCCTCGCAAGGGTTCTTTATCGTGCAGCTGGCAAATGACTACACGGGACCAACAGCTTTACTTCCCTTCCAAAGGAAGTGCGTGATCTCAGGATTTTTCCCCTGAAAAAATTCTCGTCTTCCTCGGGCATCAGGGGCGATCACGCAACCCTTGAGCCACCGACGCTAAAGTGAATCAATCGCAAACAATTAATTTTTCTAATATCTACCTAAAATATATGGATGAATTCATTGGGGGACCACCAGAAAAACTTGCTCTATTAAACAAAAAAAAAATAATAAAAAGTTATTTGGTGATAAATAATCATCCAATTTGGTTCATCTGATAAAAAGTTATTTGGTGATAAATAAAGTTATTCTTAAACATAAATTTAAAAAAAAAAATTTAAATTGAAATGGAGAAGAGATTATACAATTAACTAGGAAAAATTCTCCTTTATAAATTCTAATTTGAAAGTAAATAAAATAAAATATACAGTTCACTAATAATAATCCAAATTATTGTTTAATTTGTACGAAATATATTATTTATAATCTATCCTTCTAATAACTAAATGGACCACTTTCTCATACATATTGGTCAAATCGTTCTTTAAAAAGATCCAATACTTCAGTTTACAAGTAATTATAATATTAGTTAATTGCTTATTACTATATGTGGGTTAATACATTGATTATTTTATTAAATTGAAAATTATTTCTTCCTTTTCTTTTAATTTAAAATTTTAAAATATTTGTCTTTTAAAAATTCGTTACGCATTGAATAAGCTATTGGAAGTCATTAAAAGTATACGTTCTAATCAGTTAATGCAATAAAGTTTTTTTTTAAAAAAAATCAGAAAACAGATTATGCTTACTAATAACTCCAGAAATCATCTACAAAAACAGCAGAAATTACATTGAGAATATACGCCGCCTTAGGTTTTTGCCAATAGCAACATGGCGAATGCTACACTTCAATTGGCACCAGTCGCGCTCAGCGAAATGAATAGGGCACTCTTTTATTTATCTCTGATTTCTACCAATAATAAGCCCTAAATTTGGCCGTTTGATGATGATGTAACAATGTATGACGTTTCTGCACGCAGGCCTTCTGTCTAGGTGGTGTTTTCTGTGCACACGCGGAGGCCTTCTCTCTTAAGTTAACAATATAATTTAACCCAGAACGATTAATACTGGACTTGATACTGACGCCATATTTAGTTTTGAATGCGGCCCAGGAAGTGACTTAGAGATACAAAGAATTGATATCCAGCTGGTGAAAACTGACAAAAGGACATACAAAGCAATACGTGCCGTTGTTTGTTTTGGATGAAAATAAATTTGTGCGATTTTTTTTTAAACGAGTATTTAATAATTTTTATATAATGATGCCATCTAGTTTTAATGGCTCAATTTTTGGACTTATAAATTTATTTTAAAATTAGTAAACTTAATTGTAATCTGGATGCTCATATAAATCATTTTCAACTGCAGCTTATTTGGATTTCATTATAAAAAATTTGCAAGATACAGTATTGCAAACCTGGAGGCCTGTCTAGGGGCATCTTTCATTCTTTGAAATTAATATACATAAACGATATAAATTAATGAATATTAAAGCAAATATATTAAAATAAATAATTAATAAACAGCAACTATAATAATTTATTTTATTTATTTTTTATTTTTTTATTTTTAATTGTAACAACGAAAGAGAATACCCCACCAAATAATCTGGAGGGGAAAGCCCCACGTTGTCCCCCAACAGGCAAAATGCCCAAAACGGGGTTAATGAAAGACATATAATGAGGAATTACAAATAATAATTAAATAATAAAGAAAAACACATATTAAAAATTAAATTAAAAATTAACAGATCAAAAAATTAAGAAAATAAAGAACTAATAATAATAATAATAATAATAATAATAATAATAATAATAATAATAATAATTTAATTTAAATTTAATTTAATTTAATTTATATTAAAAATAATAATAATAATAATAATAATAATAATAATAATAATAATAATAATAATAATATCCCTCGTGTTGTCCTACGTCCACGTCGTGCGAGGGGGGCAACATCTTAGAGAGATGGCCCTGGTTAACAGGTCTGATTTACTCTACCCTTAGATTAATTTTGAGGGTCCAGATGACCCAGTAGGGCTGATGAGCTGATTACATCAACCAAGGGCCTGCTGATGATGGAGATGGCTAACAGGACCACCCATTTATTGGTGATCAATATGATTAGGGCTAGTGCGTTATCTGATACCGGCTCGGACGTCACCCGGGTTACCAAGGTCCGCGCTCGTGGGTTAGGCAGAGGCTCACGTTAGAAAAATATGCCACAATCTCCCAGGGCCACTGGTGGCGAAAGCAGCACCAACCCCTGTTCGGCTACTGCAATGCCACAACCTGTCCCTAGTGTTTCAAGAGCTTCTTTGCCCTCGACCACTAAGGCAGGCAAGCCACGCCAACGCATGAAATGGACCAATGACATAAACTGTTTTATCATGCGAGCCTACTACGCAGTCACTAAATTGGAAACTGACACTACAGCTTACAGACAACGGTTATATAACATTTTCAAAGAGACATATCCTCACATCACAGTCACTGAACAACGCATTGCAGATCAGCGTCGCACAATTGTTATGAACAATTTAATACCCTTACCCACGCTACAGAAAATAAAGCAAGAAGTTGCACAACAGCTACAAGAACACGACCCATCTACACAAACCGACACTAAACACACAGAATCAAACACTAACATTGACATCACTAATGAACTTGTAGAACACACACTCAACAATGAACTTCACCATGATATTCATCCACAACAGAACATGAATACTAAACTTATTGAAACATTAAACGACACCCTACAAAGATACCTTACAGTTTACACGGGAACAGATCTCACACAAAGACCAGGTATACCTAAAATAAACATAAACAACAAAACAGGGGAAATTTTATCTTACATGAACACATATATCTTACCACAGTACATTGAAGAAAATCTATCTTTAGAATACATACACCTGCTTATTTACAGTGGGGCTCTTACAGTTATATCCACACTGGGTAGGAAACCAATCCACAAAAACACACAAAAATCATACACCCAACAGAAACCTAAATGGCAAAAGCGGATTGAGTCTGAGATTGACGAAATCCGCAAGCAGTTAGGTAGACTTACACAGTACACTAAAACAACACTTCATCAAAGCAGAACAAACGCCTCAGACAATTATTTAAGAAGATTAAAACACACACCAGACATGAGCAGCACAATCAACACATTACAGAATATATGGACACATTAAAACAAAAGTTAGCTGCAAAAACACAACGCCTGAAGAGATACAAAACATGCACTCAGCGCAAACAGCAGAACAAGTTATTCGCAAACAATGAGAAGACATTCTATAAGCAGTTAAACAAAGATTATACACAGACACAAAACACTGGTCTGCCAACACAAATAGCACTCCAACATTATTGGTCGTCTCTTTGGTCTGTCTCAGTTGAACATAATAGGGAAGCTACCTGGATCAAGGAAGAGGAGCAATTAGCATCCACACTATCAAACATGCCTTATACTGACATAACAGCAGATGAACTCTCACAAGTCATTAAACGTACTCACAATTGGAAGGCTCCAGGTGTAGATAGGATTCAGAACTTCTGGTATAAGCGCTTCACCTGTTTGCATCTGGCCCTTGCAAAACAGATCTCCAACACTTTGCAAACACCACAGACATTGCCACATTTCCTCACACAAGGAATAACATACATGGTACCAAAGTCACATAACACTACAGATCCCACACAATATAGACCTATCACATGCCTGCCTACACTTTACAAAATAATAACTGCCTGTATCGCAAACAAAATTTATACACACATAGACACAAACAACATTCTCACTGAGCAACAAAAGGGATGCCGTAGAAACCACATGGGTTGTAAGGAGCAACTCCTGATAGACAGTGTGGTCCTACGGCAAACTTACAATAAACATCGACACCTCCATGCAGCCTACATTGATTACAAAAAGGCCTTTCATAGTGTCCCACACTCATGGCTGTTATATACACTACGATTATATAAAATAAACCCTACACTTATCACATTTTTAGAAAGTACAATGCTGCGTTGGAGTACTACACTACACCTCACACTCAACAGTGAAACCATCACGACTGACAAAATACAGATAAACCGGGGCATCTTCCAGGGTGACTCACTGAGCCCACTCTGGTTCTGTCTTGCACTAAATGCACTTTCCAACAGACTGAACAGCACAACTTACGGCTACAAAATTAAACATAATAAAAGCTGCCACTACACGCTTTCACACTTACTCTACATGGACGACATGAAACTCTACGCCTCCACACGAACACAATTGCACCAAATACTTGACGTTACACAAACCTTTTCAAAAGACATACAAATGCAATTTGGGTTGGGCAAATGCAAAACCATTTACATTGAAAATGGAGTACTCAGGGAAGGGGGCTTCACATTAGATGAACCAGATCACATTGCTGCTATGGAAAATGACGAATTTTACAAATATCTAGGATTTAAGCAAGCCAAGCTTCTGGAGCACAAACACATAAAGAATACACTCACTAAACAATATCTTCATAGGCTAGAGACAATACTTAAAACGCATTTAAATTCCAGAAATTTAATCAAGGCCATCAATACTTATGCCACGCCAATACTCTCCTACTCATTTGGAGTCATATAGTGGACACACACAGATCTTGAGGGACTTGAAAGGAAACAACGTAAACTGCTTACAAAGCACAGAAAGCATCATCCACATGCAGCTATTGAAAGACTCACCCTGCCTCGTTCAGAGGGAGGCAGAGGTCTTATTGACATAACAGATTTACACCAGAAACAGACCCAGTCACTCAGAGAATTCTTTCACTCTAAACAACACACATCACCATTACACAAAGCAGTCTGCATGGCTGATACAAAATACACACCTCTGAATCTGAACAGCATGCAGAACACCCATAACATTCCTACAACATGCACTAAACTTCAATCATGGCTCGGAAAGCAACTCCACGGTAGACATCCTTCTGACCTCAACCAGTCACACGTCGACAAAAAAGCGTCGAACTTTTGGTTGAGTGAAGGGAGTCTCTTTGGAGAAACTGAAGGAACCATGATTGCCATACAAGACCAGGTTATTAACACTAAAAGTTACAGAAAACATATTATCAAAGATTCGACTGACGGGTCTTGCAGGAAATGCCATATCGCAGAGGAAACCATCCAACACGTCATATCCAGTTGCAAAATACTCACGCAGACAGATTATTTACACAGACATAACCAGGTTGCCAACATCATACATCAACATCTAGCTAAGATACACAAGCTAAGGGACATTCACACTTCTTACTATAAATATATCCCCGACACTGTCTTAGAGAACACCACACATAAACTATATTTTGACAGAGCTATAATCACTGACAAAACTATCCCTCATAACAGACCAGACATTACACTAGTAGATAAGCAAAACAAAGTGACTTACATAATTGATATCTCCATCCCCAACACACACAATTTACAAAAGACATACACTGACAAAATCACTAAATATACGGATCTTGCACATGAAATAAAACGCCTTTGGGGAGTTAACAGAGTACACATTGTTCCTATCGTTCTTTCTGCCACTGGGGTTATTCCACACTCGCTACACAAAAGCCTGTCAACACTAAATTTAAACCCACACTTATACAAAACCTTACAGAAAGCCACAATTCTAAACACCTCTCACATAGTAAGGAAATTCTTACACCCAAACATCAATACTCCCACGAGTGCATAACTTTCCCTCCCTCACTTTCCCTCCCTCGCATTTGAGTCCCTTGGGCTTTGGCCCTCTTTTGGGTCCGCCTCTGGGATTGGCTATCGGACTTGATCCGAGTTTGGTTTCCCCAAACAATGATAATAATAATATAAATTAATTAATAAAAACCCAAAGAGCAAAACCTTCTCCTACAAGGTTCAAATCAATCAACCAACTAATTTTTAAAAAGTGAATCACAGGAATCGATAAAAATGTCTTTCATAGAACTAGAATCAGAATTACAAGTAGCTTGAATAATCTTAAAAGCCGGGTCAATTTGAGAAAGTTTTGTTTTCCACTTTCTAGTTTGAAGAAAGGTAGAATTCTTTCTACTGCTTCTGAGAACGCGAACTCACAAAAGTTCTAGGGTTCGTGGAGCACAGATTTGTCCATTAAAATTCTAATTAAAATATTAATTAAATAAGTATTAATAATTAATGAAAGGTTAAAAGTTTTATAAAGATCATAATTAAGATGATCGCACGGTCCAAATTTTCGAAATAAAAATTTATAAAATTGTAAAATTTTTTGCTGTAAAAAATGAAGATTCTGTGATTCACTGGAAAACCATATCAAAACACAATACAATATTTTTGGAATTACGATAATTTTAATAAAAGTTAAAAAAGTGTTTATATCAGTAAAAAAATTGAAGAGTCTTTTGATAATTCCAATTCTCATACATACTTGGGAAATAAGATATTCCAAATGTTTAGAAAACGACAAATTATCCTGAAAAATAACACCCAAGTCCCTAGCAAAAAATTTTCGATCTAAATTTATTCGGCCCAACTTATAATTGAACACAAAGTTAGTTGCCTTTCTTGAAAAAATAATAAAAAAGGATTTAGATTCATTTAATCTTAAACCATTGGATCCAGCCCCAAAATAAATATAATCTAAACTACTTTGAAGTATTATTGCATCATCCCAGCTTTTTACTTCAGAAAAAAATTTTCAGGTCATCCGCACACATCAATGCTTTTACCTTTGTCAATGGTCTAAGAGGAAGAATATCAGCTATGAATATATTAAAAAGTATAGGTCCTAATGGGGACCCTTGGGGGACACCACTCTTTATAAACCCCCTTCTTGAAACAGCTCCATTGCTCTCAATTGTAAACGATCTATTTTTAAGAAGAAAATTCATCCAATTCACAATATTGTGTGCACAACCCATAATATTTAGCTTCGTGAGTAATAAATCCACATTTACGCTATCAAATGCTCGACTAAAATCCAAATATAGCACATCAGTTTGTAGGCGGTTATCCATATTATGTGCAATATTATGTAGTAAGACAGAAAGATTTGTTTGAGTTGAATGCTTTTTGCGAAAACCATGTTGCTCCTCTGGCAAACAGAGGTCAACAAAATTAGATAAACTTCTAGCTACATATGATTCAATCAGTTTTGCAGGAAAACTTATGAGAGTAATTGGTCTATAATCAATCGGAAATTTTGGGGAGGTCTTCTTTGGTATAGGTTTCAACTTAACTTGTTTCCACGCAGTGGGATAAATACCAAATTTAATTGATTTATTAAATATCTGACTAAAAAGGATACTTTAAAACCTCAAAACAACCCTTATAAAAATAGTCTGGAATATTATAACTATCTAAAGTTTTTGACGCAGAGGTCGCCTTGGCTATCCGACATAGTTCTACTTCATTTATTTCAGGAACTATAAATTTACAATCAACGCTTTTCAAACACTCAGCGATGTTTTCGGCAACTCCTATAGCAGCCTCTATATTACCCATGTTTAATTCGAAATGAGAGACAAGATCATTTAATTGATCGACATCAAAGTAAGCCCCAGTAACTTGCTTCTTGCCTAAAAGTCTCTTTGAAGTGTCCCAAAATTGTCTAGGATTATGGGACAGTCCCCTTTCGATTAAGTTATAATACTCCCTATAACTGTTTTGTTTAGAGCGTTTAAAAACTCTTCTAATTTCTCGAAACTGATCATAAACATTCCGATCGTTTGATTTCTTATATTTCAAATGCAAATTGTTTTTTAAATTCAGAAGGTCAATTGTCTCTTGATTAAACCAGACAGGAAAACGTTTGGTCTTCTTCTTTTGATAACTTTTGAATTTTGGAACAAATTTATCAAAATAGCATCCGCAATATAACGCACCATATCATCAACAGAAGTAAAAGATTCTATAGGTTCCCAATTATAACTACTCAAAAATTGATAAATAGCCTTAAAATCTCCCTTTTTATAGTAATAAATATTATTAAATACGCCATTCATCGAATTTATAGCAAAGGGAAGTTTCACTAAAATAGCAGGATGATATGAATCTTCATTAACTAATTTGAGATCACTTTTTATAGGATCAATCTTGAAATTAGAATAAATCTTATCCAGGGAATCACCCCTAAAATTCCTAATAAAGTTACAATTGACCATTGCCATTTCGTTTAACCAATAACCGGTTCTGATTTGTCTTTGCCTGGCATAATAAGAAGTTCCAGTATAATTCCGAAAATCATCGAAATTAAAGTCGCCTGATAATAACGAATAATAAAATCAGTACTAGTTGCTATCAAATTAGTAAGTTCATCTAAAAAATTTTGATATGGTTCACAGGATAAATCAGATGGTATATAAATAGACCATATCTGGAATACTTTTTTTCGTTATATCTTTTCTATCTTTATTTTTAATTGAAAAAGTAATGCCAACTACATCCACAGCATCAACGGACGTAGAAAAGTGTATTCTAGAAGTATTTAAATATGACGGGACTGCTATTAAAGCTCCTCCTCCAATTGCTTTTATCAATCTATCACTTCTAAATACCTGAACATCATCACCAAACAACATGGCATCTGTAATAGTCTGATCCAGCCAAGTTTCAGTCAAACAATAAATGAAGTGTTTATAACAGGAAGAAAATTTATTAACTGCTGTGACCTTAGTTCCTAATCCTCGTACATTCTGATATAATAAATTAAAAGCCATTATGAGCATCCATTACGGTCTCCTCCGAACCATCAATTTTATCTGAATGTAACCTTCCAAAAAACTCGGAGACAAGAACTCCCGACGGCCAGTTTGAAGGTGAAAAAATTTTATCACAACCGGCATAATCAATTGACAGATAAAAAGAAGAATACGATGCGAAACGCGTTTTCAATTTATGACAGCTAAATTCATTACTATTTCCAGTAAAAGAACTAACATGAGCTTCAAACTCTGATTTACTTAAGCCAGGAATAAGTCTTGAAAAAAAAATATTTTTAGTTTTCTTCTTATGAGGAACTCCAACAGATTGAATTTTTAGATCAGGGTTCTGCAAATTCACCCAAAAATAACCTTCTTTTGTTTCTTCGGAAATTGATTTGAGGCTTTAATCTTTCCTGGTGGATCGACTAACTTTTCCTGGAAATCGACAGTTACCAGGTGAATAATTTTTCACCATTCCCGAAGTAACTTCAGAAAACAATTTATTAATAGAGAAAGAAAATAAGTGATGTATAATAGTTAAGAAGAGAATAATAAAAAAGACATCACAAAATAATTAATACGAGGCCTTTCGGTCATTTTATTTCAAAGACCTTCTTCAGGTATAAAAACTTTTTT
>JAHWFO010004229.1:0-23063 GCA_023313115.1 Rhysida immarginata
AAAATGAAGTCAACGAAACAAAAATAGAGAGCCGTAATTCGTTTTTTACCAGTTAAGAATCTTATTTATGCCTTTTCAAAATATTAATGTGTTTTGATTTTTACTAAGCTGTAACTTTGGAACAAAAGCAATTCATGAAGGTTCAGCTGTCGCATTGTTTTAATTGCGAATAGCAGCTTCACCATAGTCTTAGAACGTGGATTAAATTATTTTTTTAGCATTGTTTTGCTCGTGGTTTTAGTTAACTTCTTGTCTTCTCTGAGTTGGTGTCGAGCTGTTTGGAGGCAGAAAAAATTTGCTGAGGATGTTCCAAGTGAAGGTATTGGACCTAGTTCGAATTTTGGAACAGTGAGGGGAGCCTTGGCACCTGACATTTGTTTCATGTTTATTCTATTGTGCGACATATAGGTGATCCAATTTGAATTTCTCCAAGACTTGTATCAACCCTTGTGACTGCACGGAATTAGGACTAAACTTTCGAACTTCGGTATGGTTCCACCACAGGTGCCTGGAGGTAAGAAAATATTGCTTATTGCCTGTTCGAATTGATTGTGTATTGACTTTCTATTTCAAGATGGACAGGTGTACAAAACGGAACCCCTTTTCTGGAAGGATTTGGAACACTTATCCCAGAACTTCAGCAGTCAAGGAATGAGGTTATGACTCGTGAGCCACGGAGCAGTATTAATAAGGGTGAAGCTCCACTAATCTGTTAACTCAGAAGATATAGAAGAATTACCGTTTACTGATTCTTCAGCCTTGTCGAATTTATGAAATTAACTTTTGCTTATAATTCCATTCATTCATACAGAAAATCCTGTATTTTAACTGATTATCCGATTACACTTGTAATAAACTGATGCCATAATTTGTTCCAGCAGATTGGTCCTAATAAGTTTCATGTGTGTGGTCACAATTTATGTTTTGACATTTCTCTTAATTGTTTTGCTAAAGAAAATGCCAGGAAGTGCAGCGAACATGGATTCGACGAGAAGCCTATTCCTTTGTGGCACCATGAACTGGATGCATATAGCCGTGCTATGGATCCTGTTGAAAGTAATTCACCGTGCAATACCGGTACCCCTGTTTTAATTTTATTACTAATAAATCCTGAGTGACCCATAAGTAGAAGTCTTAGTTAATCATATTACATGGTTAATCATATTATCATAAGCAGCAAAGTTTTTAAGGAACTATATTTGTTGCCTAATTACAAATTCGCCGAAGGGATTTTCCCGTTTGGGCTTTATGCTATTTGACGGATGGAACGGGCGGTTTTGTAGGCTGCAATTTTCTAAGCAAGAGCGAACTGCGTAATTGTTAAGCTCGTCGTTTCTAAATGGGAATGACTAATCCTGAATTTATTTAAGGAATTAATGCTTCTTTTATAATTACGGTGGATTATTCGTTTGATCACATTTTATTGGAAATATAGTGTGTATATAAGAAGAAATTAGTTAATTGAATATTGTTTCTGTTGGCCGTATTGGAAATTGTAGGCCTGTTCTTTATCTGAAAGTTGTTGCGTAGCTCATTTAGTTTATGGCATCAAGTAATGTATGCTTTATGTTGAAACTTCATTTAGAAGGACTTTGCGTTAGTGTCTTTAAGTTGTATTAATTGATCTAATAAAGAATTGCGTATTGTAATGGACACACGTAGATTTTTATTTTAAAGAAGATTCAGCGGGGAAATCATTTTATAATTGCATAATTGTTTTATTTTTTGTGCTTATTGGATTTACTTTTATTCTAGTATTGTCAGAAGCAATTGGAGTATGTATTGCAGAGTCCACAGGGTCACATTTCTCATTGAATGGACGTGTTTACGATTCATCAGATAACCTCAACGGGAGTGATCTTATCTCCTAATTTTGAATGAAGCACCTCATCAGCAGCTATCCGGGAGATAGTTTGCACCTTGAACATTAAGCAGTCGAAGCATATCTTCGGTTTATATAGTGAATTTTTACAAAGATTGTATTTCTTGCATTTGGATTTCATTAAAAATGATTAAGATATTACAAGACAATGATCATTTACGTTCAAAGAACAATCTCCTTGTTTCATTAAAAAAAGTATAAATAAAGCAGCAATCGTATTTCATCTACAATCGTAGGCATATTTATAACTCTTTACCTGTTTCCATTTTAACAGTGAAATGAAATTGGAGATCTGTAATTTATCAGCCAAAGTTGACATGGAGATTACGCATCTTATGGAGTCACATGAACTCGGTTGGATATAAATTTATGGCTGCTATCGCTACATAATGCTATCTGTCATCGCAAATATGTCCCATGAACCATAAAATAAGAGTCTGAGCTTAAATTTGTGGGACAGATGAAAACTTTTTCATTTGTCGGTTAGGTATATTTTCACTCGGGCTATATTTTTTTTAAATAAAAAATTCGATACCATTGTAATATAGGCATCCATTTTCAAAATTTGATTGCCAAGTGATAATTCTTCCTGCAATTTGTTCAAGTTTCGAAAATTTTATAAATTAAGGGGCGTTCCAAAAGTAAAAAGACTGAATTAAAAATTTATCCAATCTCAAAGTTCTTGTAACGCACCGTCAAAAGTAACGCAACCTCCAGAAAAAGTCGTACAAATTGTTTGCCAAACATACGAAGCACCTCTAATCATATAAAATAATTGATTGGATTTGATTGCCAATGCAATTCTCACAATATGGTATCCTGTGTTCTGATTAGACCAATGTAATATTTATTAATTATATCTAAAAATTAATTGCAATAATTATGATATTTATTTCTTGTTTTTAGGTCCTCTATTACTTCGTCGAAAGCTTCCTACACAGTGGAACATAACGTGTTTCAAAATCATATGGCCACACTGGGTTATCGTTAAAGAAAAAAAAAAAGATAACAAATGGAAACAGTGATTGTTGTAATTCTTATTTGTCAGGATATGCTAAAACATATGGCTAGCAAGGAATTTTTGAAAAAAAAAAAAAACTTTCATAAGAGATGCAAAATTTGCGTTTCAAAATGATATAGCCACCATACTTTAATCCCCAATACCCCCCCCCCTTCTTAACCTAGCCCCTCTGGTTCGGGTAATCTTACACATCGTGGGCTCGGAATAAAATAATTTATAGATCTAAACAAATTTAGTAAGACTGTATTGATGCCGGATATCTATGCTTTATTCCAAGATCCGTTAATTAATAGAACAAACACTGGTAGATAACAAGAGAACAAGCTGCAGATGAGAGGTCTCTTGCTGGGCATTGCCACTCCAATGATAAATGACCGGCTAAAGCAAAGTATGCTTTGAAGAACAATAATTGAAAGATCTTAAGAGGGTTTTTTTCACGCCAAACTCAGATGTTTAAATTATTGATGAAACTAGGAAAGAAAATTCCACAGCTAGGAACTTTCTGCTCACCGTGAAGACGGGAAAGCTTGTATAGCAGGAAAGCTTCACTCATAGAATCCTAGCAATGAGGAACACTTAATTTAAAAAAAAAAATCGCTACTCACTGCGGGCGAGTTCCTTGATATTAGGCTAGTTCCAAATTGGAACTTACTTAGGGCCAGTTCATTATCTACTTTAAGTGAGTCTTCTCAGCTGAGTCTTCAGCAATAATGGACTTGTATTGTTGAGATGAGGAACACTTGGTTACAACAATGTCTCTATATTGTTGCTGAACACTCAGTTGAGAAGTCTCAGCTGAAAAAGCAGATAATGAACTGGTCCTTAGACACTCCAATGACTAAACCATATCAAAATCCAGTTGCAACAACAGCAGCAGTAACCATATAACGCTCAGTAACTCCAGCAACTATGGCAACCAATGAGGTACCGTCGCACCCACAACTATAGCTCACAACTCCAATTGCTCAACGTTTCTCTGGAATAGAGGAACCAGCTGCCTCCAACCAACACCACCTAAGATAAGACCTGATCGCGAAAACGTCATATATTATTACATCTTTCGGAGGCATAATTTAGAGCCTATTATTGGCAGAAATGCGACTAAATATGACCTCTTATGATGTAACAATGTATGACTTTTACGCACTCAGGCTTTGATTAGAGGTGGTGTTACTCCAACCATAGCCTGCCTACAATGATAAGAGAAAGCCTGCCCATTTGCCCTTCCTCCATTGTTCCAAAAAAAAAGTCGCAAATAGCAGGATTTAGCACCGTCTAGCGACAAAATTTAACATTGTTTCAATCGTTTCATAGCTTTTAATAATAGGGAAAGCCTGCCCATTTATATCTCGACAAAAAATACAAGGTAAATCAGTTTTCTATATGAAATGTCAAATACCTTCTATTTAGTTTTAACTTTTTTCATACTTTGACAACATAAACGACTCTAACAATTAAATCGAAAAATCTTTCCCTGATGCTTGGCAGGCTTATCTCCAGTTTATGATATTAATTATTATTAATGACTCTAAAAATGTTAAATTTTGTCGCTAGATGGTGTTAAATCCTGCTGTTTGTGACTAATTTTTTAGACACAGTTTGAACAATGGAGGAAGGCAAATGGGCAGGCTTTCTCTTATCATTGTAGGCTATGCTCCAACATGGCAACTCCACCACAATATATCTTTTTTCTATATATCTATCATTTTCCCTCGAATTTCCCTTCCTCTTTTATTTATTTTTAGTCTACAATTTATTTACTTGTCATGACATTGTTAACACAAGAGAAAACTCATCAACAAAAAGAAACAAATCAGCCATTTAAACGATAATTGAGAAATTTAAAAACAAACTAAGAAAAAAATCAAAGGAGAAATATGACTCATTTATATTATTAGCTTAAATCGTTGCCAACGAGAAAGATAGGCTCCGGCGCGGAAAAGTCACCTGACCATAGTGGTCCGGCCAATAATGCAACTTTTATTGTTTCCAACAAACGAAAAAATTTTTATTGTTAAAATGCAAGATGGAAACATTGAAGGTGTAACCTTGCAACACCACCTAGACAAAAGGCCTGATAAAGGAAACGTCATATACTGTTACATCATCATTAGTCGACTATTGTTAATCCTATTTCTACCAATAAGCCCTAAATTTGGTCGACTACGTAGCCGATGAAAAAGACAGGCCACGGCGCGGAAAAGTCTTCTGATCATCCTAGGCTGAATAACAATGTAATCCTCATTGTTTCCATCTTGGATTTTAAGAATCAGTATTTTTTCGTTTGTTGAAAACAATGGAGGTTGGATTGTTAATCAGCCTACCATGGTCAGGTGACTTTTCCGCGCCGGGGACTGTCTTTTTCGTAGGCTACGGGCACGGCCTTCTAGATACTACCAGGCCTGAACATGGAAAAGATAAAACATTATTACGTCAAACTGGTGGTGCTCGAAGCCAACGAAAAAGACAGGCCTCGAAGCGGAAAAGTCACCTGACCATCTGGGTCCGAACAACAATCCAACCTTCATTGTTTTCAACAATCGGAAAAACACTCATTGTTTACATCCAAGATGGAGACAATGAAGATTGGATTGTTGTTCGGACCCAGATGATCAGGTGACTTTTCCGCTTCGAGGCCTGTCTTTCTCGTTGGCCTCGGGTGGTGCTATTACAGAAATTAGTTCAACGTCACAATCTTAGTGCTATTACCGTTCAGGCCTGGTATTTTTCAGGAGGCCGTGATACGGGTCGACTAATGATGATGCAACAATGTATGACGTTTCCGTTATCAAGCCTTCTGTCTAGGAGGTGTTGGCCGAGACCTATCTTTCTCGTTGGCTACGGCTTAAATCGAGGCCAACGAGAGACAGGCCAAGGCACTTAAAAGTCACCTGATCATCAGGGTCCAGGCAACAATCCATCATACATAGTTTCCAACAAACGAAAAAATACCGATTGTTAACATCCAATATGGAGACAATGAAAGATGAATTGTTGGTCAGGTGATTTTTGAGTGCCCTGGCCTGTCTCTCGTTGGCCTACGTCATACTTGAAACTCCTGTCATGCATGCTGCGAATTAACGTTTGAAGCAGTAACCATGACCTCCTTTATTACAGACCTTTTTAATGGCAGATTTCTATTGTCGTATTTAGAAACACTAGAGTCTCTCAATTTTGCTCTAGGGTCTATTATGGCTCTGTTTAACCTCTTTCTCTGATTGTTTAAAACAAACGAAAAAAATAGATTGTTAAAACCCAAAATGGAAACAATGAAAGTTACATTGTTGCTTGGACTAAGATGATCAGGTGACTCTTCAGTGCCGTTAAAAACAGACTGAATAAGTATCCATTTCATTAATCAAGTTGAAATCGTTTTTTATTCGAGATTTAACTCCACTTTTAAAATTAAAGAGTCTATGCAAAATATTTTTATAATTTTTTTATTTTGTTTGCATTACTTTATGCTTTTTCAGTTGGTAAAGAGAGGGAGGTTAAACTCTGGCAAGCCGAAAGCAACAATGGAAGTTAGTCAGTAAAACAGGTGTGTAATAATAAAGGTATGACAAATCAATGGACTTGCGCTTCTGTAACTGCTTCAATGCGAGATCGAAACCGTCGACATGCGCGAATCAAATGGTCATGGTTCATATTGGTCATTACTCGAATAATGGCAGTTTTCAATTCATCTTTGGTGTTATGGGGGTGTTCATTGACCTATCTCTCTCTCCACAATGCTCCATACGTAGTAGTCCAACAGATTCAGGTCAGGGGAGTTAGGAGGCCAAATCCGCAGCAAATCAGCTTCACACACGATTTTTCAGCTTGTTTAAGAGCCTTTTCGATCTGAGTTGGCGGTTTTCCCGTGTTCTGTCTGACATAAACTGACCTCTTCGCATAACATACGAGTGATATCTGATGTTTTCATGAACAACATTTCTGATTGTTTCTTCCGACACTTGGAGATCTTTGGCAAGTGACCTCATGGATGTTCTGGGATTGTCATCGATGGCCTGCTGCACTTGCTGAATAAATTCAGGTGTTCTGATGATGTCAGAGCGTGAGGCATGCGTTTTACGCTTTGCTACTGGTGCAACATTGCCATCTTCGGTCTCCAACTCCTTTCGCACTTTGTGGACGAATGATCTTGCGACCTTTAGAAATCGTGATATCTCTAAATCGTTGTGCTCTGCCTTTATTGCCACGATTACTGCACATCTCTTCATGAGTTGTGTTACTTGATGGTCCGCCATTTTGCTTTCCGGAAATGGAAAGGATATACAATTTACTTAACTGCAGCAGTAGCCAAACGAAGGTGTGTCCTCAAATACCTTACGTACCCTGTAGTACCTCATCTCTGATACATTGAATTCTTTTTCTTTACTTAGTTTTCCACAGCAAGATTCTCTGTTTGCATTTCTAGCCTTTGTTCGTTGACAAAGATTTAATGCATGCTCAGGCTAAAAAAAATTAAATAAATAATATTTAACATTATGAAGTTAATTTAAATTTAAATAAACAATTTCTTCATGAAATAAATCTATTCAGTCTATCATAACATGTTATTTTTAGTTTTTGTTTTTTGTTGTTGTTTTTGTTTATTTGGGTTTTTTTTTGTTGTTGTTTTTTTACCAAATTTTACAATCAGCCTTCTGATTATAAAATGTTCCGTAATTATTAAAACTTAATATATATTACAATAAAAATTAGAATAGAAGATAAAAAATTAAAGTATATTTTGGGAGTGTATAAATGAAATTTATATGAATTTCTATAGCTTACTCAAATCGATTTAATACATTGAACAAAGGGGGTCCTAGAATTTTTCCTTCACTTTTCTACTTGGAATTATGATATGTTTAAAGAGCTTCTACAGTTTGGTTTTTATCTTCTCCTTGAATATAACAGGATGCATTTTTTTAACCATATCAACTTTTAAAATTTTATTAACTCTTTCTGAATACATTGGACAGAGGGGTAACATATTCCCGAAATCTTTATAGTTTTTTAATGTTATTCTTAAACGTAATTTACATATTAGCCTAAACTGCACTAACTAAAATACTCTTAAGATTTTCCATGGGGTTGAAACCCACTCTATGACATGCACTCCGTTCACTAGAAACCATTCATAAGTTGATTTTAGCAGAGTGAATACTGTAAAATCCAGAAAGATCCACTTAGAGCCTCCCCAGATGGCATGTGTCCAGGAGCTCTTGGTAGTTAGTGCTGGGGAACGCCAGATTGGTTGGTTGATTTATTAGAAATTTTGGCGCATCGACTACTAAGATCATTTTGCGCCTTTTACACAAATTATATCTGTACGCAGCCCAGGACAAACACAAACATCCATGCCCACGGCGGGATTCGAACCCACGACCAGGCGGACTCGAGAACTAGAATGCCTACGCCCTAGCCCTCTCGGCCACCTGGCCGGCTAACGCGAGATCGACTTTGCCATTTAATCCAAAATCGCCCCGGACCATCAGTGCTCCTCCACCCTGCTGTCGTTTTGCGTATGTCGTGCCTGTAGTAAGCATTTCCATGAGGACCGTCCAAATTAATTTTTTCCGTCACTAAACACGACACGAGGCCACTTTTACTTCCAAATAACTTGCTCGTTTGCCCACTCCAGCCGTTTCGCTTTATGCATCTTCGTCATACGAAGTTGCGTTTTCATCTCTTTATATTTTAGAAACTGGCTTCGCTTTACAATCCTGGTCAAAGTGGCCTTGCTGACGTTGATGTCGGGATCTCGGGCAAACTGCGAGAGACCTGTTCCATCCCCAGAAATTTTCCTTATCACTGTTCTTTCCTTTCTTTTTGTAAGCTTTCTTGGTCTCCCACTAGGCTTTTTCATGTGATCAGGAAAGAAACTCCTTGTGTTTCAGAGGCTGTAACTTGTCCTTTCTCGAAATCTGTCAACGCTTTACTTTTACCCATTCTTTGACACTTACGAATTCACTCCTCGCGTATAAGATTTCATAATAACTAAATCCTGTCAGCCCTCTCAGCCTATTTATTACTACTGGAACTTCTTCCGGAATCTTCCACAACCATCGGGGAGGAAAGTGGTATTTACGTATGATTTGCATATCGGTTTAAAGTTGTGTGGCCATTTCATTTTGAAACACACCTTAGAGGTGGAATACACTGAGTTAGCAAAACTCATGGGATAGCAAGCACATTGATTGATGGGCATGGCTCACGAATTCACAGGGGTAACGGATTCTGGGAATGGACCATTAGACGTTGTGGGAAGAGCTTGGATAAGTGATTAATCAGAAATGGCACGTCGTCGCGAGTTGACGTCTTTTGAACAGGGTATGATAGTAGGTGCCCGACGCATGGGATGTTCCATTTCGGCAGTAGTGCAGGAATTTGGCTTTCCCCGCTCAACTGTCTCCAGGGTGTATCGGGAATGACTGGATGAAGGCATCACAGTCCACAACAGGCACCATACCGGGCGTCCAGCTGCCCTGAATGATCGTGACCGGCGACACCTGGGACGATTGATTCAGAGAGACAGGAGCGCAACAGTGCAGCAAATCACAGACCAGTTTAATACTGGCCGCACTAGAAACGTCTCTCGGTGGACAATCCGTCGGAATGTGCATGCCCTCGGGTTTGGCAGCCGTCGCCCTACACGGGTACCAATGCTTACACAGCGTCATCGGACACTCAGGTGTGCATTTGCCACCAACCATCTTGGCTGGACTCTGCAACAGTGGAGTATCGTCATATGGTCAGATGAGTCACGATATCAACTGTACCACGCTGATGGGAGGCACCGTGTGTGGCGCAGACCTCACGAAACGATGGATCCCGCATGCCGACAGGTGGTGGTGCAGGGTAGTGGGGCGTCAGTGATGGTCTGGGGTGCATTTTTCTGGTTTGGAATGGGACCTCTGGTTATCCTGGACCAAACGGTGAATGGTCCACGGTATCGTCAACTCATCGGAGACCATCTACACCCGTTTTTTACATTTCAACCACCCTGACGACGTAGCAGTCTTTCAAGATGACAATGCTCCACCACATCGCTCCAATGTCGTCCGCGAATGGTTCGAGGAGCATGCAGGAGAGGTCCAACGACTGAGCTGGCCAGCGCGGAGCCCTGACATGAATCCCATCGAGCATATCTGGGATGCTGTTGAAGTCAGGCTCCGGGCACTGGATTATCCGCCCACGAACGGGCAGCAACTATCTTCGGCTCTGCAGACTATCTGATATCAACTGCCTCCAGAAGTGTACCAGGGACTTGCAGACTCACTACCACGCCGTATTGCTGCACTCCACAGGGCCAGAGGTGGCCCGACCAGATATTAAGTAACTATCCCATGAGTTTTGCTAACTCAGTGTATATCAGTTCAAGAATAAGTTCGACTTTCAGTTTATTCGACTTTTGATTCCGAATTCCCCTTAAAAAATAACGTAATTTGAATTAATCTGTTCCAAATCCCATTACAGAAAGTTTTAGTATAAATATATACACTGAGGGTAAAAATCTTGAAAGTTTGGCAAAAAGTGTTCACGAATGTGTAAATCCATCCATGTGGGTGTATTTCGGTGAAAATCATGAACGTTTGCCAAAATTGTGCACGAAAGTCTAAATCCACTAAAATCATGACCACCTAACAGTTTTAGGCAAATGAGCTATTGCGTCACAGCGCTGCCGCTAGAGGGTAGATAGCTATAAAATGGAATGCAGGTGAGGTAAACCATCAGATAGGGCAAAAAACGTGATTTAACTGAGTTTGAACGCGGGATGATCGTCGGCGCGCGCAGTGTCAGAATCAGTATCAGCAAAACAGCTGAACTTGTGAAGTGTTCAAGGGCAGCAGTTATTAATGTTTACAGAGAGTGGACTACCAAGCAAAAACCGGCTCTCAACGTCAAGCGTGTGGTCGTCACAGGCTCCTCAATGCTCGAGCTGAAAGGAGATTGACCAGGGTTGTCCAGGGCGACAGAAGAGCAACAGTGCGTCAAATAGCGGCAAATCTTAATCAAGGACAAACTGTGACCGACTATGAACGAACTGTTCGCCGCTCATTACACCGTTTAGGCTACGGAAGCCGACGACCAGTTCGAAAGCCTCTACTGTCAACCTTGAACAAGAGCAGACGTCTCCAGTTCGCCAAGGAGCACAAGGATTGGACAGTAGATGACTGGAAAAGGGTCATGTGGTCCGATGAGTAACGATTTCAAATGGACCATGCAGATGCAGGGTTAGAATATGGAGAAAATAACAAGAAAGCATGGACCCCACCTGCATCGCCACAACACTTCTAGCTGGTGGCGGCAGTATTATGGTTTGGGGGATGTTTTCTTGGCATTGTTTGGGTCCTTTGATTCCTTTGCACGGACGTGTGCGTGCCCAAGATTATTTAAGTATTGTCGCAGATCAAGTACATCCCGTTATGTTAATGGTGTACTCTGACGGGGATGGATACTTCCAGCAGGACAATGCTCCTTGTCATAAGGCTGGCATCGTCCTCAGATGGTTCGAAGAACATGGCCTGCACAATCACCAGATCTCAATCCCACTGAGAATTTGTGGGATGAGATCGAACGGGCCATCAGGCAGCGCGATCCGGCACCATCAAATCTGCAGGAATTGGAGGTCCAGTTCTTCAGAGTTGGTCTTAAATTCCTCCTACAACCTACCAACATCTCATAGAATCCATGCCCCGAAGAATGCAAGCAGTAATAAGAGCAAAAGCTGGCCCAACACTGTATTAAGGGGGTGGTCATAATAATTTGGCCACTCAGTGTATATTGTACTGGTTATTTAAATACTACTAATACTGCGTACATACATAAGGCATAAAAAGCGTGGTACACCCTTGCTTTACTAACCCAGGAACATCACAGAGTGATAATAAAATTCCGAACCGAAACATAAATAGGTATATATACATTCAATAATACACCAATTATATAAAATTACGTGCTAAGGTTCATATTCAAAGATTTTATGAGCACATTGCTCATGAACAAAGACTGCTCAATAGAAAGTGGACTCTTTCAATTTTAGACGTTTTGTCGAATATTTACAAAAATACTTGACGAATTATCCTGAAACTTCAGAAATGTAAAGAGCATATTACTCCGCATGTATTTCAGCAAAGGTTTTGTCCCGAAAGCAAATAGGGAACCAGCAACAAAGTTAACCTAAAAAATAATGTTTGAGATAACCCTATAAAAAATAATGCTTGAAATGGGTTATAGCTGTAGCATATGATTAAGAGGCTTCTTTTACTTATTTGTGTTCATTTATATGAAAATTGTATGTAGTCATGGAGATATAAAGATTTCTTTAAAACAAAATGTTTTCGTAAGTTTTTTTTATAACATGTAGGATTTTCAACTAATGGAATGCCATTTTCAGAAAACTTGACAAACTGCAGTAGAGACAACACCCTGCAATCAAAATATAAAAATGTTAAATATTTGATGAAATATGAGCATTTTGACTAAATAATGTTTAACTGTGAAAGCGATATCAAAATGTCTTTTGCATAATTTATTAGCCAAATGTATAGAGCTACTCGTATAAAAAGCCCAAAGCAAATATCGTGAAAATTCAGAAACATATCGTTGATTGAATGAGCTGAATTTCAGTTTTTCTCAAAAGTAAACAAAACGATAATAGGTTTTCTCCAAATTTTGATTTTTGGACCGGACATCAGTATCGACTTCTTCTCCTTACACTGACCTAATGTCTATATAAAATCAATATTTAATCAATATGTTAAAAATTGATTGTATTCCAATAAGTAGTTTCCGAGTTACGCATTCAAAATCGTAACAGTGCTCACATGCGAATACTAACCAGCACGTATTACGATGTTGAGTGCGTAACTCGGAAACTACACGTTGAAATTCGATACACACAGTTTTATGTATATGCTCGGATCCTGATGTTCAGATGACTTTTGAGTATCTAACTGGCCTGTCTCTCATTGGCCTCGTGGGTAGACCGAGGCCAACGAGAAAGGCTGGGCATTGTTTCCAACAAACGAAAAACACTGAATTATTAAAATCCAAATGAAGACAATAAAAGTTGGATTGTTGTTCAGACCCCGATAATGTGATTTTTCAATGCTGCCAGGCCTGCCTTAGACTTTAATGAGCTTGCAGCAGAAAATTTGCACTTATTCGTGTTACTAGCAGTGGATTGACAGACGAAAATGGTCTAATTAGGTTCATCACATGTATTTAGGTATTTTAAAGCATATTTATAAAAACGATATAAAGATTTATACATGCATTTCATTTTGCATAAATTGAGAAGTTTCGTTTATTATTTAAATTTATTATTATTATTATTATTATTATTATTATTATTATTATTATGTTTAAATTATTACTATAACACATACACACACGTACAGAGCATATCAGATGATTATAATGGTATAAATTGCAGTGTAAGTATTGAAATGGATGCTATTATTTTTAATATACAGGGTGAATACAAAAGTCTGAACCCCCTTTTATTTTTTGAACCGAAGCCGATATGTCAATTTTGATGAATCCAATGAATAGGAAGTTGTGGATGGCCTATCCCATGGTGCACTTTTCATCATCCCAAATACGCAAATTAGGACAGATTCAAAATTTATCTCAAAAACCGTAAGGGATAGAGAAAAAAACCCAATTGCAAACTTGTTCAGCATAAAAAAACAAACAAAACAAAAAAAAATCATCCAAATCGGACCAACCAATCATCCACAATCACGTGGTGAACTATTTGTAGCTTACAAACAGTCACACTGCACAAGGAAAACAGAATGTTGATATTTCCACCATGTAAAGCATGCAAATCAAGAAATTAACATAAATTACCATATTCACATTCACTTTCATGCGGAAAAGCAAATAAAAGGCATGTTTCAGCACACAGAAGACAGAACAATTCCAGGATGGCAAGTTACACTGTTCCGGAAATGGTCAACATTTCACCACGTGATTGTAGGTGATTGGTTGGTCCGATTTGGATGATTTTTATTTTTGTTTTGTTTGTTTTTTTATGCTGAACAAGTTTGCAATTGGGTTTTTTTCTCTATCCCTTACAGTTTTTAAGATAAATTTTGAATGTGTCCTAATTTGCATATTAGGGATGATGAAAAGTGCACCATGGGATAGGCCACCCACAACTTCCTATTCATTGGATTCATCAAAATTGACATATCTGCTTCGGTTCAAAAAATAAAAGGGGGGTTCAGACTTTTGTATTCACCCTGTATAATTGAAGTAAATGCTTTAAGTTTACTTTTCACAAATATTTTTCAATTCAGTATTTCAATTTTGAAATGATCTTGACAGAGAAAAATTGATGATGGAGAAAACTCACTCGTCTTCAGAGCTGCCGTGAGTGTGTTAACTGATTTATGAAGTCAAATGGAGTGATTGATTGAGTAGCCAAATTATAAATATCAATTAGAAAAACACGGTAAGGATTTGAGAAGCGAAAATGTTTGTGTATTTGCTAAGAGGCGTGATCTTTAACTTGACAATTTTTTTTTAAATCATGCATAGACCCCATTCAGGAGGCAAATTTCTATAAGGATCACGAATGTTTTATCCAGAAAAATCAATTTATTTTTTTTATAGAGCAGTGTTATGCGTACAAAAGTGGATGAATTTTATTCCATGGATGTAATTCAGTTTATTTGAAGGTTTCTTTAAATATCGAAAGCCAGGGAATTTTATTTTCTTTCAACAATAAGATCACGGATAGAAACTACTGTGTAGGTGACAAAGTCATCCAATTGGCGTAGGCCAAGGTCAAAGACGGCAAAAATATCATCGACATAGCGATGCCATATCTTAGGAAAATAAAAGTTGGACCCTTTTAGTCTGAATTCGAAAATCCTCAGAAGAATCTCTTCCAGAATTGGGATGTGGCTTGATCCCATTGGGGTGCCTCCAGAAATTTTATAAAATTGATCTTAATATTGAAAGACATTATTACTGACACATACATAAGGTGGTTAATGGCATGAGTTCTAAAATGAAATTGTTTTCAAACATATTTTTTTTTGCCAAGTCCTCTTTAAGAATAGTTAAGGTTTCGAGTACAGGAACAAGGACTCAATGTCAAACGACACAAGAATTTGGTTATTTGTTAAGGTGACATCTTTTAATTTCCTAACGAATCCAAAAATCTGAACACAATTTTTAAAAACTTTGACATTTCAATTGTTTTCAAAAACTCCCGGTCAATTCAAAGTATTCTTGGCAACCGAAAAGATAGAATACTTGTTTACAAAAAATCAAGTGTATATGAAATACAATGTAATCAATTCACCAAACGACATTGAGATATAACAAAGTGATCTATACTTACGAGATTCAAGAACAGTTGGCCGACCGAAAATACGGCAGAGCTGAAAAGTCCGCCTTTGGGAAACATTCACTAAAGACGGTATGATTTTTACTTCCGGATATTTAAAATTAATCCGTCCTATTAATAAAATATATATCTCGTCATAAAAAAAATTCGAAAAAAAATGTTTTACTAAATTTAGATAATGACCCGATTGGTGAATAACTGTTCAAATGATGGACCACGTTGAAAACCGTTCAAAAACAACCTAACCACTGATTTCCCTCCCCATACCCCCTTGTGGGAGATAGACACTGCCAGCAAAAAAACTGCAATGCATGTACAGTACCGATCACGAAATATTCCACATCTCACTTGCACGGAGAGAATAATCGATTAACTCTTCCTCTTACGTTTCTCTAATAGCTAAAGTTCGGATGTTTGTAGAAACAGATTAATCTACTTTTGAGATAGGGAGGAAGGTGCTACTATGAAAAGTCGGAGCTACTTTGTAAAGTGGTGTTTGGTGAATATTCTGGTGATTGAAAACTTTCTTCAATGAGGTTGCATCATAAAATAAATTTCGAAATTAATATACCTTGAAATAGATTGTATAAATAACCTGTATATTCATTAGGCGCATTCGGCGGCACTCAGATCCGAGAGAACTGTCACGTGGTATCTGACCGCTTTTCTGAGCGTCTGAGTGACTGTTGCCGAACGCTCTTTTATCTCAGAAAGAAATGGCTTTACCGACTTTTCAAATACTGAAAAGAAACGGCGGTTTTATTAATATTAGTGTACATGAAATAAAAATTTGTATCAAATGAACAACTCAGCATGATTAATATACGATCGCGAGAAGAGTATACCATAAGGCCAGGGAGGAAAGGGTACACTGGGCATCGCCATGATGTGGCTCTCGTAGCTTTTTTGATAGCTTCGCATCGCAGTGGACACCGCCATATTCAATCTGAGCACTCAGAAAAAGAAAAGCTTGCTGAGCGTCTGAGCTCAGAATCTGACAGATTCGCTGCGTGCCGAACACGTTTTCTTCTCAGGCGGAAGTAAGAAAGTGCTCGCCGTACGCTGTTCTCTCAGATCTGAGTCAGATCTGAGTATCGCCGAATGCGCCTATTATAATTAATATTAAGTAAGCATGAATAATTAGTATTAATATAATTATTTTACAAATTATACTTTTTGTGTATTACGGTGCATTGTGGGACGTGGACAATTTGAAACTGAAATTAAACCCAACCTTATGAATTAATTTCCTTACAGTTCTCTATGAAACGAAAAAAGTGAATACACTGTATAAAACTGAACTTTAAAACCGCTATCCTTTCGCTTGGACACGGAAGCTTTTGTTTTCCAAATCTTACAACGCGGACAACTGAACAAGTTCTAGGAGTGAGCAATCAATCAATATTTCCGATAGCGCAATATTCCACACCTCACTTACACGGAGAGAATGATCAATTAACTCTCCTGTTATATTTCTATAATAGCTAAAGCTCTGATGTTTCTAGAAACAGATTAATATATTTTTGAGATAGGGAAAAAGTGCTACTACGAAAAGTCGAAGCCATTTTGTAAAGGGGTGTCTGGTGATTGAAAACTTTCTTCAATGAAGTTGCATCATGAAATTAATTTCGAAATTAATACATCTTGAACTAGCTTGTATAAATAACAGTAAGTTAAAAAAATCATTTGGAAAATGATAGCTTTAAATCCGCATGCCGATTAAAGCAACGACATTGTCACTCACTTTAACCAAGAGGTGATTGTATGTATTCTAGCGCCTTGCTTTATGGGAAGTAGACAATTTGAAACTATCTACTACCTTATGAATTAAATTTCTTACAGTTCTCTATGAAACGAAAAAAAGTGAATACGCTGTATAAAACTTGACTTTAAAATCGTTATCCTTTCGTTTGGATACAGAAGCTATTGTTTTCCAAATCTTACAACGCGGACAACTGAACAAGTTCTACGGTGAGCAATCAATCAACATTTCCGATAGCGCAATATTGAGGTGGGGAATATTTCGTGATCGCTATAGTACATGGAAGGAGTGGGTAAATTTTAATGAAATTTCACAGAGCATCGTGTGCTGGCATGCAACATACGATTTAAATTTCAAAACAATATGCGCACAGGATCTTGGTACAAGGTGTCCCAAAAGTCTCTCCACTGGAAGAACGGTTAATCCTTAATTTACATAAAATCTTCAATTTGGTATCTGTTTTGCGAAAGACTAGAATAGTTCGAACACCTGCCACGCCTCACAACTCCTGTGCAGTAACTTATGGAGTTTGACAGAAATCGGATTGTAGGACTCCCAGACGCGGCCCATAATGGACATGATGTTTCTATGGTGGCTCGATGTTGGCAGCAGTGATCTATAGAAGATACTCACACACGTAGACCTGGTTCCGGACATCAACGAATTACTGATCTACGACAAAACCGTCAGATTGTAAGGGAACCACTGAACACTCTCACAGCATCCGCAGCACAGTTAAGGGCTAGAGTAGCACCAACCGTATCAAGACGGATCATTTGCAACCGTTTACTTGCAGTAGGACTGCAGTCACGTGTCCCTCTAGCCAGACTACCACTCTGCAAGAAAACTGTTCTGTGCAGTTGTGCCGGAAAGCGCTGACTGGCGAGCTGAATGGAGGTCTGTTGTCTTCAGTGATGAGAGCGGATTCTGCCACAGTTCATTCGTCTACGGCACACAGGTCCAACACCTGGCGTAATGAGGGGTGGTATAATTCGCGCTCATCTTTGGCGTTTATGAATTGAACATTGAACAGCGCAAGATACGTCCAGGAGATTGTTGAACCCGTTCTCCTGCCTTTCTTGAAACAGGAGGGTATGAATTGTTCAGCAGGATAACGCACGCCCACACACTGTTTGAGCTCTCCAACAAGTGGCTCGACTTCCCTGGCCAGCAGGATCTCCAGACTTGTGCTCAATTGAGCATGTTTGGGACATGATGGGACGGTACATTCATGTTCTGGAGGCTTGAAACAATGTAGCCTAGGATGAGATCCAGCATCTGTACAACCGTATGCATGCATGAGACGAGGCCTGCATTCACGTCGTGGACGGTATACGACTTATTAATGTGTTCTATTGGGACTTTAGGACACCCTGTACCACATACACTATATGATCACAAATATCCGGACACATGCATGTTTGCGCTCTAGCCACGATTTCATGGAAATCAATAGGGCGTTGCACATCCCTTTGCCCGAATCACAGCTTCCACCTTTCGGGGAAGACTTTCCACCAAATGTTGGTAGGTACTTTCCGGAATGTTCCTCCATTCCTCCCGAAGAGCGAGAATCAGTTCAGGTACAGAAGTTGGCCGATGTGATCTGGCCCGCAAGCGTCTTTCCAATTCATCCCATAGACTCTCTATAGGATTGAGGTCGGGACTTTGTGCCGGCCAACCCATTTCTTCGACCCCTGAGTCCACAAACCACTGCTGTACACGCCTCGCTTTGTGGCACGGAGCATTGTCGTGTTGGTAGAGAAATGGCCCGTTTCCGAAAAATTGCCACAACGTTGGAAGTGCACAGTTGTCCAAAACATTCAGATAACGGTCGGAGTTCATGATTCCTTGCACAGGAACGAGCTGGCCCAGTCCGTACCATGAAAATGAGCCCCACACCATGACTCCTCCTCCTCCGAACTTGACTGTGGGCTCTGTGCACTCAGGTAAGAAGCGTTCTCCAGGTATGCGCCAAACCCAAACTCGTCCATCGGATTGCCAGAGTGTGTAGCGAGATTCGTCTGTCTACATTACACGTTTCCATTGGTCCATTGTCCAGTTTCTGTGGGCTTTGCACCACTCCAGACGTCGCTTGGCGTTGACCCTGCTGATGTGGGGCTTGTGGGCAGCAGCACGGCCATGGAATCCCATCGTGTGCAGTTCCCGACGAATTGTCATGGTACTGGCATCATTTGCAGAGGCGTTTCGAAACTCTGTAGCAATTTTTTCCGCCGAGGACTTCCGGTTGCTGCGGGTGACACGACGAAGCACTCGACGGTCTCTGTCCATTAGTTTCTTGGGTCTACCGCTTCGTTGTTGAACTGTTGTTGATCCTCGGGTCTTCCATTTCATAATGACATCGCCTACTGTTGACTTGGGTATCTGAAGAAGGCTGGAAATGTCACGCACTGACTTGCCGCATAGGTGACATCCAACGATGGTTCCACGTTGGAACTCACTGAGCTCTGCCGAACGACCCATTCTTGCCAATGTCCAAGCAGAGTTGTGTCTGAAGGTGTGGGAAGCTATTTAAATGATGTGCAAGTCATTATCATGTGACATTGGGCCAATCGATGATCTGTGAGGGGTGTCCGGATATTTTTGATCATATAGTGTATGTTGAAATTTAAATCATATATGATCTACCTGTGTTGCATTTATTTTTTTTTTTGCCGGCAATTTTTATAAAGGTTTTTTTCTTTACTTTCTTTACCTGCTGAAATATGAAAGCTTTGCTTTCGAAATACGTATTCAAGCCATTTTATCTATTTATTATTTTAATTTTTTATTTACGACGTATTTATGATGTTTGTTTCTTTTTTAACTTTTTTGTAATTTTATTTCATTTTGGTCTGTGTTGTTAATTTGTTGTGGTTAAGGAGCTGTATGTTTCAATCTTTGTAAATTCTACTTAAATTGCTCATTTTATCTTTCAGAATTCCGATGTTTTTATATCCATCCATCCATTAACATGATACTAAATTTTAATATTTTATTGGTTTTTGTTTTTATATTATTTTATTCATTTACAAGCGTCATTTCCATAAAAGTTGGGACAGGGTGAAATTGTCCGACACAGCAAAAATATTGACACACTGATGTATTAAATCATTTTATTTCAAAAGCAGACTTCAAAAGTTTATTGGATAGGTATGAAACATTTCGGAACCAAAAAATTAAACTAACAGTAATTAATATTAGTTTTTTGGAAATTGGCGGTTGCAACACACACCAAAAATGTTGGGGCAGTGGGAGAATTACCAATGGGTGACATCTCCCTTCCTTCTCATCACGTTTTGTAGCCGTCGAGGAACAGATGATACCAACTTCTGTACCGTTGCAACGGGAATTTGTTGCCATTCCTGCTGTACGAAAATTTTTAGCTGTTGAACTGTTCGGGGTCGTCGTTGACGTAACTTCCTCTTAATAATTCGCCATATATTCTCTATTGGGAACAAATCAGGACTGCAGGCAGGGCAATGTATTACGTTTCATTGCGGAGGCCTTCTTTCTCGGTGGTTACATGACTGCCTGATTGTTCGCACATGCAAGCAAAGAAATATAAACCAAGTGTATTTCATATGTCTGTATATATAGAGATTATTTATTTCTGTGTTTTATGAGATATTTTTAACACCCGAATTCGTCTATTGTGTAGCCACTGTCCTGTAATGCTAGCTGTGTGGGGTTTAGCATTATCTTGTTGAAATAAAAAGGGACGGGTTCCAAAAAGACGTCGTCGAGAAAGGCAACATATGTTCTTCTAAAATTCCAATATATGCTTGTGCATTAACGGTGCCGTTGCAAAATGGAGGACCAAAGTGAGCCAAAGCAACGCCACCTGAAAACAAGGTGGCGTTGGCCAAAGTAGCGGCGAATCCGCAATACAAATCGTCCAAATAGAGTGTGGGAAACGGCGGTAGAAGTCGCGATTGCAAATTTTACTGTGGAGACTCCGTATAGTTAGATATTGGATAATACATAAATTACAAACAAACTCATTAGCTTCGTCCTTACTCAAGGAGGCGACCATAGCCATGTTTTAAACAACTAACTCCCTCTTTAGTCAGTTTTTTTTAGAAAACCGTTTAACTTGCTAGTGTTGATACAGCTTTCAAAGTTTGAGCCACTTAAACGGTTTATTTTTAAACAGTTTTTTCGAAACGTTTCAAAGCGTGAAACCAGCCATTGTTATTAATTAAATAAACAGAAAAATGTTTTATGCAGATGAACAGTATATTGTTGCAGAATATTAAGTTTTGAAAAACATTGATTCTCCACTTTCATTTCTTTACTCTTCAACCTGTACGGTTGACACCCGTCATGAGACGGGTGGATTTCTAGTAGACCATAAAACCCAAAGATGAACCAAAAACATTTGAATCCAAAGTTGAAGTATATTGTTTATAAGCATAAAACGAGACTCTAGAGCAGCATTTCTGTAATGTTCATGCATTATACATTTTGGCATTTCAATGAAAAAGTTATAAAAATTAATGAGTAAATAAAACAAAAAAAATTATGATTGAATTGGATTAATAAAAATAAATTAAAAAAATAATATAACTAAAATTTTATTAAAGTAAAATAATAAAATAAGTATACATTAATTAAATGATAAACAAATACATAAAATAAATAAAGCTAATAATCAATTAATTAAATAAATGAATAAATAAAGTAAAATAAATACATAAATTAATAAAATAAAATCGTGTAAAATAACAATTAAATTTCATCACTATTGTGAAGATCGAGGCTAACGAGAAATACAGGCTCCGGCACTGAAAAGTCACCTGACCAAGATAGGTCTATTAACAATCCAACTTTCATTGTTTCCAACAAAGGAAAAAACATTGATTGTTAAAATGCAAGATGGAAACAATGAAAGTTACATTGTTAATAGATCCTTCTTGGTCAGGTGACTTTTCAGTGCCGGAGCCATTCTTTCTCGTTAGCCTCGTGTGAAGATGTAGTAGTTTAAATTGAGTCAGCGAAATTTCAATAATATGAAATAATTCAATGTTTCAACAATGGCCTTAAGCAAGAGCCGTACTCCCCTTTTTCTGTTAATCGATCATTCCACTCAGGGCTCTAAATCTTGCGGTTTAACTATATCACATCCTCCATATAACCCGGATCTCTCCCCTCGCGACTCTCACCTTTTTGGACCATTATAAGAGTTCTTGGGAGGGCAGAGGTTCGGCTCCAATAAGGAAGTGAAAAAGGCTGTCCTGACATGGTTTCGACATCAGCCTGAAGATTTCTACAGAACCGGTATCTATATGTATAATAATAATTGTGGGTTTTTTCATCTACTGTACATAGTATAATAATGAAAAATCAATAAACATAAATAACACGATAAGAGAAAAAGGGTTTTTTCAAACCAAGCTTTTATAATGTTTTATTTATTGCTACGGGTCCACTGGCACAAATAACCTAGTTATTTAAGTTCTTGATCTTTAATATCCAGGTTATCCTTGGGTGTTCATTACAAAGGATCCCAGTTATAAAGAAAACCTGGTTATTTAACCTAGATAAAAAAGGTTAGAGAAAAATATCTTAGTTATTAACGTCATAACTGAGACAAATGAGTCATAACCGTGATATTTTCATCTTCTTAAAAAAAAAAAAAAAAAAAAAAAAAAAAAAAAAAAAAAGAGTAAAAACCTTTTGACTGTGGATGTGAAGACTATCAATGGGAGACATAAACCAACCGCTTTTCCACAAAGAAATTTAATGAACATGAATGTACATTTCGGTCGCTAAGCGGCCTTCTTTCATCTTCGTTTAAAATGGCGACAGATTCCCTCGCTTCGCTCACAGACAAAAATTTTGATAGACCCTATTTTGTTGTGTTTAGAAATAAACATAGCGAAAGAAATCATATTTACGCCAGGCCTCTTGCATATTACGGGCAGAAGACATTTATCTTTTGTAAACAACTATTTATCTTAGTTTTATCGGTTAATTTTAACTATCCGCACAAATCGCGCGATGACTGATTCCGCAAACTGAATTGTCGCGATTCCTGTAA